>ML677389.1:3529518-3556917 GCA_007922305.1 Dermatemys mawii
CAGCACCCGGCGTGATGGGGCCCTGATCTTGGTTGGGGTCTGGGCAGTGCCCGGCGTGACGGAGCCCTGATCTGGGTCGGGGTCTGGGCAGTGCCCGGCGTGACAGGGCCCTGATCTGGGTCGGGGTCTGGGCAGCTCCCGGCGTGATGGGGCCCTGATCTCAGTTGGGGTCTGGGCAGCTCCCGGCGTGACGGGGCCCTGATCTCGGTTGGGGTCTGGGCAGCTCCCGGCGTGATGGGGCCCTGATGTCGGTTGGGGTCTGGGCAGTGCCCGGCATGACAGGGTCCTGATCTTGGTCAGGGTCTGGGCAGTGCCCGGCGCGACAGGGCCCTGATCTCGGTTGGGGTCTGGGCAGCGCCCGGCGCGATGGGGCCCTGATCTCGGTTGGGGTCTGGGCAGCGCCCGGCGCGATGGGGCCCTGATCTCGGTTGGGGTCTGGGCAGCGCCCGGCGCGACGGGGCCCTGATCTCGGTTGGGGTCTGGGCAGCGCCCGGTGCGACGGGGCCCTGATCTCGGTTGGGGTCTGGGCAGTGCCCGGCTCAATCTCATTTGGTGCCTCTAGACTTTGCTGCAAGTCACAGAATGAATAAGGCTCCTGAGGTGCTTTACAAACCATGGAAAGGGATCCCAGCAGCTCTGGATCAGACCCTAGGGCCAAACCCTCCCTCCCCCAAATCAGCCCGGGGTAGCTCCTTTCCCCTGCCTAAGGCTGTCCCAGGTGGGAGCTGGCTCTTTAAGAGGGTGATGACTCTGGGTAGCTGCCTCCCAGGTGAAGGGAATGAGCCCAGGAGTGGGGGAGCAATTGGTACAGCAGCTGACCTGCTAGGGGATATAAGGGCAGCCTACGAGGGGGGTGGGGTGGTTCTTAGCTCTCAGGGACAAGCTGGGTAGCTAGAAAGCAAATGTAAAAATTGGGCCCGGGGGGAGGGCGGAGAGGAGTGGAATAGGAGACTGTATAAGAAAAAGACCCCGAAAATCAGGATTGTCCCCATAAAATCTGGACATCTGCTCACCCTGGGGACAGGGCTCCGATCTGGGGCACTCACTTGCTGGAGCGGGACAGAGAGAGGTGCTGGTTTGTGCTGTCTGTTAATACATCCCAGTAGCTAGGAAAACAGCCCCCAAAGGAAGGGTAATGGGGGCTGTAGTGGGGTCCCCAGGCCAGACCACAGGGGGCCCGTTTGGGCCCCCATGGATACACAAAACATTTGTCACAACGGGCTACAAAGTCCCTTTGGTTCTTAGAGTGTCAGCTCTGAGAGGCTGTGTGACCTAGTGGACGGAGTACTAGCCTGGGAGGCAGGAGCCCTGGGTTCTATGACTGGGGGCAAGTCCCTTCCTGCCCCTCCCCCCCATGCCTTAGTTTCCCCCCCGCTGCAAAAGGAGGAGGATGATACTAACTTCCTTGGTAAAATGTCTGGAGATCTCAGGGGTGGCTGGAACACAGCGCGGCGTGCGCTGGCTGGTTCCAGATTTCCGCCTCAGTGAGGCACCGGACCTGTCGGATGTTGCAAAAACACAAGCCCGGAGCTGGTCTGAACCACGAGGAAGCAGGTGAACTCCCCGGAGCCAGGTGAGAGCCTTCGGGGCCCAAAGCACATGCACGGATGTTGAGCAAAACAGACCTGGGGGGACTTTAATTCTGACTGCTGGATTGGGGGTGCGGGAGGGGAAAATGCAAAAATCAGAGTGAAATTCACCCCCTGTGAATTCACACCCTGTGCTGGGAGCCTAAGTGCCGCCCCTTAAATCCATCCCAGGACTCTTGGGTTCTTTCCCCAGCTCTGGGAGGGGCGAGGAGTCTAGTGGTCAGAGCAGAGAGAGGCTGGCAGGCAGGACTCCTGGGTTCCCTCTCCAGTTTAGGAGGGGGACTGTGGTCTAGTGGCTAGGCTCTTTCCCCAGCTCTGCTCCTGACTTGCTGTGTCTCCTGGGGGCGGGGAAGGGGCCTTTGCTGCTCCATGCCTCATTTTCCCCATCTGTAAAATGTGGATAAGGATACCAACCCGGCTCAGAGACCCTCAGATGAAAGGTGCTACGTAAGCACCACATATTTTATGGGATCTTAGCAACTGAGCTTCTGTCTGCTCTGTATCGCTATTACAGATCCCTGTGGGGCATAGTTATTGACTAGAGATTTAACTAAGGGCCCTTGGCCAAAGTGTCCAATCTTCTACTCCCAACTAGTACAGTAATAAGGCTTAGTTTTTAGGATTCAATGGAAGGAGGAGGATGTGGGAGCTAATTCCCCTATAAAGGTCCTGGGATTGTTACACTCAGCCATGTGCGGTGCTCCCTTCCAGAGGTGGCTGCATTTCGGTGGTACCATGTGTTTGTTGCTTAGGGGCTCATTTGGGAGAAAATGCTACCGGAGGAGGGGAGTGAGGCTAAAATCTATGGCGTGGGTACAGACACTGTAATTAGCATGGCTTGGGGGAGGCAGCGGT
This sequence comes from Dermatemys mawii, assembly GCA_007922305.1. Taxonomy (NCBI): domain Eukaryota; kingdom Metazoa; phylum Chordata; order Testudines; family Dermatemydidae; genus Dermatemys; species Dermatemys mawii. The sequence continues at coordinate 3,531,963 of ML677389.1, forward strand.
TGGGGTATTAACCTCCGATGTGGGAAACCTGGTTTCAAGTCTCCTGAGACTGCGTGGTTAGTACTGGCAGTTAGGAGTCTCAGTACCTTAGAGGATCTGGGCCTCAGCCATTCTGTGCCTCAGTTTCCCCAATGGTACAGTAGGGGTAACCGTCCTGCCTTCCGGAGATAAATACATGAAAGAGCATGTAGAGCTCAGACCATGCTGCGGTGAAGGGGGTCAGTTAACCCCAGAGCTAGATGAAGGCTTGAGACGCTGAGTGAGAAGGTTCAGAAGCAGAAAACCAGTCAGACCAGTAGCTGGTGCAGCCATTTTCACCAGTCCCTCCTGCACGCCCCGGGCTACCCGCCCTCTCTTTTTGCCCTGTTCCCAAGGATCTCCGGAGGCCCTGGCTCTTACCTGCAGAGATCCTCAAAGCCCTGGAAATTGAGTTTCTTTTTCTTCTTGTCGTTCAGGCAGTAGCCGATGCGTTTCCCTTTCCTCCAGCTGGGCATCCTGTCGCATCCGTCTCTTTATTTAAAAAAAAATAAATAAACCCAGCCCACACCTCTTCGTGTGGAAATCTCCCTCCGTGTGAAGTGTGCAAATATTGTCTCCTCTCGCTCTGGGCCTCTGCCTTCTTCGATCCGAAAGCGCCCGCCCCTCCCCGGGTGGCAAAGTCCTTCACGAGCAGGAACTGGGCAGGGTGCACCCAAGGTGGCAAATTCGATCTTGCTCCAATCAGCTGATGTGCCGTCCATATCGATCCCATGTTGCTTAATAACTCGCGGCCTGGAGCCTGTTACCTGAGCTTGGGCTGCGGCTGATTAGCAGCCGTGATAACCGCCAGAAATGCACACTTAGCACTAGACCTCCGGCCTGTCATGCCAGCGGGTCAGTTACGCCCCATCTAACTTCGTGCCTTTATTTCTGCTGAGTCCCCGCTCCCCGGCAAACATCCCTCAGACTTGGGCCATCAAACACCTGATCCCCAGTACGTGCCTCGGATAGGGGTCTTTCTGTGCGTCACCCGAATGGGTGCTAAGATCACGTTGCACCGGCAGCCCGAGAGGAAATGGAGTGATTTATTTCCCTCTATGCACGGGTGGAAATTTGAGCAAGAAGATCGGCGTGGGAGCACCAGTCTTTTCTGCGTTTAGACACAAGGAGATCAAAGGCTGCTTAAATTGGTGCAGGGGAAAATCTCACAGCCCAACTCCCCTCCCCAGGGGCTGAAGGTGTGAAAATCTCTCCCCTCCCAGGGCTGTCTGCTGCGAATCGGAAGGGTTCGCAGCCCCTCGCTCTGGCTTGCTGGGGTCTCGAGGGATAAAGTCCTGCCTGAGGTTCAGGACGCCTGGGTTCCAGTCCGGATTCTGCTCCTGGCTAGCTGGGTGACCTTGGCCAAGTCCTGTTCCTGCTCTTTGCCTCGGTTTCCCCACCTCTGAAAGCAGGAGGGGCTTTGGGATCTACTGATGGAAACAGAGGTTGGACGTTAATCAATCTCTTTATTTCCCCTGCCCTCCCAGGTCATTCCCCCTACTCCCCGGTCTGTGTCCCCCGTCCTGTGATGCCTGAATTTGATAAGAGCCTTTCTACGCGCCACCCACACCTTCCCAGTGGGGTATGGGCTGCAGTTCCTTCTCCTCCTGGCCAGGGCTGGCTGTCCAGTAGAGATCCCCCCTGCCCCAGCCTGCAAATTGGCAGGCCTGCCATTAACCTCAAGATGCAGCTGCATCCGGCTAATGTTGATCGTCGTCTGGCTGTGTGTCACGGTCCCTCCGCGGGGAGAGAGACCTTCGCCTTGGATTCGCCATTATGAATTTATAAAATCCCCCCCCCGCCCCCGATTATAACAACATAGGACTTTCACGGCAACATGGGGTTAGAACTCACCCTCTCGCTCCAAGATCCCAAACAGCTGCGGCTTGAGCTGAAAGGGGGAATCTCCCCATTAGCTCACTAAGGGGGCTATGACACATGGAGGTGCAATTCTGCACTCAACCAGCAGAGGACAGAGGTGTGTGCACCCGTCCATTGCCCCGCCTGGCTTCTTGCAGACAGGGATCATTTTATCAACCTCCGGCTGGGTCCTTAAAGCTGCCAGGGGCTCCCTTTGCACCATGCTAAACAGCCCTGGCCCCCCTCTCCCTCGGTCCATGCCCCCTTCTCGCTGTCCACCCGGGGTGGGCCAGACACGGCAGGGTGAGGAGCAAAGCAGGGCCCGCGCCATCTGCCTCCCTCTAGATGAAATCCTGCCCAGACGAAGGCCTAGCGCGATCCCGTGCCGCTGCAGTGTAAACACCACTCATGTGACAGCTCCAGCCCAATATTTCCCTGCATCTGTGTGACTGGTCCGTACGTGGACACGCAGCCCCTGGTCCAGGGGTGGGCAAACTTTTTGGCCCGAGGGCCTCAGCTGGGGAATGGAAATTGTACGGCGGGCCATGAATTCTCATGAAATTGGGGGTTGGGGCGTGGGAGGGGGGGAGGGCTCCGGCTGGGGGTGTGGGCTCTGGGGTACAGGAGGGTGGGACCAAGGGGTCGGGAGCGTGGGAGGGGATCAGGGCTGGGGCAGGGGATTGGGGCACAAGGGAGGGAGTTCAGGGGTGCAGGTTCCGGGTGGCACTTACCTCAGGCAGCTCCCGGAAGCAGTGGCATGTTCCCGCTCCAGCTCCTATGTGGAGGCGCAGCCAGGTAGCTCTGAACGATGCTCTGTCCGCAGGCACCGCCCCTGCAGCTCCCATTGGCCCCATTTGCTTGGGGCTGGGGCAGCGCGCAGAACCCCCTGGCTGCCCCTACGCATAGGAGCCAGATGGGGGACATTCTGTTGCTTCTGGGAGCTGTGTGGAGCAAGCCCCCGACCCCGCTCCCTGGCAGGAACTCGAGGGCTGGATTAAAATGTCTGAAGGGCCAGATGAGGCCCCCAGGTCTTGGCTGGCCACCCCTCCACTGGTCTAATGCTGAGCTGAAGTTCTTTTTTTGGGGGGAGCAGTGACAACCAAGGCAATTCCCTGCACTGTTTTGGGGAGATCTCCCTGCCTTAGGTTTCTGTATCACTGGGGGTCCAGGGATGGTGTGCAGCGCAGTGCACCATCATCCCAGTGAACCCCCCCACCTGACCCCCTCCTGACTGCCCTGCACCCCTCAACCCCAGTGGTCACCCTTCCCCCCGAGATTTTCCCAGCACTCCCTCTGCAGGATCTAGTTCTGCCAGCAGGTACTTTCCACGGGTGAACTGAAAGTGAAAGGGAAAGAGGCGGGTGTCTGGGTCTCTGCAAAGGGCCCTGTCGGCCAGTCTCCCTCCCGCTGCCCCCGAACGGACGAACGGACGGCGACATGTCCCGCGGGTCCAGCGCCGGCTTCGATCGCCACATCACCATCTTCTCCCCTGAGGGGCGTCTCTACCAAGTGGGTCAGTCTGTGGGGCGGGCGGGGGAGGGCTTTGCACGTTTCTCATCCCTGGGAATTGAGGCCAGAACGAGATTGGCGCCTTTGCTTCCAAGCTTGGGGGGCCAGGAAGAATCAACAGGACTCCTGGGTTCTGTGCCTGGCTCTGGGAGGGGAGTAGAGTCTAGTGGTTAGAGCAGGGGGGGGCTAGGAGCTAGGACTCCTGGCTTCTGGTCCTGCTTCTGAGAGGCAGCAAGGTCTAAACCAAGGGCGAGCAAACTTTGGGCCGGATTCAGCCCACCTGCCATTTTAAGCCGGCCCTTGAGCTCCTCCTGGGGAGCGGGGTCTTGGACTTGCCCCACTCCAGCCGGGGAGAAGGATCAGGGGCTGCTCCATGTGCTCCCGGAAGCAACGGCATGGACCCACTCCGGCTCCTACGCTCTCCCATGGCCCCCTCTGGCTCTCCAACCCCCTGCCCCAGCCTTGATCCCCTTCCTGCCCTCCAAACCCCTCGGTCCCAGCCCAGAGCACCCTGCTAAACCCCAAACTCCTCATCCCCACCCAGGGCGGGAGCCCTCATCTCCCCCCCTTGCACCCTACTCCTCCGCCCCAGCCCGGAGCCCCCTCCCACGCCCCAACCCCAATTCTGGGAGCATTCGTGGCCGCACCATTTCTATTCCCAGAGGTGGCCCTCAGGCCAAAACTTTTGCCCACCCCTGGCCTAGTGGTCAGTGCTGGGGAAGGAGGAGGCAGGACTCCTGGGTTCGTTGCCTGGGTCTGGGAGGGGAGGGGATCTAGACTGGGATAGGGCAGGGGCGGAGCTGGGAATCAGGATTTGGGCTCTATTCCCAACACCCTACTGATTTGCAGCATGGCCTCAGGCAAGGGTTCCCCACCCCCGTGTGCCTTAGTTTCCCCATCTGTAAGAAGAGGCAGCCCCCCCCCCCCCTTCTCACATTTACTGATTGCTGTCTCTGGTTGCAGAATATGCCTTCAAAGCCATCAGCCAGGGGGGGCTGACCACCGTGGCCGTGAGGGGGGAGGACTCTGTGGCCGTGGTCACCCAGAAAAAAGTGCCGGTAGGAGCCCAGCGTGTTGGGGAAAGGTCAGAGATCGGGGGTGTGAGGTCAGGCGGGCCCAGGGCGCCCTGCATGAACGAGGGCACCCTTGGCTCTTTGCTGGGGGAGATCACGGCCCCGATCCTGGTGCCAGCTGAACTAGAACATGGGCGCCGGGGCTGCGGTTGGGCCAGGACCCCAAGGCTAGTGGCTGGGCACAGTGCCCCCTAGCGCCGCACTGGGGTCAGCACTGCCTGTGTGGGGAGATCGCCCCCTACCTCACTCTTTGGAGCACAGCACCCCGTAGCCACACACTGGGGCCAGCACTGACCGCCCCCTCCCCTCCACTCCCTGCCTGATTTCGTTGGTGGGGGGAATACAACCTAGGGATGAGCAGACCCAGCCGTGAGGTGCAGGGGCAATGCCCACCTGCACCCCGTGGTCACCCCCCTCCAGCCTGACCCCCGGGGCAGCCCGTGACAGGCCGGGGCTGCCAGTGTTGCTGAGGGGAAGGGCGATCGCCGGGCACTGGTGTCTCCACTCCCACCCCTAGGACAAGCTCCTGGATCCCAGCACCGTCACCAACCTGTACCGCCTGACGGACACCATCGGCTGCGCCATGACCGGCATGAGCGGTGAGCGGGGGATGGGGACGGCGGGGGGACCCTCCCAGGGGCTGAACCCCGACCTGGCGTTATCAATTCCCGGCGACTCCTGCTCTGTGCCCGTCCAGGCCGGGTACGCGCCTTTGACCCCTCCCAGAGCAGGGCCTGGGCCCTGCCCCTCCCACCTTTTCGCTTTGGGGCACAAGCTAAGATCAGGGCCCCTGTAGCGCTTCCCAGACCCTCCCTCCAACATCAGGGGCTTCGTTGCCAGCTGCTGCCCAGACCCCCGTTCACCACACCCCTCGACTGAGATCAGGGCCCCTGTTATGCCAGGCGCTGCCCTAACAAGAGCGAGTTATTGTCCCTGCCCCAAAGAGTCCACGCTCTAAATGGCCACAGGCAGGGCGATTATCCCTATTTTACAGATGGGAAAACTGAGGCCGAGAAAGCGGGAGCGACGCACGCCAGGGGTCTGGCAGCCACCACGGGTTCCGAACCCTGGGCCTCCCACTCCACAGTGGCCAGGCTCTGTCACCTGAGTTCAAAGAGGACGACTCTTGGGTGTTGCAGCATTAGGGCTTTTATCCTGTTTGTGAGCTATTCGGCCAGTAGATACCCTCTAGGGGTGGGAACAGACGGACAGACACACACAGCGTAGGGTCAGCTCCTCCAGCGGACAGGGAGGGGAGAAAACCCCCACACACACCCCACCCCCAAAGGAGTGGTGTCATGCTTGTGCTTTCCCCGCCCAGCTGACAGCCGGTCCCAGGTGCAGCGCGCCCGGCACGAGGCAGCCAAGTGGAAGTACAAGAAGGGCTACGAGATCCCGGTGGCGATGCTGTGCCGGCGCCTGGCTGACATCTCCCAGGTCTACACCCAGAACGCCGAGATGAGACCCCTGGGCTGCTGTGAGTGACGGGGGGGGGGCAGAGGAGAGCCCCCCGCATGGACCCACCAAGTCACCCCCTCGCCTTTACCCAACCTCCATCTGTTCCCCACTTAGCGCCGCTCACGCAGTGACCACTCACCCCCATCCCCTTCCCCACCCACAGCCTGCCCCATAACCCCTGACCGCCCCTTAACTCACCCCTCCCTTCATCGCTAACCCCCGCCTAGCTACCCCAGCCAACCCTCCAACTTCTCCCCATTCTCCAAACACCCCCTGCCCACTTTCACCTCCCCCGGGACCCCGGTGGCCCCCTATGAGCTCCCCTCCCCCCACACTCCCACTGACTTTATTCCTTTATGGCACGTTGCACTCCAGCTCCAAACTCCTGCAGCGTTGGGAGGGTTAGACACCCCACGTCCTGCCCCTTCTCATGAACCCTCCCTTCCCGGTTCTGGCAGCAGGTATGATCCTGATCGGGATCGACCAGGAACTGGGGCCCCAGCTGTTCAAATGCGACCCGGCCGGCTACTACTGCGGCTATAAAGCGACCACTGCTGGGATGAAGCAGACCGAGGCGAACAGCTTCCTGGAGAAGACCTTGAAGAAGAAACAGGGCTTGCCAGTGGATCCTGTAGAGGTTGGTGTGTGTGTGTGTGTGTCCCTGTGTCTCCATGCGTGCCTGTGCGTGACTCTACCTGTAACAGTGTGTGCTTGTGTGTTACCACCCAACCATGCATTACGGTATAGGACTGGGTGAATGTATCCCCTTCCTGGAGCAACGTGAGCCCTGCGCCGGTTCAGATCTCTCAGCCTGCTGCTAGAGCAGCTGCACATCTATACACAGTCCTCCACCAACAATCCCATAATGCAACACTCCATTCAGCGCTGACCTGTCTGGTGAAAGTTTTGAAATCTGCTGTCTGCGGAGGTGGGGTCACGCGTCCCATTTAAAAAAACTAGCCCAGGTCACAGAGTAGAAGAATCAGGACCTATGTTATCTGTCTCTGTAACGTCTTGGAGCGGGGAGTTCCACAGGTTAACCACATGCAAAGTAGAAACAGTCTTTTCCTTTTCTTCCTCTACTGCCAGCTGGCGATTACTTGCTTATCGACGGTCCTCTCCATGGACTTCAAGGCCAGTGAGATCGAAGTGGGGATAGTGACTTCAGAGCATCCCCGATTCCGGTAAGACCTCTTGGCCTCCGAGTTCCTCCCGCCCATTTCTAGAGCAGTCTCGCATTAACAGCACCCTGTCTTGGTGGCTTGCAGGACACTGAGCGAGGATGAGATCGAGCGCCATCTGGTCGCCATCGCAGAAAGGGAATGACCTCAATGCTCAGAGCCCTTCAGGACAAGAAACCGCTTTGAAAAGCCTGGATCTTAGTTATCACATTAACAGGTGGATTCCTCCAGAGCAATCCATGTATAACAGGGCTAATGTCACGATAGCCTGCAGTGCTTTTTAAAGGCTTAATTAAGAACCCTCCTGGTCCCATTCCTTCCTGACCCCTGTGACCGCTGATGGCCTGAAGCATGAGATTTCTCTGTGTCTGACGGGCCATGTCTTTGTTATGGAAAAAGGTGCATTTAGACCGAGCACATGCTTAATCTTTCTGGGATGTGCGTAAGAATAAGCCAGGGCATAAGTCTTCGCAGCAGCAGCAAGTCCTGTAAAACCCAAATACAGTGTCCAGTCCTGGTGCTCACAACTCAAGGAGGATGTTGATCAATTGGAGAGGGGTCACAGAAGAGCCACAAAAATGATTAAAGGATTAGAAAACCTGCCTTGAAGTGAGACTCTGATCAATCTCTTTAGCTTAACAAAGAGAAGGTGAAGGGGTAACGGGATCCCAGTCTACCAGGGCCTACGGGGCGGACGGGCAAATATTTAATAATGGGCTCTTCCGTCTAACAGAAAAAGGTCTAATATGACCCCATGGCTGGAAGTTGAAGCCAAATTCAGACTGGAACTAAGGTGTACATTTGTCACCAAGAGGATAGCTAACCATCAGAACAATCTATCTAGGGCTGTCCATCACTGGCAATTTTTAAATCAAGACTGGGCTGGAGGGAGGGAGGACAAGCCATAATGGGCTTAAACTGCAGCAAGGTGAGATATTAGGACAAACTTTCTAACTCTCCGGGGAGTGAAGCTCTGGAACAGGCATCCCGGGGAGGTTGTGGGATTCCCATCACTGGAGGGTTTTAAGGACAGGTTGGACTTGGTCCTGCCTCAGGAGCCAGGAGTTCCCCACCCAGCTCTGCCCCTGGCCTGGCGCATGACCTTAGGCAAGTCACATCCCCTTTCTGTGCCTCAGTTTTCCTGTCTGTAAAATGGGGATAAAATGCTGCTTACCTCTTTTGTACAGTACTTTCAGCTCTATGGATGGAAAGTGCTATGTAAGAACCAGGTATTATTAGAGATGGACTATGGCTGTCATGCAGCAAGTCATTTTCAGTCCAAACGCCTGCCCTTCCCACAAACACCAGATACACTGTCTAGGTCAAGCAGTAGCTTTAATCTCATTCCCGCTCAAGAACATACAAAATACAGAGAACGGGATCTAGCACGAGCAAAGACTGGTGGGGAGAAAACACACAGACACAGAACCGTAGAACATTAGACAGTTCGTACAAAACTCACAACATAGCTTAAAACCCACACACACTGGATGAGAGTTATGTGGTATCTGTGTCCTTAGACACAGCGCCAGCTGGGGAAATAAACAGACAATGCAGACATAGGAAAAGCCATTTCCCTTCTGCTGGGAGAATGCTGCAGCGTTTCCTCAGCCAGCCTCTTCAGCATGGTGTTGGAGAAATAGCAGCTGGGGACTAGGTTGCTTTCGGGAACTAAACTGGGAGGTGCCTTGTGAACACGTGTCCCCCTCATCCAATGGATCAAAACCCCTTTATGGGGCAGGGTGTCAAGGTCTGTCCATTCTAAGAACGCTACCTTTGAGGCTTGCTCCATGCAGCAAGGTTTGTAACAGGAGAACTGGGTCACTTGAGGGGTTTGGGGTTTTTTTTTTTACTCATAGCAAGACACCACAACCGCTAGTGCGGACAGTTAGCCTGGTCTAAAGGTGCCTTGTACTGGAACAGTTTATTCCCCTTCCCACAGGGGAATGAAGCACCTTTGTGTCAGTATAACTGCATATCCACAGAGGGGACTGTACAACCTTAACTACAAAGACACAGAGGCAGGGTTGCCTAGTGTGCAGAGCACTGGACCAGGGACTTAGTGAACCTGGGTTCTACTCCCAGTTTGGCTGCTGGGTGACCTTGGGCAACTCATGGTGCCTCTGTTTCCCCATCTGTAAAATGGGAACAATGAGACTGATTTCCTTTGTCATCTCCTGCTGCACAGAGCCCGGTGTTGTTGATATGCTACAACCTGTGTGTTAGACAAGCCCTTTAGTAATAAGTACGGAGGCCTAGAGGACTCAATCCCGGTCTACTTGAGGGCTGGGAAAAGTGTTATTGACTCTAACACAGTCTGGTACCTCAGTCCTTTGTACTGGGGCAAGTGAACTACACATCCAGCACCTCATTATCCCACTCCCACCCCCTGGTGCTGAGATCACACTGACATCAGCTAAGGTGCTCAGCACCTGAGAATTAACCCCTGTCCCCTAAAAAACAGAGCGCCCCCCTCCTCCCTTACATTTTGGCCTGCGTTTTCACTTACAAGAAGCGGGAGAATGTACAGGAGGAAACAGCTGCCTCGTTGAATGAGGGGATTTTGTTTCGAATTCGATCTTTTCTCCCTGCACCCTTCCAAACCACAAATGAAACTGCGTAGGGGGGAGGAAGTAGGTCTTATTAATAAACCATCTGTAAATAACTCAGCCAATTTCTAAATCAAGCCCCAGGTCTGCTTAGGGCAGCTCTTCCAAAATTAACCCCCGCTTTTTCTCCCCTCTGGGCAAACAGAAGCAATTTCAGCAAGCACAGCTCCCAGCGGTCCCGTCTCCATTAAGGCCACACCGTATTAGATGCAATGATCAGAGTTAGTCAGGAATCTGACAAACTGCTTCCCCCCACCTCCCCCGGGAAAAAAAAAATGTCAATTTGCCAAAACTACTTGTAAACAGAGCTGCTTTGGTTGACTTGCTCAGTTCAACACATTTTGGGGGGAGGGGTTAAAACTGGTGAAACATCCTGTTTTAATGAGGAAAGTTTCCAGTTTGAGTCAAAACAACTTTTGGTTTTGAAATGAATAGATTTAGACTCCCAAAGGATCAGAATCTAACAACGCAACTGGAATTACTGTCAATCTCAGCTCGTGAAAGGCTGAGATGGGAGTTCTCAGCCCCAATTTTTGATCTCCCAAAACATTATGGGGTGGGAAAACTGCTTCCCACGCAGCTCCAGAAGAGACCCTCTTGACATCCAGCCTCAAGTACAGCACGAACAAAGCACTGCAGCCAGTCAGCGGGCACAGAGGAGGAAAACCAACTCCTCGGGCAAAGCAACGAAGATGGTCCCACTTTCCAGTACTGGCTGAGGTGCCTGGAAGAAACCCAGACTGGTCCATACGGACACAGATTCATCTTGGCCCCTACACACAGGAACAAGTGAGGCACGGTTCCTACATCAGACAGCACAGACGCAGTCCCTCTTTCTCAATGGCTTCTCTTCCCTCCTCTTCCTCACTCTTTCGCTCCCTCTGCTCGTAACAGACCTTCCACTAGCCTCATCTGCTTCTGTGAATTCCTCCCTCACCCTACCCTGCGCCGGAGCTATTGGCCTGTCTTGGCCGATAGCTCCTAAACTCTAGCCGAGGCCCAGATTTCAAGAGCACTCACTCACCCTCATCCTTACGGCAGGGGAGGAGACCAGGGCTGCACGGCACTCGTGAAAATCCATCCGCCTCCTGTAGGTACTTAGATGGGAACAGCTAAAAAGAATCCGGCCCCGAGTATTAAATCCAACTGGAGTTGGACGGTGCTCAGTGCTTCTCAAGAAGAAAGCACACACAGCCAAGGCGTTTGAAAGGCAGCTATAAAACCCAGCCGGAAACACAACCCCATGTCCTAATCTTTTCTGTGCAGCTCCCCACTGACCCGAATTGTTGAGTTATGCAAACAGCATCCGTGGATTCCAGCAGAACCCTTGAAGAGGGAGGGATGACGCTCCCGCTTCGAAAGCGAATGGCAACCGGCTCGACAGGGCAAAGGATACAGCGAGTTGAGAAATCCTGCCGAAAATCCATCCCCGGTGCGGCTGCGAAGAGCAGCGGGGGCTGAACTACCATTTTTAATTTAAACGTAATCAAAAGAACTCCACAGAAACTGGCTAAGAAACACAGAAGAAAACGAACAAGGGACGGGGGAAATAAACGGATTAGATCAAGGCTCTGGTGAACTTTGGCTACCGGTTCCAAGTAGCGGGAGCTTTATATGGAGCTTCACCAGAGATCGCAGCTTTCGGATCAATAGTCGGAACAAGCTGGGAACGGAGAGACTGAGCCACTGTCAAACTTATTCCCACAGCGGCAAGGCCAGATGCGAGTCTTTTACGGAGAGGTTCGCTGCCAGCTGGGTAACGGCTGCCAGCGATGCCGGTCCGGCCCTGTCAGTTCTTATAGTGTCCACTGTTAATGACGATGTCGTCGTATTCCTCCTGAAAAACAGGAGACCTTCGTTGATGGCCTTAGAAGCATGGCAGGTCCCAAGGGGACGGGGGTGTGTTTAGAGGCTGTTACGCAGCAGGTGGGGAAGGCCAGATGAAAACAACTACGCACACAAAATCTGCTGTTCCTGCCCACGTTCAGGTTTCTTCCCTTCTTGTCTTAGCCTCTTAGATTCTAAGGCCAGAAGGGAGGACTGTGATAGAGTCTGACTTCCTGCAAAACACAGGCCCCAGAGCCGCCCTGAATTAATTCCTCTTTGAACTACAACAGGTTTTTGGGAGGGTGGGGGGACCCTCCAATTTGGATTGAAACATTGTCAGTGATGGAAAATCCATGACAGCCCTAGGAAAATTACGGACGACTTACTCTGTTAAAAATTTGCCCTTATCTCCTGAAACTAGACAAGTCTGAATGCTTCAATTTCCAACCCCTGGATTTTGTTAGACTTTTACCTGCTAGAAGACGGAAGAGCCATCTGCTATCAAATTTCTTATACCCACGTAGGGCTTAATTTGTGTAGGGGCTGGGTCCCGGCCCTTTTAAGCTCCACAATTCGTAGCACTGGCACTTTGGGGTTTGCCATGTCAAAAAAAACATTGCTTGAGCCCTGGTACCGCTTTTACTACCAATTACGCACTGCGCCGTAGGTAGGTAAACTGATCCAATCCCCCCTTAATCCAAACAAAGGAGAGACGCGAGGAACTCAATCCCTTTGAAAAGAGAATCCCTTGCTAGGGAAAGGCCCCTCTGGTCTGCACTGCTGCCAATCGCAATACCAGCTTCCCATCCACTGTGTTTTAGAGGAACCCACTCTAAGGAGGGTGGGGGGGCGCGTTCAGTCTCTGTGGGTCCCTTTTGGTTTTCAGCGTCCACTAGGTTTAGCCGGCAGGTGGCTGGTTAGTGGCAGAGCGGACTAGGAACCTGCCAATTCGTTTCACAGGGGGGATGCTACACAGCTAGAGAACGGGAATGGTTTTTCAGCACGGCTGTCTAGGCTCAAAGTCGCCCCTCGCGGGAGGGGCTGCTCTAGGACAGAGACGAGCCACACTCCAGCCTCCTGCAGTGTTAATTCAGCCCCCCACCCCCCTCACACACACTCACGTCGCTGCTGTCATCCAGGCTCTCCTCCGAATCCCAGTCAGGCTCCCCCGAGCCAAACTCCCGGAGCAGCTGCAAGATCTTTTGGTTGGGCCTATGCAGGGCGCTATAGATGGGGGTGTAACCGACGTACATCCGGGCCCTGGGGTCTGCTCCGGCACGCAGCAGACACTCCACCACTTCCGCGCTCTGCGACTCCACTGCCAAGTGGAGGGGACTCCGGCCACAGCTCAGCTCCTGCCAGCAGCAGACAGACAAGTCAGGAAGGCTGCCCGGAGTATGCAGGGAAGGGTGAGTGCCTTCCAATCCCTTCCCACCCCTCCCCGAAGACAATCCGCCACAGCCCCCAGTACTAACCGCCTTGTTGAGATTGGCTCCTGCACCTACAAGAAGCTTGACCACTTCGAGGTCCTTCCGCATGACGGCCACATGCAGCGGAGTGTAACCTGTGGAAATCAAGAGCGGACAGTTCTGATCAAGCTGATTTCTGTCTCCCTCAGGCCACCTGGCAACCTATCGGTGGACCAGTTGGCTGCTGTCATGGCAGCACGAGAGGACTGTTTGCCCTGCTACTGAGGGTGGAGAAAAAAAACAAGCAAGACTTTTCTGGAGCAGCCTCATTGATTTCTTTGTTCCAGTCATGTCCTGCAGCAGGGAGTTCCACAGGTTAACTATAGGCCACACAGCAGACTGTGTATCCATCCAGCATGCTGCCTTTTGGTTTTTGTCACCCCCAAAACAGCGGGCCTCACCCTCAGTTAAGCCACTTTTGCACTAGGAGCAAACAGGCATGGAAGCCACTTTGGCAGTGGCCAGATTCTGGTGTTCTCTGGCCCTTGGGTATGTTAGAGCAGCCTCAAGGCTGCTCTAACTCATGTTCGGCCCTCCACGGGCTCAGGAGAAGCAGGTAACAGCTGGAGCGCGGCGTGCTCTGGCCATGGGAGCAGGGCTGGTGCCAGCTCCACATTGGCTGGGGAAGGGAAGGAGGGTGAAAATGCTCAAGACAAAGGTCCCATGTGTAACAGGCCCAGTGTATTTCCCAGGAGGGCGAGGAGAGGCTCCATACCATCATAATTGGCGCAGTCCAACTGCGTGCAGGCGTCATTCCCCTCGTAGGGCCTGGGCCCGCTCGGCGATGCCAGGAGACACTGGGCGCAGTCCCGCCAGCCCTCCCTGCATGCCAGGTGCAGCGCGGTGTGGCCAGCTTTCTCTTGCACGCAGAGCCCCGCCCCGGCTGCCATCAGCTTGAGGACAAAGGCGGAGGCGCCGAGGATGACTGCGATGTGCAGTGCCGTCTGGAGAAGGGCAGCGAGAGAGAGGGGGGTGAGAAAACTCAGGGCAGGTCTCCCCTAAACTGGGCCTGGCCTACCATCAACAGTGCTAGAGATCATTACTTTCAGTGAGTTTCACCCCCCACAGCTTTGCACCCTATACCACAGGAACAGTCCTGAAATGCGACCGCCTCTGGGCTGGAGGGCAGCAGCCAATTGTACAAGAGAGTCAGAAACTTTAGCCAGGGACACCTGGGTAAATCCACTATTCTCACAAGGTCATATCCTCCCTGTGCACGAGGAGCTGCATGGATGTCAGTTTATGTGCCTGGGAAGAGCGAAGATCCCAGAATGAGTCAAATGAAGCCTTCCCTGACCCCATATCTGCTTTGTTCCACTGCTGTCAAGCCCCCATGCTTGCTCACCATCCCCCTACCACAAAAGGGGCGGATGTGCTTTGATGTCAGCCCCTATTCTATAACACTTATTTTGTAGTAGCATCTCCAACAGGTTGGGACTCCATCGTGCTAGGTGCGGTACAAAATCAAAGTTAGGGACAGTCCCTGCCCCAAAGAGATGGTTGTGGGAGTAGGGAAGAGTGTTACAGAGCACAAGGCATTCATGATGCTGAGGGATTTTTAACATGGGGCTGTGTTTCATTTTCCTACCAGCACCCCAAGCATTCCATAGAGGTGCCATTATGCACAGACCAGACTGGGAGCCAGTACTCCCGAGTTCTGCCCCCGATTTGCTGTGCAATCTTCACACAAGCAAATTTGTCCCCTCAATGCCTGTTTCCCCACTGTAAAATGGAGGATGAGAGAGACAGGAAATGCTCCAGTTTTGGCCCCACCTGGCCCTGGTCGTTCTGCAGATCCAAGTATTCCGTCCCAGGCATGTACTGCAGAATAGAATCCAGAAAGGCCTCATGTTCGTGAATCACAGCCAGGTGGAGAGCTCTGGGGAGAGAAGAACAGATACCACTCCAAGCAAAATGAAAAGAAGGTACCACGCCACTGGCTGAAACTACCGCCCCTGAAAGGGAAACAATGAGCAAGCAGAGGAATCCATCAGCAAAGAGAAAGCAAGTACCAGGGAGCTGGGGATGTAGCAGGGAGGCCATAGGGCAGAACTCGTATGAGTTTGGGCAATGGAGAAAGCTCCCAACGGTGACTGATTTGCAGATGCTGTCTAAAGAGTCTGAGGACCAGGGATTGAGGGTCACTGTCAATGGAGACAGCACTGAAATATCACTAGGGGGTCTGCATAACTTTGCTCCCAGGACTGGGACCCGCAGGAGGGTTTTGGAGACGGGTCTGGGGACAGAGAGCTAACAAGGGACATTACCAAGAGCGGGTTCTCTACACCCTATAAGGGAGCTGCACCGAGAGGGGCCTGGCCACTGAGGGGGTGATCCCAGGGCCAGCACCCGAAGCCGAGGGAGACGCCGGGGTGCTCCCAAGACAGGGATGAGGCTGAACAAAGCAGGCGCCCGCACACTTACGTATCCCCGTCCTCGGTCACGAAGCCCAGCACGTGGTGCAGCCAGGCCTCGGGGGCCACGCCGGGCGTCTCCCCAGCCGGGGGCGCGGGGTCCCCGATCCACACGGCCTCCACGCCCTGGGTGATCGCCCCCAGCTCCTGCCCCAGGGCCGCCCCCCAGCCGCCTTCGTCCTCGCCGAGGGCGGAGTCCAGGCGCTCGGGGGCCGACCCACAGGCCTCGGGGGGCTCAGGGGTCTTGGGGGGCCCGGGGTCAGAGGTCACAGGGCGATCCCCGGGGTCAGAGGTCACGGTGACGCCGGTGGGGGGACGCGGGGGGTTCTCCTGGGGGCCCCGCAGGCCGTCCTGGATCTGGCTGAGCTGCCCCTCGCTCAGGGAGCCCAGGCCGCTGTCGCACCAGTCCTCGCCCGCCTCCGGCCGCTTGGCCTCCCCCAGCGCGGCCGCCGGGGCCCGCTGCTGCTGCAGCGCCGCCATTTCTGTGGGACCCACCCTAACCCTGCGGCTCGCGGGGCGCCGCTGCCATGCCCGGGCCCGGCGGCGCTGGCTCAGGCGGCGGCCGCGGAGGGGATTTCGGGGCCCGGGGAATTCCCCAGCGCCCCAGCCAATCCCCGGCGGGCTCCTTGGGGCCGCGGGGCACGCTGGGAGTTGTGGTGCTGGGGCGCGGGGCACGCTGGGAACGGTGGGTCAGGGCCGGGCGCGGGGCACGCTGGGAATTGTGGTGCTGGGGCGCGGGGCACGCTGGGAACGGAGGGTCAGGGCCGGGCGCGGGGCACGCTGGGAGTTGTGGTGCTGGGCCGCTGGGAACGGTCAGTCAGATCCAGGCGCGGGGCACGCCGGGAACTCTCACTCAGGTCCATGCGCGGGGCGCGCTGGGAACTGCCAGGTGAGGTCCAGGCGCAAGGCACGCTGGGAAGAGGGGTGGGGCGCGAGGCACGCTGGGAAGAGGGGTGGGGCGCGAGGCACGCTGGGAGTTGTAGTTCTGCCGCGGGGGGAGGGGTCGCACCCCTTTCCCAGCTGCAGTCGGGCCTGGCGGAGCCGAGCGGGGCAGGCGCCGGGATCTATGGCCGAGCGGGACGGTGGGAAGCGGGGACACCCCGGCGACGGCGGTTCACCAGACCCCGCCCCCCCGCCTCATCGGGGTCCCCCCCTTCCCGGGGTTCTTCCCCCCCAAGTCATGGGCCACCCCGAATCACCCGGGGTCCCCCCTTTCGTCAGAGGCTCCTCCCCTTGTGCCCCCTGAGTCCCCACGGTCCCACTGCCCCCCCTCCCGGGGACTTCTTCCACCTGCCCCCCCCCACTTTCCCTCCTATCTCCCTGAGTCACTGGGGTCCCCCTTTCCCTGCTGGGCTCCTGTTTCCCTGCACCTTGAATTATTGGGGGGGGGGGGAGTCCTTGTTCCTGCCCCCCAAGTTACCAGTGTCCCCGCCCCGCGCCCGCTGAGCCAGTGGGGTCTCCTTTCCACCCAGGCCCTTTCGGATAGTAACTTGGCTGTTTTCCCTTCTGTGTCACAGCGGCGGGCGCCGGTGGAATTGAGGCAGAGAGGGGCTCAGACTCTCCAGTGAGTATTAGCGGAGAAGCCCTTTTAGCTAAGAAGCCAGGGTCCCGTTTGTGGTGAGGCCCAGCGAGCTCCGGGGTGCGAGGGGGCATGTCATTGGTCTGAGCTAACCCATTACAGCCAGGAGACAAGGGGAAACCCCGTCAGATCCTGACCCTTTCCCTCTCTGTCCCACATTGCACATATTCCCTACAGTCTGTTCTCCACGGCTCAGGCCCAGGTGGCTTTCAAATCCCGCAACAGTTGCCCAAATTGTCCCTTCTGTGTCTGGTGCGAAAATCCTTCGAGAGAGACGGAGTTTGGTCCTGATCTCCAAACCCTTCCCTGGTGATGAACCACCAAAGCATGTTCCCTCTTGGAGCAGGGAATAGAACCCAGGAGTCCTGAGCCCCCCGACTCCCTGCTTTAACCCACTCAACCCCACTCCCCCTCCAGAGCTGGGATAGAACCCAGGAGGCCTGGCTCCCCGCAGCTGTAGGCACTCGACTCCCCTCCCCTCCCCTCCTAGAGCCAGGAATAGAACCCAGGTATCCTGATCTTCCAAGCCCCTACTCCAGTCATTTAGACCCCAAGCCCCTCCCACAGCTGAGGCTAGAACCTATGAGTCCCGACTCCTCGGTTCCAATTCCCCAGATGATTCCACCCCAGCCCGAGATGCTTCTAACAGTAGCAGCTCAACATAGAAGCCGGTTCTGTGTTCACATTGGCTTACTTCCCCGACTGACCTTTTTATATTTTGTTCTTCAGGATTCTGATTCTGACTCAGAAAACGGTGGGGCCTCTGGAGAGAGTGAAAGTAGGTGGCTTGGGCCTTGTAGAGGTGGGGTGGGGAGGCCAAGCTCTGTGGGCTTTCCTCTGTGATACAGAGGGGATGGACTGTGCATAGCCACCTAGAGAGAGCCTGGGAGAGCCAGCTGGGGCTGTTAATCTACGGCAATTTCTTCCTCTCGGGAGGCTCTAATGCCTCGGGTGAATAGGTAGCATCTGCAGTTAGACCAACTTTTTCTCTCCGGGTTTCGAGGCAAAAACTGGTCTGTGGTGGGAATCTTTGTCGATTGGGCTTCTCGGGCCCCTGAACACCTCCTGGTTTCTAACATATTTGTCCTCATAATGCCCTGAGAGGGCAGGGCAGCGCCATTTATCCCCAGTGTACAGATGGGGAAACCGAGGCACGGAACCTGCCAGTCCAGCGACACCACCGCCACCAAAGACGTTCACTAAACTGGCGGGCACGCTCTTCTGCTGGCTTCGCTGCGTCGGCACTGGGGGTTCTGCTGGCACAGCTGTGTCACCTAGTGGGCGTGACCGTTCCGAGCCCACAGAGCTGTGTGGGGAGAACTTTGCGGCGTACACCAGCCCCAAATGACTTGTCCAGCGTCGCACAAGGAGTCGGTTGCAGGGCTGTGACTTGAACCCTAACCACTGGGCCCTCCTTCCCCTGTTACGTAGCATCTTCAAGACTTCACAATAATCCCACTCTGTGAGATTGGGAAATGGGAATAAATGGGTTCCTGATGGGGAAACTGAGGCAGAGGTAGGGGCATTACCTTGCCTCAGGCTGCTCAGCAAATCCATGGAGGAGCTGGGATTAGAAGCTAGGAGTTCTGGCCCCCAGCTTCTCCTGCACTAACCACTATCTCCACTTGCTTCCCACAGCTGAGGATAGAATCCAGGAGTCCTAGCCCCCAACTTCCCTGCTGTAACCACTAGCCACCAACTCCCTTTCCAGAGCTGGGAACAGAACCCAGGAGTCCTGACTCCCAGCCCCCTTGCTCTAACCACCAGCCCCCACTCTCTTCTCAGAACCTAGGAGTCCTGGCTCCTCGGGGACCACAGCGGCGAACGTTGTTTGTTCTCTCCCTTTCAGTGGATTTCCTGCGAAACCTCCTGTCCCGAACGCTGGGCCTGGGCAGCGAGAAGCCGGAGAAGGTGTTGGATGAGCTGACGCTGGACGGAGTGAGCCGCTTCATGCAGAGCGAGAAGTGTAAGCTGCCTCTCCCTTCTTGGGAGGAAGCTGCCCTGAGACCAAGCCAGGAAGCCAGCCCCCGTTCTGATCCCCCAAACGGGAAGGGGACAGCGCTAGGGGGTCACCGTGCCTGGGAGAGACTGGAGGCCAGAGGGGCTGCCAAGGGGGAGGCATGGAGCTGACCAGGGATGTGACAGGGACTCCATGCTGGTCTAATTTACAAGCCGGTGGACAAGTCTGACTTACACATTCATACATGCATCGGTGCTCCTTCCGTGTTGCTGGGAGAGATCCAGCCTCCCTCTCGGCACTGGGGACAGGGTTGGTGGAGGTGTCTTTAAATCCTGGCGTAAGGTAGAGCTGCCTCAGGGCTGCTCTGCCGAGTCTCTGCTTCCCATGGCCCCTGTGAAGCAGAGAATTGCCATCCTGCAGTGTGCTCTGGCCGGGCTGGTCCCCCATGCTGGGAGGTGGGGGGCTTTATGACAGCTGGGGAGGCCCCTAGGGATGCTCTTAGAGGGCTGTCCCTCCCCGGAACAGCACAGAGGGGCCTGCGTGTAACTGCAGGTCAGGATATAGTCCAGCAGAGGTCAGAAGTGCAGGGAACACACCGGTTTTGATCTAGATCTTAGACCTGAGAGTCTAGGAGGTTTGCGAATTGGGCCACATGGCTGCTGTGATGTCTGCTGACACTACCCCCGCCCCCACAAGCACCAAGAGCATGGGGCTGTTTCCCAAGTAGCTTTCCAGAGTCCAGTTTGATGCCTCCCTCTGTTACCTTGCAGGCAGGAACATCATCTGCATAGTGGGCGCTGGGATCTCGACCTGTGAGTACAGCACCAGGCGCGGCGGGGTTAGATCATTCACGTTGAAAAGAAACCAGCGCATGGCAATAAACGGAGGGGGTTCTGCTACGGCTCAGTTTCTCTTAGTGTTTCTATAGCACTTTCCATCCCAAAGCTGTCTCCAAGCCACTGCTGAAATGCAGCCACCTCTGGGGTAGAAAGTGGCAGTTGTTTGTACAGGGATCACTCACTCCTCCATTGGAATGCAGGCGATTCTTGAGATTGGCAGCTGTTTGTACTGGTCCCTCTTCCAGTGTCGAGATGCAGCCAGTTCTGGGTTTGGGGCACGGATGCGGGGATCACGCATCCAGCACTAAGGTGCTTCTGCCTCTGGTGTGGAGCGTGGCAGCCACACAGCAGTTTAGGAGTGGAAGTAAAGGTGAATCCTGTATCCAATTGACACTGCAGGTGGATGGGAGGGAGGCAGGATGGGATGGGGCTGGCTGGAATTTGACTGGAACGCTGTGTCTGATTCCAGGGTGTTATTGGGCAGAAGGGAGGGGAAACTTTATGAGGTACCTATGCCAGGGGGTTATCCACCTAGCACTGGTCAGACTCACCCAAGGCCTGTCCTCACCTGCACTGGATTCTTTGGGGAGTTGGGGGACTTCGACTGTTCCCTGGTAAAGAATCCGGAGTCCCTAGAACCTAATGGCTCTGCCCACTGCTGATCTAAACTGTGCTGGAGGCACCCCAGAAAATGAGTTACTAGAAAACTGCTCCCCGGCTAGGAGGAGGGACAAGGAACTGAGCAGCCCCTTGCTAGAGGGCTCCCCCCGCATTTAGGCCTCAATTCTCCATCTCATCCTGCTGACTGATGACGCTGGGTTTTCTAATAGGCTTCTCTTGTGTCCCTCAGCCGCGGGGATCCCAGACTTCCGGTCGCCCGGCACAGGGCTCTATGCCAATTTGCAGAGCTACAACCTGCCGTACCCCGAAGCCATCTTCGAAATCAGCTACTTCAAGGTATCTCCCAGGGTTCCTCCTGCCTCGGAGATCTCCTTCCACAGGAATTGAGCGTTACCCAGAAGGCCACCTAAACGGTCCCTTTGATCAGTTTAACACACACCCCACCGCGTCCTAAAGAATTCCCCTCCATCGTCAGCACGTGCAGACATGTCGTATTCTTGTTTGGTCCCTGATCGAGGACAGATCGAGGTTAAAAACATGACTGGGAGTCCCCAGATTGCTCATGTTTCTAGTCTCATTAGGGGAAACTGTCCCAGTTTAACCTCCTGAAAATCTCCCACCTGCTGCCTCCCGTAGCTAGCCGACCAGCCAAACCAAACCCCTGTCTGTCTGAGACACAGGCAGCCTGGTACGAGAGAGGGCCGGGCAGTGGTAGCACCCAGCTAGAGCCAATGTCAGGTCAGCACCGGGCCATAATGCAGGGATTGGAGAGTCCGGCGCACCAGAGATTGGGAGCTGTGCTCGTTTTGCACAGAGGCAGGCGTGAGTTCAAATACTGGAGCACAGGGAGAATTGGGAGTGGCCAAAGGACTCCCCCCCACACACAGACACTTGAAGGCCTGATCCCTGCCAAACCCCCAAACTGGGGGGACTGCTCAGTGAGGAATCATCTTTGGGGGACACCCAGGGTTTGTTCTTAATCTGTAAACCCAACCTAACCCTGCCCCCCCAAAACGTTTGTCTATTTCCCACCACACAGAAGCACCCGGAGCCGTTCTTTGCCCTTGCGAGGGAGCTGTATCCAGGACAGTTTAAGGTAAATCCAGCCTGAGCTCTTAGAAGCTCTTCGCTTTCTCTAGCATCTTAATCCGGAAGCATCGCTTAGCGCTGTGACCCAGAGCTCCTGGGTTTATTCCTTGTTCCAGGGAAGGGGGCTGGTGGCTAGAGCAGGGGGCTCCTGGGCTCTCTGGGACAGCCCGGTATTTGGGAATAGATGTGATGCTATCCTGGATCAGACAGAAAAGGCCCAGCTGTCTGGGTATCCACTCACAGCCACACAGGCCCCTCGCTCCGGATCACAGCGCTACCTTCCCCCGGGTGGTGTCGGCTCAGATCCGTGGATCCTAGCCTGGCAGACCCTTGCCCGGCTGGATCAGTCAAATGGGCCCAGCCAGTCTGGGATCCCCTCCCTCTTTCCCCATTGGGTCAGGCCAACCGGTCAGCCTGAGGATGTTCTGCTTCCAGCCACTGCCCCATTTTAAGGTGTAGAACCCCCCGTGATGCCCCTTCCCAGGAAGTCCTGTGCCGTGGTGGTAAGATTTCTTCCCCACCCCCCGTCCCTGCAAGCTGGGGATCAGCTGGTGTAAATAAAAGGCAGGGACAGCTGCTGTTGACTTACAAGGCCGTTCCCCTGCTCCGTTCCAGCCCACCGTGTGCCACTACTTCATCCGGCTGCTGAAGGAGAAGGGTTTGCTGCTGCGCTGCTACACACAGGTGGGTGACCCCTGGGCGGCCCAGCGAGGTGCACTGTGGGGGACGCATGGGGGTGGGCTTAATACACTTAACAAGCTGGGACTCCCAGCCCATGAGAGGGGGCACTGCCCCTCTTCATTCCAGCAACGCCATCCCCCCAGTTACAAAGGGACACTCCCCGCCCCACATCCCATGCTCCAGGAGCTTTCCTGCTACTCTCCAGCCCAGCTGAGTTACTGGCCGACTTCCTGCTCTCCAGCTGATCAGCCCCAGTGAGCTTGGGCCCCGCCCCCTTTAAAGGGCCAGCCACACTCTGATTCGGGGTGGACGGGGAGATCTAAGTGGGGCATTCATGGCCGTCAGCTCAGTCTGGGGGCGGTGAAACTAGGACTGGTCAGTTTCACCACCTCGGTCTCGGTCCCTGCCCAGCTCCACGGCATTACAAGGGGCAGGTGGGCATCTTGGTCCCTTGCAGAACATTGACACGTTGGAGCGGGTGGCCGGACTGGACCAGGAAGATCTGGTGGAAGCCCATGGCACCTTCTTCACCTCTCACTGCCTCGGCTCCTCCTGCAAGAAGCAGTACACCCTGGACTGGATGAAAGGTACAGCTGCCTCCATCAATGGCCACACCGTTCAGAGTCCCTTTAGGGCCCCAGTCCGTCACCGATTGAGATGGGCGCGTAATCCATGAGGCCCCGTTAATCCCCGTCCCACCCCGCCAGTAAGAGAAGGAGTATGGGGAAAGAAATCAGCCTGAGAGTGTTACAGGAATTGCCTGCCTGGACCAGACCAGAGGCCCGTCTACCTTGGTATCCCGTCTCTGATGGTG
Organism: Dermatemys mawii; assembly: GCA_007922305.1. Classification (NCBI taxonomy): domain Eukaryota; kingdom Metazoa; phylum Chordata; order Testudines; family Dermatemydidae; genus Dermatemys; species Dermatemys mawii. Next base: position 3,554,964 of record ML677389.1, read on the forward strand.
GCCCGAAGCTGCTGAGGAAGGTGCCAGATGTGATCTGCCATCACGTTTCCTAGTTTCGTGATCTCTTGAGCGTTTGGAATCTGCTCTAAGATCTCTTCCCAAACCCGTTAGAATCGCTTGTGTCCGTAACTTGCGATTGGTTCCCATCAGAGTGGTCTCTTCCCGCTTCCTCCAAAGCTGAGCTGAGAATCCGGCCGCTGACTTTCAGTCCTTTTCCCTCTTTCAGAAAAGATTTTCTCGACTGTCACCCCCAAGTGTGACAAATGTCAGAGTCTGGTGAAGCCAGGTGAGTGTTGCCCACTGGTGATTCGCTTGTGGGGGAAGAGGCTAACCTGGTCTACTTTAGAAACGTACATCAGTCTAGCTTCATCTCTCAGGGATGTGAAAAATCCACACTCTTGAGGGACGTAGCTATTCTGACCTAACCCTCAGTGTAGACAGCACTGGGATGACAGAAGAATTCTTAGCTACCACCTCTCAGGGAGGTGGATTACCCATGCCGATGGGAGAAACCCTCCCATCGGCGTAGGTCATGTCTACACTGAAATGGTGTCGCTGCACCACTGGAACACTTTAAATGTAGACGTACCCTATGAACAGAGCCCAACAACTGTTTAGGTTGAGGACAGGAAGTGAAGAATCCCGTATCCAATTGAAATGGCGGAGGTGGGAGGGCAGGGAGAGGAAGGGGATTTTTAGGGAGATGGAGTGAAATTCCCCTGAGTCTTGTATGTTTCCGGGGCTTTTTGTTCCAAAAGTGATTTACAAACATAGGCACAAAGCGTGGCTGAAATGCAGCCACCTCTGGAATGGAGGGTAGCGGCCGTTGAAAACGGCCCGGGGATGGGGGAAGCCAGTTTTGGCTACAGATGCTAGAGCAGTCACCTGCACTTGGGATAAATTCCCCAGCGATGATATTTTCATTATCTGTGTAGGGGTCGCGCCTGGGGCTCCTTTGTGCTAGGGGATGTACGTTTTTGTTCCTTTTCGATTTACTGTGCTAGTGCCTTGGGGTCCTAGGCTGTGGACTTGTCAGGGGCCAAGCCCCTATTGTGCCCGGGGCTGTACAAGCACAGAGCAAGCCCATGGTCCTTGCTCACACAGAGCAGATGGGAGCTGGGAGTCTCTAAGGGGTGTCTGAAGTCATGGGGCCAGATCCCCAGCTGGGATGAGTTGGTGTCACTCCATGAGAGTCAGTGGGGCCAGGTCCCCAACTGGTGTAAATCAGCCAGCGTGCTGCTGACTTCACTGGAGTGTTGCTGACCTACCTTAGTTGAAGATCTGGCCCCGGGAGGCTGCCGACCTGCCGTGTTTCCCACCTAGCGCCTTGGCTTCTCCTCGGCCCTCAGGCAGCTGCCCGCCCAGGGAAGGGCTCGGGCCCAGGTGTTGAGTGTGGCGGCTTCTCTTCTCCCTAGATATCGTGTTCTTTGGGGAGAGCCTGCCCCCCCGCTTCTTCACACTCATGCAGTCGGTAAGTGCCCCGGCCGGATGTGCTCCCAGCATTGGCTCCCCAATATTCACCCACCCTGCCCCCCAGGTCCTGAAGCAGTGGGTGTCTGTCTGTCTTTGATGCAGGCGGGATACCAGGGTAGACGGGCCCATTGCACTGAGCTGAGATAGTGGCAGGGAGCATGGGGAGGGATCCTCAGTTGGTCTGATTGAGGGCGGGGCAGATATATGAGGCTGGATAGACCCATTGGTCTAATTCAGGTTGAGGGGGCAGTCTGAATGGGGACTGGGGGCGATATGTAGGACGGGGTTGGCCCATTGGTCTGATGTGGGGCGGGGGGGAATACAGGGCTGGGTAGGAATAGGGGACTGGATGGACCCATTGGTCTGACGTTGGGGGAGAATACAGGGCTGGGGGGCCCATTGGTCTGATGCAGGGGAGGAAAGGAGGGGAGAACACAGGGTCGGGGGGACCCATTGGTCGGATCGGCCTGGCAGCAGTGTG
>ML677389.1:3556927-3569033 GCA_007922305.1 Dermatemys mawii
ATCTCCCAAGAGCCCCCCGCCCTCTGCAGCAGCCTGGGAGTCTGTCCTCACCGGTGGTCTGTCTTGTCTGCAGAGCGATCCTTTCATGTCCCTGATGGGCCTCAGCACTGGCATGGACTTCGACTCGGAAAAGGCCTACAGGCAAGTTCCCTGGGGACGGGGGGCCAGGGCGGGTCGCATGACCCACCCTGCGAGAGGGATGACGGTCGGGGACAGCCCATTCCATTGCTGGGGGGCAGGCTGGGTCTGCCCAGCTCCTGGGGTGGAGGGACAAGAAACGAACTAATGTTTAGAACAGGGGATATGGGGCCAGGACGCCTGGGTTTTCTTCCAAGCTCTGGGTTGGAAGTGGGGTCGAGTGGTTAGAGCCCCCCGCTCAGCGCTGGGAGCCAGGATTCCTGGGTTCTATCTCCAGCTCTGGGAGGGGAGTGGGGTCTAGTGGTTAGAGCAAGGGGGGCCGGGAGCCAGGGCCTCTGGATTCTGTCCCCGGCTCAAGAGGGTGTTTGCAGGGAAGTTTAGTGTTTAGAATTGAGCTTGGTCAGATTACACCTTTTGGCTTCCTGCCCTGGCTTTGCCACTGAGTTGCTGAGACCTTGAGCAAGTCACCGAACCTCTCCCATGCCTCAGTTTCCCCTCTGTTAAACAGGGCCAGCAATTCTTCGCAAGGGGGAACCGTTGATGCTGAGACAGCCCTTTCAGATTCCTAGCTGATAGGCACTAGAGACGGGCAGCGGGTTCTCCCGCCTCCAGGGCAGGTCATCGAGATCTGCGGGGGCGGGAGGGCGGATTCTCCCTGTTCACAAAGCCTTTTCATTAACACCTGCTTGTTGGCTTCTTTCCCTGCCCCCCGCCCCACCCCACACTCTCTCTCCCCGCCCCAGGGACGTGGCCTGGCTCGGGGAGTGCGACGAAGGCTGCACAGCGCTGGCCGAGCTGCTGGGATGGAAGGTATTTATTCCTCTGCCGTGTATTCCTGCCTCCCTGTGTCTACACACCATCCCAAAGTCCCGCGCAAGCTCTTCTTAAGAGTCCAGGGCATCAAACCCAGGTGTCCTGGCCAGAATCCGAGCTCCGGTGACCCCATTCGCTTGGAGCTGCCTTTGCTCTGGGCCTCCTTAAGAAGTTGCCATGTTGCACCCCGGAAGACGCTGTGTTTCAGCGCTGGGGGAGCGATTCACAGACATACAGCTGCCTTGCCCTACCCCAGAGGTGGCTGCATTTCATAGGGGGCGTATGCAATCCCTATACAAACAGCTGCCCTGCTCCGCTCCAGAGTTGGCTCCACCTCCGCGTTGGATGAGGGATCCCTGTCTCAACAGTTGTTCTGCCCCAGAAGTGGCCGCATGCTAGTGCTGGATGAAGGATCCCCGTGCAAATGGCTGCCATGCCCTACCCCAAAGGGGGCTGTGTTTCGGCGCTGGGTGAGGGATCTCTGTGTACGCAGTTCGGCAGAGCGAGCTGAGATCCTGGGGGAGGAAAGTTTCCCCCCTCTCAAGGATACGGTGGTGTAAATGTTGCCACCAGAGATCTTTGCGTTAGTCCCCTTTTCAGGGCAGCTGATGTCTCCTCTGCTCTGCCCCTTGCTCTCCAGCCCCACTGCCCTGTGTTTTTTGTGCAGAACGAGCTGGAGGAGCTGGTGAAGAAGGAGCACTCTGCCATCGATGCCAAATCGGGGCAGGCCGGAGCAAAGCCCTCCCCTCCCCCGGCTGGGGCTGCCGCAAGCCCCTCCCCTCCCCCAGCCAAGCCGGGGTCACCCCCTGAGAAGGAAAGCGATGCCGGAACCAAAGTGGAATGATGGCCCCCGGCCGCGGCTGGCGAGTGGATTAGAACTCGCCGCTGCCTGGACCGTCTTCGCCTACGAGGGGCGAGAGCCGTCTGGGATCTAAAGAGGGATGGGAGCGAGGATCACCCCACGTTTGCAGCTCAGAGAAGGTGGGGATCTGGGATCAGAGGGGCCGGGGAAGGGATGAGATTCGGGGCGTTTGACTCTGGCATCGCCGATCCCGAGTGAGCTGGGGCTTCTTTGAATTGTTTCGCGCTAACCGCACGTTCCGTTATTTCCCAACCGAGCTAGAGGAACTGAAATCCGGGGCCTCGGGAGAGCCGCGTGCGATAGAATTCGTTTCTAATTCATTTCCCCAGCTGGGATTCAGTTGCCCCCAGAAACCCGTCGCGCTAATTAACGTGCTAGGCCCAAGACTTTCTGACAAGCGTCGCCAAATGCATGAAGTGTATTTGGTCTGAAAATCGAATGCCGGCCCATTACGCAATTCCCCCCCTCCCCCGCCCCCTCCAGCTCGGGTGTTTAATTTGGATTAGTTATTGCAGTGTATGAAGTATCACTTGACTATTAAATTTTAGCATCTTGGAGGCAGGCTTGTGTTGGTTTTTGGGCGTCTCTCCCTCTGAAATGGATTCCCGTGTCTAAAGGGAAATCTAATTTCGTACAGAGCCATAGACGGCCCTGGTGTGGCGGAGGTATTGGCCCGTATTCTGTCGGCCTGGTGTCAGTCCAGAGTGACTCGCTTGACTTCAAAGGATGCCTGTATAAACAGCTGTCCTGCCCCAGAGATGGCTGCATTTCAGGGCCGAGTGAGGGATCCTTGTATAGAGAGTTGCCACAACCTACGCTAGGGTGGTGTCACCTCAGTGCATCCTAGAGGGGATGGGGGCAGGGGCGGTGTTAGACAGTGGCTTATGATAGAGACCTGGGTTCAAGTCCTGTCTCTGCCGTGGTCTTCCTGTGTGATCTTGGCCACAGGAAGTGGCCCTTAGCTGTGCCCTGCCTCAGTTTCCCCATCTGTGAAATGGGCATGGTAAAGCCGCCCTGCCTCAGAGGAAGGATAAAGCTGTTAAAGAGGGTGAGGCGGGTTGAGACCCAGTGATGACGAGCGGTACAGAAGAAAGTGGGGACAGTGGCTGTTCTTTGTAGAAGCGCTGGTGTGACTGGGAGCGGATTTAGCCGAGCTCAGAATCCAGCCCGATTTTCCGTCCCCTTGTGGGACGCGTCCCGCTGGCTGCCCTGCGGACAGGCTGCAGGATCAGGCCCGGAGTCAGAGGTTATCCACCGACAGGTGAGACCATGGCCCTCTGCGCTTGGAGTGCATCCCTTTAGCAGAGCAGTTCTGTATTTCTGTCCCCATTCTGCAGATGGGGAAATTGAGACACACAGAGAGCGGAGGAGTGACTGGCCTCGGACCAAAGAGGCCAGTGGCAGACTTCAGACGAGAACCCAGAAATCCCAGCTCCCACCCTCCCCTGCAGTAACCACTAGACCCCACTCTCCTCTCAGAGCTGGGGCCCACTTCAGCTGCCCTGCCTCTCCTCTGCCAAGGGTGCCCATGCTGGAGCAGGCCGGGCGAGCTCCTGTCAGAGGCGGCAAGTCCAGGCGAGCGGCAGGGTTATGAAACGCCTTCGGCTGCAAGACCGGAACAGACGCAAACCAAAGAGCCTCTCGGCTCAGCCCGCAGGGAGGGGCCGGGGGCTCTGGCATCCCTTCCCAGGCACGCAGGGCCGGAGCGGGCGTCGAAACAGCTCCGGGGCCCGCAGCCGAGCTGTGGAGGTGGGGAGAAGGTACGTGCTGAGCCGCGGAAGGGAAGTACAACTGTTGTCGGCAGATAGGGGTTAGTGGTTAGTGCAGGAGTGGGGCTGGGAGCCAGGACTCCTGGGTTCTGACCCTGGCTCTGGGAGGGCGGTGGAGGATCAGGACTCCTGGGTTCCCTCCCTGGCTCTGGGAGGATGATGGGGGTCAGGACTCCTGAATCTCTCCCCCCCCCACCACCCCCAGTTCTGCGAGTGTGGATGAGGTCTATGGGTTGGAGCAGGGGCGGGGCTGGGAGCCAGGACTCCTGGATTCTGCCCCCAGCTCTGGGAGGTGCGGGGCGGGGGCTACAGGTTGGAGCAGATTTGGGACCCTCCGGGTCTAGCTGACCGTGGTACTAGCAGTCTGGCTTTTGCGAGTCTCCGCGGTGGTCAGCCGGGGGCAGGGGAGCTCTGCTTCGCTTCTGAACCATCCCTTCCTGCTGCTTGGAAGGAAGAGACCCCCCCCACCCCCCCCGCATTGGGCCCCTGCCCCACTTACTGCCTGAGCCGCTCTCCCCTGCGCAGGCAGCTGCCCCTAAGACAGGCCAAATTCCCTGTCATTGCCAGCTCTGCCTCTCCCTGGCTGTCCCCGATGCCCAGCCGCTCGCCCCGCTTCGCCCCCTGCCTGGGTAACCGAGCGATTCCCCCTGCTGGAGGAGACGGGGAAGGACGCTTCCCCCCTCCCCCCACCGCTGGGATAGGCCGAGTGGGGGGTGGGGTAGAGCGTTTCCCCTTCTTCATTTGCGGCCCAGCCGGAGGCCGGCCCCAGCCCGCAGCGTTTCGAGCTGGGGAGGGAAAGCGGCTACATGCTTTTCCTGTGGCGGGCTGAGGGCGGGAGGAGATGGAAAGTTACTGAGATGCTGAGCGAGGGGCGAATGCGCGGGAGCCCTGGGGGCTGTGGGGGGGAGGGTGTGGATCAAAGGGGCCAAAAAGCCCAGTGCGGGCAGCCGGGATACCAGGCTAGATGGGCCTATGGCTCTGATGGGGGAGGGGAGAGATGGGCGGCCTGGGGGAATTGCTCCAGTAGATTCGGTCCCCCGTCCCGCCCAGGCCCCAACGCGCTCGGGGCCTGCCCCCACCTGAGCTTGGCTGCGTAGATCTGAGCTCAGATAAAGGAGGCGCAGGAGGAAATGTGAAACGTGCACCCTGCGCGGGCCTCGCCGCCTGGGTCCCTTCTCACAGCATCCTCTGCCGGTACCCCTCACTCCTGACCCCTAGCCCGGCCCAGCCCCTGTCCTGAGCTATGGATACCGAAGACCCTGGCCCTTTTGCCCGCGCTGTCCCGGGGGGAGTCATCTGATAGCCCCCCCCCCGGCCCGTGTCACTGGTGCTCCTGGTGGGTGGCCAGAGGTGTGACACCCAAACGTGCCGGTCCCTCCCTCTCCTCTCTCACCTTCGCCCCGCGGCCTTTCCCCTCCGCCCGGCACGGCCCAGGGACCACGTGAAGGCTGCCGGAGGTATCACCGCCTGCGCTCCTTCATCATCGCCTCCCTCTCTCTCTCGTCCTCGCCGGAGAGCTCCCCGCCGCTGCTTCCCCCTGCCCCAGGTAAGAGCTCCCCAGCTTTGCTGCTTTCTTCCTTTCCTGGCTGTCTCCCGGTGGGGTCTGTCGACATAGGGCCTGGGCCGGGCCCCGGGGAGGTCTGGGTGAAGGGGGGTGGATTGGCAGTGGCAAGAGGACCCGGTCCGCAGCCCACTAGACTCCCAGCTGCTCCGCTGCGCCCTTGGGCGCATGGAGAAGTCGAAGTATCTCCTGCCCGTTTCGTTGGATCCCCACTAGCCGACAGGGCCCTTCATCCAACACATGGCCCAATCTGGGGTCAGACACCTGTCAGCTCCCTCTGTGTGGCCTCAGGCTAAGAGGCAGCGTGGCCCAGGGAGCTGGGGATCAGGAGAGCAGAGTTCTGGCCTCGGCTCTGCTGCGTGACCCCTGGCAAGTCATTGCTCCGTGCCTCAATTTCCCCTCCCACCCTTTATCTATTGAGAGTGGACAGTCTTCGGGGCAAGAGGCCTATCTCTCGCCCTGTGTCTGGGCAGTGCCCGGCCCGACGGGGCCCTGATCTTGGTCGGGGTCTGGGCAGCACCCAGCCCGATGGGGCCCTGATCTTGGTCGGGGTCCGTACAGTGCCTGGCCTGATGGAGCTCTGATCTCAGCCACGGTCTGGGCTGCGCCGAGCCAGACAGGGCCCTGATCTCAGTCCGGGGCCTTTTGGTGCTACCATAATACACCTAATAAATTACAACCCTGTTTGCGAGCCTGATCTCGTGTACGCCCCCAGAGTCTCTTGGGGCTCATGCTGGCCCGGGAGGCAATGCCGGGATGCGCCCAGCTGCTAGGAAGAGCGGAGGAACTGACGCACGAGTTGCCATTACCCAGTGACTAAACCTGGGGATGATTCCGCCTCCCCCCGATGACATGCTGGGTGGATCGAAACGGGCGCTGGGTTGGTTTTGAAGACCGCCAGCCCCTGTTGGGAATATGGTCTTAGGGGTGCGCGGGGGGATTAAACCCAGTGGGGCTCCTGGCACCCGTTGGAAAGTTTCCCTTGGGCTCGGCTGGGGGGCAAGTGCTCCGGGACTGGGCCCCCAGAGGGGGCCATTAACCCTTTACAAGCACACAGTGTAGAGAATGATGCACCGGGGAGTTTCAGGGGAGCAGGCGCCTCTCAGGGGTAGGTGGGCCGTGGAGCCAGGTCTCCTGGGGTCCTGTCCAGGGCAAGGCTGAGGGGCGTTGGCTCGGTCTCAGGGGCGGGGGGGCTTCTGTTCTGGTGTCCAACAAATGACTCCGGTCTCCCGAGACGTCCATCTCCTGTTTGGTGTATGTGCCTGTAGCACTAAGAGGCCCCCAGTTCCTCATTGCACCCCAGGAAGAGCTAGCCCCTACCCGGAATAGCCAATGCCTAGGACCGGAAAGTGTCAGGCTGGGGCCGATCCTACGAACCTGTTATCCCACCCCTGGGCAGTGGTAGCGCCACACGGAATCAGGGTCCTCCGGAAAGAGGAGGCATGCGTTGAGGAGAACCGGCCCCGCTAGTGACGTGCCCCCAACACAGCTCGCGCGCCAGCTGTCTCTCTCTTGTTAACCAGGGGACAGGCCCCTGCTGGGTTCTCTGGGCTGCGCAGAGACACACCTAGAGGCTGAAGGGGGTAACGCGAAGGAGAGAGGCAGGGGGGCAAAAAAACAACAACCCCACAATGGCCCCTTTTGCCCTCCCCCCGTTACAAAGTCGTCTCCTGCTTGCTCCCATCGCAGAGGGATCTGGCGCCTAAATGCATCCTGGGATGCGGGTTTCTGAGCAAGCCGCCTCTCCTGATGGGTTAGTTACAGCTGCTGGGCTGTTGTGAAGGATGCCTCACGTATCTGCCAAAGATGATGTCGATCCTTCGGGGGCTGGGGACAACGAGGGCCGGTAAGCAAACCTCTAGACCGGCATGAGTCTGTGTATCCAGATAGTGCGTGTGCAACTGCTGCCCTCTGCCAGATGGCACCAGGGCCACTCCAGTGTGTCATATGCCCTATACTGCTCCCAGTCAATGGGGATTCCCCTTCAGCTCGAGAGTCAGGGGGGCTGAGCCCTTGGGGCAAGAGGAGCTAGGTTCTAGCTCCCTTGGTGGGAGGGATGTGGATTGGTCCCTAGAGGCCTGGAAATCAGCCATGGTGGGGCTGCGGGGAGAAGAGCCTGGCTGAGTGGCTTTTTCAGCCGTTACAAAGGGGGTGTGGGTGGAGGGAGCCAGCCTGTGAGGGAGTGAGGCTGGGTAGGCATCACTCGCGGGAGGACGGGGAGTCGTGGGCATGTCCGTCTGTCCCACACGCAGCTCGGCACAAGGGGAAGCGATTCTCTGTAGCATCCGGATCCCTTTGGCAACGTTTCGGATCCAAGTTGGGGGCAGAGCTGCCCTGGGAAAGGGGGCAACGCTATGGTTACAGGGTGCAGAGAAATTTTGGGCCCCTGGTTCATCAGTTATGCTGGGGGGCCCTCCCTTTCCCCCTACCCTGGTTTCACCCCTGTACAGACTTTGGGGACAAGGTTGATACTAGGGTCCCCCCTGTTCAGCCCCGATGGGGTGTGATTTAAAATATTGCAGTAGCACCTAGACACTGCAGCTGAGACGGGGGGGGCCTCTAATGCCAGGCACTGTATAGAGGCCCCCCAACCAAGATTGTCCCCCCATCATGCCAGAGCCTGGGCTGATACCCCCCCACCTCTTAGGCTGGGGGGATCCTGTTATGCTGGGAGTTGTGGGGCTGGGCTGCACTCTCCTGTGACCAGCTAGAACCCAGGCGTCCGAGGCACCCAGCCACAGTGTCCCGCTCAATTCAACTACATGTGCTGGAGCCGGGACAGCGAGGCGCCGCCCTGCCCTCTCATTGGTCGGACGTACCCCCCGAGGCGTGGCCGGTGCCCACCCCCAGCTCAGCGCCTCCGGTGTGTTTTTTGTGCAGCGCCCAGCACCTGCTGCAGAATGGCCAGAGCCTGGCCCCGGCGGGAGGCCAGCCCTCGCCCCCCGTGACGCTCCTGGACAGGCTCCTGCGGACCCGGGGGCTCTGGCAGCTGCCCAGCCTGGGCTCGGAGCAAGCCACGAAGCTGCTGAGGATGCAGCCGCCTGGGGTAAGTGGCTGGCCAGTGAGGCAGCCGGTGGGCAGGGCTGTAAGGTGAGTGGGGCTATAAGGAGGTGAGTGGGCAGGGCTGGAAGGTGGGTAGGGCTGTCAGATGGCAGGTGGGCGGGGCTGTAAGGTGTGGGGTGGGTGGGGTTGTAAGGTGTGGGGTGGGCAGGGTTGTGAGAGGGTGGGTGGGGGCAGGGCTGTAAGGTGGGCGGGGTTGTGAGGTGGGCGGGGTTGTGAGGTGGGCGGGGCTGTCAGGTGGCAGGTGGGCGGGGCTGTCAGGTGGCAGCCGGGGGCTAGAGGCTACACTATTCCCTCTTCCTCACTCCTGCCCCATGGAGGGCTGGCACTTGGGGGCTAACGCCGTGGGGCTGCCATTAGCACCATTCCTGGAAGGGGTCAGCCTGGGCACCGTGAGCTTCGGGGACAAACCAAGGCCCTGTGGGGCAGGGCGAGAGCCAAACTGCCCCTGCTCGCCCCGTCTCAGCTGAGCCCCCCCCCCAAAACCAGCCTCCAAAACCAGGCCCTGGGGCCCCACCCAGACACACCGGCCTGCTCCCTCCCCAACCCGCCGAACTCTCTCCCCTCCCCAGACGTTCCTGGTGACCGGCGCGGGGAGCGGGGGGCTCGAGGTGCTGTTGGTGAAGAGCCGCGGAGAGGGAGGCTGCTCCGGAACCGTCTGCTGTTTCCAGATCAAGGAGGACGGCTCGGGTAGGTCAGGGCAGCTGCTGGGCTCGTTGCAGAGGGGTCGGGCTGGCAGCCCAGCCCCCGGGAGCCCCGTGTCTAGGGTGCAGGGTGTCAGCAGAGCCAGGGATGGAACCCAGGAGTCCGGACACCCAGCCCCCTCCTCTGATCACTGAACCCCGCTCCCCACCCCGAGCTGGGGATAGAACCCAGGAGTCCGGACGCCCAGCCCCCTCCTCTGACCACTGGACCCCGCTCCTGTCCCCGAGCTAGAGATAGAACCCAGGAGTCCGGACGCCCAGCCCCCCTGCTCTGACCACTGGACCCCTCTCCCCTCCCTGAGCTGGGGAGAGAACCCAGGAGTCCGGACGTCAGTTCTTCCTGCTCTAACCGCTAGTCCCCACTGCCTCGACACCAGCTGGATGATACAACCGGCCCATAAAGTCCTGAGGTCGGTGACGTGGTTTCCTCCTGCTGTATAAGAAAGGGGAAGGGCCCCAGCTATAGCAAAAGCCTGAAGGGGGAAGGATCGGATGCCAGGCTGGGGACCCTGGGGAGGGGCTGTGGACTAGGACACCCCCCCCCCCCGCCGGACACAGCCAGCTGCTCCCGATGGCAATGCTGCTCTGGGTTTCAGCGCCAGCCTCTGAGCTTCGCCCCTGCCCAACTCATGTTCCCTTGGTGAGGTATGTGGGCCAGGAAAGGGCAGCACCCATCTAGGGAGAAGTTCAGTCTAGTGATTAGAACCGGGGGGTGGGGAGTGAGCTGGGAGCCAGGACTCCTGGGTTCTATCCCTGGCTCGGGGAGGGGAATGGGGCCTTGTGGTTAGAGCAGAGGGGGCTGGGAGTCAGGACTCCTGGCTTCTTTTCCCCTCACTCCCTGTGTAGTCTTGAGCAACTCTGTTTGCCTCTCTGTGCCTCAGTTTCCCCCCTTAAGGCATCTTATTGGGGTGGTTAAATTGTCCCCATTTTTAGGATAGACGGGGTAAACTGAGGCACGGGAAGATGACCTCTCTTGGCCCAAGGTCATACGGAGGGAGGGGGTTGAAGCCAGGACTCCTGGGTTCCCATTCCCAGCCAGCAACTCCTTGACCTCCATCAAGCCCTTTTCTTCTTCCTGATAAAGGAGCTGAGGATGGATGGAACCCAGGTGTCCAAGCTCCCTGCCAGGTCTCTCGAAGATGTATCTGGCTTGGCAGTCCATGCGGGATTGCAGGTTGTGGGCAGATCCTCGTGGCTGGGGGTTTTGGATGGGTGGGGGGCTGTGAATTTGCTGGGGAGAGCCAGCAGCTGCTGGAGGTGGAGAAAGGGCAGTGCAGGGAGCTTGGCTTGGTGCAGAGCTGGTTGGGGGGAAACTGAGGCACAGAGCGATGGCAGGTCTTGGACCCGAAGTCAAGCAGGTAGATAGAAAAATCCCCCCAACCCTGCCCGGACTCCTGGGTTCTATCCCCAGCCAGAACCTCCGTCAGCCCCAGAGTTAGTGATGTGAAGGCCCCGGCCGTGCCCACGCCTCCATCCTGCGCTGGCATCAGGGCGGCCTGTCGTAGCTTCCTCCTCGCTTCGGGGAAGAGTCCCGGTGGCTTATCTCTGCCGATCTCTGCTGCAGACGTGATCTGTGCCCGGGGCGGGGGGAGCAGGTGTGGTTCCTCGGGGCCAGTCCTGAAGGGAGCGGGTCGGGGGACGGCCGCGCTGGAGCCAGCCAGGGCCTCGGTCTTGCCCCGGAGGGATCTGTGCGGACCAGGGCTGGGAGAGCCAGGAAACAGTCAAGGCTTGTACCTGTTTTATAGGAGTGCCGGCCAGTGCCGGATAGTGGTTAAAGCAGGGGGAGCTGGGAGCCAGGACTCCTGGGTTCTCTCCCCAGCTCTGGAAGGGGAGTGGGCTCTAGTGGTTAGGGAGGGGAAGTGGCTGGGTGTTAGGACTCCTGGGCTCTCTCCCCAGCTCTGGGAGGGGAGAGGGGTCTAGTAGGTAGAGCTGGGAGCCAGGACTCCTGGGTTCCTTTCCTGCTCTGCCATGGACACTCTTCATCACCTTGGGTTTTTTCATTTCTTGGCCCCACTGATTCCCCACCGGGGACATGGGCTCAGGGAGGGTTTTTGGCAGTCTGGTACTATGGGGAGCATGGACTGGGGAGGAGACCCTGTCGCTCAGACCCCCGCCCCCCACTCACTCTTTGGAACCAGCCTGCCCTGTGACATGCTCCACCCCAGAACAAGCCGCTTCTTAAGAGCTCAAGAGACTCTCCTAACTGGGGAAAACGTCCAGCCGGCTTCTGCTGCGGGGCAAGCTCCCTGCACCCCCCACCCCATGCCCAGGCTGCCCCGGGGCCCACTCTGTCTCTCAGACCCTGTCTCTCTCTCTCTCTTCCAGCTGTTTGCCTGGAAGGATCCCAGCTGCGTTTCTTGGGCCTACTGGAACTGGTCACCTTCCTCTCCGTGAGCAGGTGAGTGGAGTTGGGGGGGGGGCAGGTGACACTTTTCCTGAGTCTCTGCTCTCCTGTCCCCAGGACTGGGCCTTTGCCTCTATTAGTTAGGGGCTGAGAGCCAGGACTCCTGGGTTCTCTCCAAGCTCTGAGAGGAGATGGAAGTGGTTAGAGCAGGGTAAGCTGGTAGTCAGGACTCCTGGGTTATTTCCCAGCTCTGGGAGGGGAGGGGACTAGTGGTTAGAGCAGGAGGGGCTGGGAGCCAGGACTCCCAGGTTCTCTCCTGGCTCTGGAAGGGGAGTGGGGTCTAGTGGTTAGAGCAGGGGGGAGGACTCCCGACTCCCCACCTCACTCACTCTTAAAGACCCAGTAACCTGCCCCCACCCTCCTTGGCATGAGAAGCACTGTAGCAGAGGGGATGTGGCTGTGTGATGGGGGTGGGCACCCTTCAGGGGCAGGAGCGTCCCCAAGCCCTAGCCCAGCTTTCCAGGAAGTGGACTTCAGGGGCACTGACCTAGGTTTGAGGAAGCTGCACAGGTGGGGGGAGGGTGACCACGGCAACTTCCTCCTGCAGTTGCCCAGCGTGGGGCATGCCCCTCCCCCGCAGCACCCCAGCTGTTCCCACGCTGCGGGGCAGGATGGAGGGGCCCATCACGGGCAACGGAAGGGCGGGGCCCCGGCCGGTGCGGGAGGGAGGGGGCTGGCACCGGGAGAGGGGGGCCCCGGCCGGTGCGGGAGGGAGGGGGCTGGCTGGCGCCGGGAGGGGGGGGCTCGGGCCGGGAGCGGGGGTCCCGGCCGGTGTGGGAGGGAGGGGGCTGGCGC
>ML677389.1:3578848-3603099 GCA_007922305.1 Dermatemys mawii
GGGGCTAGAGGTGGGTTCTGGCTATGGGGCAGGAGAGGGGTATAGGCAGTGGACTGAGGGTAGCTATGGGCGACCATGGTTGTGAGGCTAGAGGTGGGTTCTGGCTATGGGGCAGGGGAGGGCTCTAGGGAGCGGGGTGAATAGCTGCGGCGGGGGCGGGGGGGGGACTGCCAAAAGCCGGTCCATGTACCTGGGGATGACGGAAGCCCACAGGTGATGGGTCGCTGCTATTGCTACTGTCACTGCCTGGAAGCGTGTGGAGCTCCCATCTCTGTGGGGCAGGAGCGGCCTCTTCCTGGGGGGCTTTAAAAGGAAAAAAAATCTGATTGTCTCACTCCTCAATAGCCCTTCCCCCGACCATCACCCCGATTGCCTGCAAAAGCAACCCCGGTGACTCTCTTGGGGTCCCCCTACAGGTCCCTGGATTTTGCAAGGTTCGAACTGCAAGGAGCAACTTTCCCTTTTGGGGCACCAGGGTGGGGAGGACTCTGTGGAAACAAACAGCATTTCCACAATCTGTAATTTTCACACCATGCATCAGAAGAAGGGGGGCGGGAGGGTTACCCATGAAAGCTCATGCCCAAATAAATCTGTTAGCCTTTAAGGTGCTGCCGGACTCAAATAGGGGAGCCAGGGCTCCTGGGTTCTTTAGCAGTCCTGTGACATAGGGCAAGTAGCATCTGCGCTGTGCCTCAGTTTCCCTCCCTACAAAATAGGGTGGTGGTTTTTGTTTTACCTTCCCCCGGGAAGGAATGGGTGCAAGCCTGAGTGCTCCTCAGAGGGCTTTGAGATCCTCGGGCGGCAGGGTCCGGCTGTTGGCCCTTGTGATTTTTGCAGCCATGACCCAGGGGCTCCTGCCGTGGGCTGTGTGCCGAGGCGGGAGGTGTCTGGAGATTGCCACCCAGGCCTTTGAGGAATCAGCCTGGCGCAAGGTGTGTTGGGTGAGACGCTGCCTGTGCTTTGCCCCCCAGCCGGGGTGGGGGTGACCCCTACTCGGGTTCAATGCGATTAGACCCACAGTTTGAAGGCTCTAGTAACTCGCCCCCCTCACTTGCGCAAAAGGAATCCGAGATCTGGGTTCAAGGCTTGGTTCTGCCGTCGGCTGTCTGTGGCCTGATGGGGGAGTCGTTTTAGTCTTCGTGCCTCGATTTCCCCACCTGTTTAATGAGGGCTGCCCTTGCTGTGTGGATGGAAAGAGCTTCAGGGCAGGGATGGTCTTGCTAGGTGTCTTGTGCGGTGCCTGTGGCAGGGGCGATCTCGGTCGGGGTCCGCGCTGCACCTGGTGTGATATAGCGGGGGCCGGGTGATCTGTGGGTGCTGCTGGAATGTGAAGAATTGAGAGTGGATCTGTGGAAATGGGGGTGCGGGGAAGCCAGGATCTTCCAACTCTTAAACCCCAGCTCAAGTGGGAGAAGGGGCCCTGTATGAAAACTATTCCCTTGCTTTGCCTGTGGGATCTGAGAGTTAAGCTGGGTCTGTTCTGCCTGAATCCCAGCGCTCTAGTGACTGATTCTCTTTCTGTCCAGCGCGTGAGTCCAGCTAGAATCCATCTCCCCTCTGAGTGCCCGGGTCCCCCATTGTGCAGGATGCTGCCCAAACTCCTAGTCAACTTCCCTACCCCAAAGTGCTCACAGCCCAGCGTAGGATGGGGGAACTGAGACACCAGCTGGTAAGTGATTTGACCAAGGTCAGCTGCAGAGCTGGAACTGAGGACCGGGGCCAAGGCTCTAACCAGTAGGTCACACTGCGTTAAGGGCGTGAATTTCCATTGCTCAACAGAGCTGCCTGAACGCAGGGGTGTAGGGGAGAGATTTGGGGCAGCGTTTCCCTCTAGCACCTGGTCCACAGTGGCTAAAAGCCTACTGCTGCACCTGGCTAGCGGAGTCGCTCTTCCCACAACAGCTGCTCGGTTCTCTACCAGGTGAGCCGAAGATCCTAGGTTCAAATCCTGCTCTCCCCCCGTGGTAGATGACTGTGTGGCATGTTAACATCACGCCCTTGTTCTATTCCACGGTGCTTTCAGCGGGGAGCTGAATTGCTCCCTTGGGATGAACCTTGAGAACTGGGGCAGTCCGGGAAGTCCTCGGGCCATGGGCAGGAGCCAGGCCTCCTAACACCTTTTCTGGGGTGAGTATAGTCTGGGAGCCGCTAGCTTGTTCTCATCTGCATCGGCGGGGGTGGGTAGGGAACTGTAGTCTCAGCCCATCACCCCCTCGGTTCCGCGTCACCTTCCTCTTCTTTGGGTGTACTGAATTTTGCAGTCCTGGTGGCATGGGGGGTGTATTAACTCTCGGGGGGAGGGGGACGTGGCCCGGTGGGACTGGCTACAATGAGATGGGTCTGAGTTATTGCTTTGTGTGTCTCCACCGATGCACACCCCAGGGTGATCCTCGAGGCTGGGGGACAGCCCGGACCGGGGATCGGATCGGGGGGACGGGACTGCAGAGGTTAAGAACGAGGGCCTGTTCTATCCCCAGGTAGAAAAAGCCCTCCCGCGTAGTGGGTTACAACTCCATGGCTCTGGTGAGCATCTGGAGCTTCTAGCGTCAAGGCTGGTGAAAGCGGAACTGGCCGGTGAGCGAGAGTGGCGGGTGGAATGAGTTGGTTGGATCTCAGCCCAAGACCCAGGGGCGGCCGCCCGTTGGGCATATCAACAAGGCAGGGGCCCCAGTCAAATTAGAGTGGGGTGGTTTAACGAGGAAACCACAGTTTATAAGCAACCAACATGCAAAATAACTCTGTGTGTGTGGCCGGGGAGGAGGGGGGGTTGTAACAGGGTGGAGGTTCCCTCAGAATTGTAGCAGGGGTCGTTGACCGTCGCGTAGCTTCAGGGGTGTTGCTTAGCACGGATCTGGCTGTGGGGCAAGCTACTGGACGGGGGGAGACGTCCAGCGTCTGTATTTAGAGCCTGGCCCCGCCTCTCTGGGTGCTGATGCACCTTCTAATTTTAATTGCAGCTCCATGCTGCCGTCATCCCTTCTTGGGCCTGATATATGTCGACCTGAGTCAGCTGGGGGCCTGGCCAGCGCGTGCCCTGGAAAGCGATCAATACGGGCTGGGTTCGCTGGCTGGCGCGTGACCTTGACTCCCCGAGACAACAGGTGGGCTGGCTTTGCCCATGCTAGAATATCCGGGCGGGCCGGAGAGCTCCCTGCCGGCTGCCCGGGGCCTGCTAGAAGGGGGCTGGAAAGCTGAAGACGGGGGACCTGACTCCCAGGAGATTGGCTTTGCCACCCGGCCCATTCTGCATCTCTCCGCATGTGGCGTTGCGTGTATGAGTGCCAGGCGCCTTTTGCATCTCTAAGGCCACTGGGGACAAATTCTGCTGCTGCAACACACCAAAAGCTCGTGTGATCTGCCAGATCCTGTGCTGGAAACTCTTCATCAGCACCCCTGTAGAGGAAAATGCCACTTTCATGGAAATTGACGTCTTTCTGATCCTGTCAGTTTCATCTTTTTTGGGGGGAGGGGATGACAAAAGGAGTGTTTCAGTTATCTCAGAACATCCTGTTTTGATCATTTCGAGACAGAGCATCTTTATTTTGTGTCCTTTCAAAACAAAATTCATTTTTAAAAAGATTGTTTGAAGGTCAAAATTGGAACCAAATGCTTTGACCCAAAACAAATTGAGGTGGGGTATTTTATACAGATTTTTGTTTGTTTCAGAGGAACTTTATTTATTTTTCTTCTCTGTCTCAAAACAGAATGATTTGAAATCCTGCAGGTAGCTTCGTTCATAGAATCCGAGCACTGGAAGGGACCTCGAGAGGTTTTTAATCCAGTCCCCTGCACTCAAGACAGGACTAAATATTATCTAGACCATCCCTGACAGGTGTTCGTCCAACCTGCTCTTACAAATCTCCAGTGATGGAGATTCCACAACCTCTCTGGGCAATTTATTCCAGTGCTTCACCACTCTGAGAGTTAAGTTCTTCCTAATGTCCAACCTAAACCACCCTTGCTGCAATTTAAGCCCATTGCTTCTTGTCCTGTCCTCAGAGGTTAAGGAGAATAATTTCCACCCCTCCTCATAACGACTGTTTATGTAAGTGAGAACTATTCTCCTGTCCCAAACTTCTGTCTCCTCTTCTCCACTCTTATTTTTACGTAAGAGGTCACCACGGATTAAAAGTGAGTTGACCTTAGGGTGACCAGACAGCAAATGTGAAAAAATTGGGGCAGAGGTGAGGGGTAATAGGAGGCTATATAAGAAAAAGACCCTAAAATCGGAACTGTCCCTATAAAATCGGGACATCTGGTCACCCTAGTTGAGCCAGGTTTAAAAGCTTCCAGTCTTAATATGAGGCCCTCTCAGTAATGGGGGAGGGACCTTAATTATATGGCTAAAGAGGTGCAAAAAATGGGTTCCTAAAATTAGATCTGGCCAGGGAACGTTTCAATGGCTATTTTGGCAAAAAGCCCCCGAAAGCGGCTTTGTTGAGAGCGGAGTGTGCCGGGGGAAGGGGTCGATCTCGACGAATTTCCTCACTCGCTGTTGAGACGTTTGAAATGATCAGAACAGGACTTCTTGTTTCAGACGTTTCAAGGGTTGTGATTTAGTTCCAAACAACTTTCTGTATGTTGAAATTGAATGTTGGCTTACACTAAAAGGGCCAAAATCAAAATATTTCAGGAGTTAGAGAAACGTTTCGATTGACCTCAACTCTGACTCGAATGGAAATCTTTTTGTGTGTGTTCATTTGATTCCCGCCCCCGCCTCCAAAATCTCAACTTTTCATAGAATTTCCTTTCCTTTCCTTCCCAGCCCTCCCTCCCTCCATGTGTGGAGGTCGATGTTTAGGCTCCTACAGAACAGGTTTGACCATTGAGCTGTTTTTCTTTTCCTAACACTTGGGCCTCTGTCTCTAGGCTCCTCTTCCTGAAAATCTCTGCTGCCGCATCTTCATGCAGGGTGGGGTCTGAAAGGGGATGTGTGTGTGTGGAGGGAAACTGAGGCTGCCTCCCCTGCTGGGTTCGCACAGGCTTCCAAGGGGAGAAGTGGGGGCAAAAGGCCTATTTGGCTTCAAGTCTAAGCTTGATGAGTTTATGGAGGGGATATGATGGGAGAGCCTAATTTTGACAATTAATCTCTGACTATGGGCAGTAAATATGCCCAGTGGCCTGTGATGGGATGTTAGTTGCGGGGGATCTGAGTTACTACAGTGAACTCCTTTCTGGGGGTCTGGCCAGTGAGTCTTCCCCATGTGCTCCAGGTTTAGCTGATCGCCAGATTTGGGGTCAGGAAGCTGAGGAGCTCTCTGGCTCATGTGCGGTCTCAGTTCTTCCTCCTCCACTCGGCTCTGTGGCAGGAGGCAGAGCCAGGTGTGCTGCCCGGGGCCTCGTCCCCTCTTGATGGGAACTTGAATTGGGATCAAGTCCCCTCCTGCAGTGTCCTCACAGCTCCCCTTTGCGTTGGCAGCAGGGAGCTGTTGGTGGTGGGGCTGCCTGGAGCTGTGGGTTCCTGGGAGCAGAGTCCCTCTTGGATTAGGTCTGGCCTGGGGGTTTGCTGCACACCGGAGCCACGCGGGGCTTGGGGAGAGAGTCTACAAAAATACTCAGAGGGGCTGTTTACATGGCAGCTGGAGGGATTGGAGCAGGAGAGCATGCAAGGTGCTAGGCACTGTACGGCAGTTGGACACGGTCCCGGGCCCTAAAGACTCAGGGTCCTGGCTAAAGACAAAATGCAGTTGAGGGGATGGGAGCGGGGAGAACAATCGGTCTGGTTCCTTTCTCTTACCCACTCCCGAGATAGGACCCTTGTCTTTTATCTGGTGTTTTCCTCCGCTGATCTCAAGGTGTTTTACAGAGGCAAGTGGACAGTGTTCTCCCACTTTTATAGAGTGGGGAAACTGAGGCACAGAGCGTCACCTGTGGTTCCTCCACAACAGCCAGGAGTAGAACCCATGTCTGCTGAGTCCCAGTCTGTAGCTCTTGCCAAGAGGCTGCACTGCCTCCTTTAGCTCTTCTCCCCCCGGCCCTGCCCTTTCTTGGGGGAGTGGTGTGTGCCAAGGGTGGAGGTGCTATTGCAGGGGTGCATCGTGGGCAACAGGGGGTGTAACTCCACATTCACCCCTCCGAAGTCTCCTCTCGAGCCTGGGCTAGCTGCGTGGAAATTTTCGGCCCTCTACCCCCTGCTCCAAGCTAGTATCAGCACAGCAGAGATCATAACACCCCACCCAATGCATGTCCTAAGATTCCCCCGCCCCCCAGGCTCACTCAATTCCACCCCCCCACCCCCATGCCAATGCGAAGCCGATCCAGAGGGCAGGGCAGGAAGAGCTCAGGGTGGGGGGTGGATGCAGGAAATTAGCCGGGATTTTCCCCCGCCCCACACCCCACTTCCGGGCAGAATCCTGCTCCATGCAGGCTGCAGGAACCCACCCAGGTGCCGCTGCCCGTGGGCAATGAACGCGCTGTCCCAGGACCCAGGCCAAGGAGCATGAGCAGTTTGGGACACACATCCAGCCACCCCCGGGTGCGCTCTCCTCAGGTGCGGGAGGGCCATTAATTGAAGAGGCAGCTTGTGCCAGGG
This sequence comes from Dermatemys mawii, assembly GCA_007922305.1. Classification (NCBI taxonomy): domain Eukaryota; kingdom Metazoa; phylum Chordata; order Testudines; family Dermatemydidae; genus Dermatemys; species Dermatemys mawii. The sequence continues at coordinate 3,585,381 of ML677389.1, forward strand.
AAGTTGGGGGGGGAAGGCAGGCCTGGTCCTTTCATTCCCCTTCCCCAAACCTTCCTGAAGTGGGAGGGCTGAGGACCTGGGAAGGGGGAATCTTTCCACCCCCAACCTCCTGTTCTGATCCCGCTGAACCTAGCGCTGGTGAAAGAGACAGAACGTTGAGCAGCCAGTTTCTGGCCCAGAGCAGCTTCCAAATGTCTCGCCGGGGTGCAGCCCCATCTGCCTGAGTCTGCAGGCAGCCCCAGTGCCTCCGCGGCCGCTCAGCCCATCTGTCAGTCAACGCCGGCCTCCCCGTTCTTTGGCAGCATCCCTGGGACCGGGAAGGATCAGATCTGGTGGTTGCCATGTCGGGGAATGGGCTCTGAGGAGCAGCGGGGTGCATGGGATTGGGGCTGGGGTTTTGGAGTAGCCCGAAGGAAGCAGAGGCACATGGATTGGTAACTCGGCGAAAGCACCGATAGCTATTCTGCCTCTGCTGAGGGTGCCCCCGCCCCCCTCTGCTAGCCCAGCCCTGGGATCCCCCCTCAAACTCTACAGCATCCCCTTCCCACAGCTGTCCCTGGTGCATCAGGGAGTGGAGGGCTGGCGATCCAGGTGCCAATCACCTGGTTATTAGTGATCTGTCCCCTTCGGTGTTTAAAAGCCTCCTTTGGGCAGAAATCCGGAGGGGGGAGGGGTCTGTGATCTCATCTCAAGCCGGAGTCTGTTTCAGCCCCATGAATTATTTTTTTCCCCAGACTAAGGCCTCCTTCATCAGCCTGGCCCGGTTGCTGGCGGCCAGGTCTCCATGCCGGCCTTGTACAGCGAGGGCTCTTGTTGTCTGAGGGGGGGAGGCAGCGGGGGGGCAGGGGCATGCGTGTGGCGGGTACACAATGGCCCTTTGACTCGGTGGCAGCGCCTGAGCCGGGAGCGCATGGCTGTACCACCGGAGGCCCTAACAAATTACCCCCGGCTGACAGCTGGATGGGCCGGTCTGTGTGCCTTGGCAGACGCTGGTGGCCAGGAGGCAGGCGTGGTGGGGGGACAGACCCAGCCCTGAGCCGAACACGGCTAGCTTGCCAGGGCCCTGAGTGCGTGGTAGGTGTCGGCCAGACGCGCCCGTCTTTCAGCTTGGCGTTGAATGGGATTGCTCTCTACTGCCCCCCGGGGCTTGGCCCGGCCCCTCAGGCCGGCCGTGCTGTGTCCTGGCCAGGCTGCGGGGTGTCGATGCGGCTGAGGCTGGGGAGGGACGGGGTGCGGTCTCGGGCCCTACCTGTGCGAATTAACCTCTGGCGGAGAACCGTCCCGAGCAACCCCGATGAAAAGACACTGACTCAGTTAAACAGTAACTGAGCCCAACAGCTGGTTTGTAATAAACCGTTTGGAGCCCGACTTATTTAGAGGGGTTACAATCACCAGAGGAAGGAATCCCCCTCCCCAGCTCAGTTCAGCCAGGGTTTCACCTTCCCTTGCAGGGGGCGGGGTGGGTCACTTGCCGGGATCACCGGGGTTGCTCACTTCCCTGCTACTGAGGGTGTTGGGGGCTCGGGAGCTGGCGCCCCTCAGTCCCTCTTGTTCTCTGCCCGGCGCCCACGGCAGTAGTGTCTGGGATCCTTTGGACTTTGGCCTGCGGGGGCCGGTGGCCCATGATACACAGCTTGGACTAGCTGCCTGAAGAGCGGGGGCAGGGGTCCTGCCTGCGAGCAGCAGTATGGGGGGTTGGGGAGCTTCCCTCATTAATGACTTGCCGTCCCCCTGCAGTGACTTTAATACCATGCTGGCTATGGGGCGGTGTGTGTCATGTCCCCTCTACTGGCTGGAGCCAGCAGCACTGTTCCACGCCTCAGACCCTCCGTGGCCTATTTGCAGGGATGGGGGACCCAAAGGGGAAGTGAGACGGGGTGATGGCAGGGGGTTGTATGGGTATCAAGAGGCCTGGTCCATGAATAGTGTCTGGGCATGGTTGGGGGGTGGGGTTTCTACTGCCAGTTTCTCCTAGCGTGCCCATCACCACGGTCTCTGAGCTGCTACCAGCGTCACGTCAGCCTGTGGTGACGAGCATCTGCCGTGTGAGGGCCAGAGGGGAGCGGAGACTCAGCCAGGGACAGACTCGCAGCTGGGGGCGTGGGGGCGGGGGAATCCGTGCCAGCTGTCCCAGCTCCTAGCGGGCTGGGGGACCCGTCTCGGGAAGAGGCGGGTGGAGTGAAGTCACGTCTGTGCGGCTAAGAGGCACCTTTGATGGAAAGAGACATGGGGTGTATTTGTTAAGGGGCGGGGCCCTCGCTTGGTGTCCTGTTTGCAGCAGGCTGGGGGGCGCCGCTGGCCCAGGGCTGGGGTTTTTTTGGTTGAAAAGCGCCGTGGGTGTCCCAGGCTCTTCTCCGTGGCGCCCGCCCGCCCCCGCCGGTTGATGTCACCGGCCCTTCGTTCTGTCAACATCTCTACCCTTTCCCCTGGCCTCTGTGCCCGCTGCCCGCTTCCCATGCCAGCGCTCCCAGCCCTGCCGCATCCCAGCCCCTCGGCGCCAGGGGAGGACTGGCCGTGGTCCGTGGCCCAGGAGGATGGAGGCTGCTGGTCTGGCCAGGGAGCCGGTGTGGCACCCGGGCCAGAGGGCAGGGTTCAGCCTCTCCCCCGGCAGCCCCCTTTCGCGTGGACAATGCCAGGTGGGAAGCGGGCTCCGAACCCACCCGCTCGCTCCGCCAGCCGGTCACACAGGCAGCCTGGCTGCGCAGGCCTCTGTATTTCCAAGGAGCCCCATTCCCTGCTCCTCCCACCCCCCAAAAACCCCTCAAGTGCCTCTTCGCTGCTTCTGGCAAAGGGCAACAGCAGGGCTTGGGCTGAGGTGCAGCAAAGCCAGGGGTGGAATCGCAGGGGGCTGCGGGTCAGGACTGAGGGGCACCAGCGGGCTTGGGGCGGGGGTGGAACTGCAAGGGGCTGTGTGTGCAGTGAATTGTCGGCACTAGAAGAGCTGGGGGGCAGGACTAGGATAGCTGGGGGCTGTGGGTCGGGTTGAGGGGCATCAGAAGAGATGGGAGGGACAGGCCTCGGATAGCTGGGTGCTGGGGGTCGGGTCGAGGGGCATCAGAACAGCTGGTGGCAGGACTGGGATTGCTGGGGGTGTCATGCATTCCCCCTTTCTCCCTTACCCCTGAGTCCTTTGCCGTCACCCCAGGCCTCAGCCCCCCGTAATGACCCACCTAGAGCGCTCCCAGCGGGGCAGGGTGGCACCCCGGGGCCCCCAGCTGAGCCAAGCCTGGGAAGGGAGCCGCGGTTCTGCCCCAGGGTTGTGGGCTGGCTGGGCGCCAAGAGACGCTCTCCCGGGCTCCAAGCGCAAACAACCACCTGCCCAATAATCCGCCTGAGGACCTGAACCATCCTCCCCACTCCAGCCTGGCAGCGGAGCGCTGAAGGTGGGGCAGGGCTCCCCTGTGGCCAAGCCGTCCCCTGCCAATCACCCTCTCGCTGGCACGGTGCCCCTGGCGTGTGGGGAGCAAAGAGGAGAGTCTTGTTTGGGGCAAGGCCTTTGGTTGACTGCACCTCTCTCTCTCTCTCCGGCCCAGCTACCAAGTTACCCCAGCCCGGCCACCAGGGACTGGCAGAGGGGCCCAGGTCCCTCTGGGCTGGTGTGCCAATACCCACTCCCTGGGGGGCTGCTTCCCACTGGGGTGGGAAGAGAGTTTGAAAGAGGAGCCATTCCTCTGTTAAACCTAGGCGCCCGCTCCCCTTGGCCAAGGCGAACCGCTGGCTTGAGAATCTGGCCCCGGGAGGGATGGGGAGCAGACCTGCAAAGTGGCTCTTTAATATGGAGGGGGATCCCCCCCCTGGCCCTGTGAATTGACAACTGGGTGTGGGGGCAGGACACCTGGGTCCTCTTCTTGGCTCCCTTTTCCTTAACACCTCAAGATTTCACCCCCCACTAAAATAGGGGGCAAATCCCTCCTTCCTCCCCACCAAGCATGGCTTGACTAACCTCTGTGCCTTTGGGGACGGGGGGCCTTTGTCAGGAAGGAGCTGGAGGAACCAAGGTGTCCGGGCCGATCCAGCGGTTTTAAAACCCCCGAAGGGGGAAGGAGAGGCGGGTGCCCGCCGGGCACTTAAAGGGTTACGCCAGCCGCTTTAAGTGGCGGGCTTGCCCGGCTCCCCGCCAGCCTGCGGTCTGGGCGTCCGCGCTGGAAAAAACGCCGGCATCGAGCAAGTGAAGTCTGAAAACTCCGTGGTTTTTAACACCCCACCCCCAAAAAAAACCCTCTCGCCTGGGGTTTATTTATTGTGCAATTAGTTAAACCAACTCCTGTCCCCCTGCCAAGTCACACAGGGAGCTCAGCTCCCCCTGGGCGGAGGTGGGGTGAATTTCAGCTTGGATCTGGGGCGGGGCTCCCCCATTCCCTCTCCATGGGGCATCTCCAGTGTTGATAGTCTAGCAAATACCTTGGCCTCCCGTCCCCCCCTGCCTGGGTGGAAGCTATAAGGCTACAGGCCTCTTGTATTAACCAGTGCTGTGCTCTTTCTGCGGTGGCCTACTGGTTAGCGCGCTGAACCGGGATGCTGGGGACGGTGCTTCTATTCCTGGCCCTGCCAGCTGGGCAGCTTCATGCAAATCGTGCCCCTCCCGTGCCTCAGTTTCCCCCTCTGTGAAATGGGGTGACTGATTCTGACCAAGCACTGTGAGAGCTACTGATGAACTGAGGGGCCTTATTCATCCACAAGGCTCGGCTCCTGCACGTGTGCCCCTCCCGCCCCCTGCAGGGGGCACTCTCTAGTCTGCCTGAATCTGGGGGTAGCTATGGGTTGAGACAAGGAGGGAGCCTAAGAATCGGGGTATGGGGCTCTGCTGTCCCCTAGTGCGACAGCATCCTTGGATATGTGTGTGGGGGGGTATTCCTGTGGGCACCCCCATTCCCAAATAGCAGTGCCTCTCTGAGACAATGTTTCAGCCCCCCAGCACTGTGTGCTGTGTTCACCCCAATCCCTTCTGGAGGGGCCCCGGCCAGGGGTAGGTGCCGGAGAGACGCACCTGGTCCATTCAGGGCCCAGCTGCCTTCTCTCAGTGGAGCCTGATGGGGGAGAGTGGATGTTGGGCTGGAGCAGGAGGGGGCTGATGTATAGGGGGGATTTGGGGGGAAGCAAGGAGGAGCTGTGTGGGGTGAAGGGAAGGGGTGCCATGGGGGTGGATGTGGGGGAGTGCAGGTTGAATTTTGGGGAGTGCAAGGAGGCCATGCAGGGTGGATTTTGGGGGTGCAAGGGGCCATGCAGGGTGGATCTGGGGGGACCAGGGCTTTGGTGCAGGGTGGATCTGGGGGAACAAGGGGGGCCATGCAGGGTGGATTTTGAGTGCAAGGGGCCGTGCAGGGTTGATCAGTGGCAGATCAGGGCTTCAGTGCAGAGTGGATCTAGGGGGACAAGGGGACCATGCAGGGTGGATCTGTGGGGGACCAGGGCTTCGGTGCAGGGTGGATCTGGCAGGGGGCTGGGGGGCTGACGTATCACTCCCCCTCTCTGCCCCTCCTCTCCTTGCAGTTCATCATCACAGAGAGCGAGCGGGAGCTTCCGTGCCCGGCCGAATGCCCCCGCGAGCGCCACCGCCCCGTCTGCGCCTCGGACGGCAAACTCTACAAATCCCACTGCGTCTTCCAGCGCGCCCGGTGCCGGGAGCCCCTCCTGGAGGCGCTGCCCCGCTTCCGCTGTGGGGGCGCCCCCCGGGACCCCACCAGTAGGTAGAGCCCTGGCGGGGGAGGTGCTAAGATGCCCATGGACAGGGCATGAGCTCAGCCTCTGGTCCCCGCTCCCTTTGCCCCCGATCCGGTGGAGCTGACCGTCCCGTGGGCGGGGTGGGGAATTCCCTGCCCCCCTGGCTTGGGAACTGGGGGGTGCCAGGGCTGTGAGCATGTGTCCCTGGCCCCTGGGCGGCCCTGTGGGATCCAGCACCCCCCGCCCCCCACCGTGGCCCCCTCTAACCCTCGCCTTCCCCCGAGGCGCGAACCTCACCCGGTGCCAGGAGGACCGCGCAGCCGCCCTGGCCCGGCGCCAGACGGACTCCGCCTACGTTCCCGAATGCAGCGAGGACGGTTCCTTCCTGCAGGTACCCCCTGCCCCCCGTCTCCTCTTGGGGAGAACCACAGGGTCCATCTGTGCCCCACAGTCTTCCTGGAGACCCCCCATCCCAGGCCTCATGGGCTGCAGGGGGTGGCCGTGCTACGCTCTGGCTGTCACCGCCCCGCCCAGAGGGGACAGCCCCCCCTCGGCTGTTCACCCCAGATCTCCCCCTGTTGTATCAAGAGGCGGGGGGTGGAGGGGGTCCCTGCCATGCAGCGCCCTCTAGTGGGGGGTGCAGGAATGGCTTTCCATAGCCCCTGTGTGGGAACTGGGCAACCAACCTGCAGCGCCGGGTGCCCGGAGTGCGTCCTCCCTTTGGGGGACCCGGGGGGGCAGATCCTGGAAATGGGGTGCGCTGCGGGTGGGGGTCTGCCAGGGGATCGATGTTATCGTCTCCCCCACCCCCTGAGAATTTTTAAGAGACTCCTCCCCCATCCCAAATCCAGCCCCAAACCTCCCCCCCGGAACATCCCCGAGCTCCCGTCCGGGGGTCACCTGCCTCTTGCGTCCCTCCCCCGTCCCCAGGTGCAGTGCCACAAGCAGACCGGCTACTGCTGGTGCGCCACAGCCGAGGGCAAACCCGTCAGCGGGACGTCCGTGCTCCACCAGACGCCCAACTGCACAGGTACCTGGCAGCGCCCGCCCCGTGCACACACAAACACACACGCGGGTGCACACACACACACACACACACACACACACACACACACACACACTCACATGCTGTGACCCTGCTCCTGTTTGCTCCTTTCTCCTCCCCTCCCTCCCAGGACCGAAGCTCTGTCGTCCTGCCACGGCCCCCGGGGCACCGTGGGGAGGGAGAGCCCCCCTCCCCCCGAGCCCTGAGGACGGGGCAGGGAGCCGAGAACCCCTCCAGTCTCAGGGCGGCACTGGGGGGTTCGGGTGCTGGGCCCTCGCCTGGTGCTTCTGCTGGGGACCGGGGTTGGGGAGCTGGGGCTCCCCTCGCCCTGAGGCTGGGGCTCTGGGCTTCCACTACCCCATGGCGGATTTTTTCCGGGGGACCCCTGACTGGCCAGGGCCCCTGGGCACAGGCCCTGTTGGCCCAGTGGCTAATCCGTCACTGCCCCCAGGTTGTTATCCAGGCCCCCACACCTCGGCGGTGCACCCCCCTGCCATACATATACACCCCACCTCCTGCTGTGTGCGGGGCCCAGCATCATCCTGGGCCCCACACGTCTGGGACCAGCCCTGTGACCTCCAGAGCCCCCAGCTGTGTCTGGGCCTGGTCTAGGCACACAGCGGTTTTATTCCTAGGGCGGGGACGGGGTGAAAGTGCCCCCTGTGGGGTGAGGGGTCTGGTCTGAGCCCTCCCCCAAAGGGAGTTCATATTTAGGGACCTGGGGATCCTCATATGGAGGAAGGGGTCAGAAATAGGCAGGAGAGCTGGGAGTCAGGACACCTGGGTTCTATTCCCAGGTCAGGGAGGGGAGTCGGGCCTAGGGATGGGGGGCAGGGGCTGGAAGCCAGGACTCCAGAGTTCCATTCCCGGCTCTGGGAGAGGAGCAGGGCCTAGGGGTTAGAGCAGGGGGGCTGGGCATCAGGAGCCTGGCCAATGGGGGTGAATTGTCTCTCTCCTCCCCAGGTTCCTATGTGGTTCGACCATCCTGGCAGGACCCTAATTCCTCGCGGAGAGGTAACGGCCCCCCCCCAGCCCTCATCCCCCCGCCCCCCAAATGCTGCATCTCCCCCCTTGCCCCGCTGCAGTGCCATGACTCCTGCCCGTCCTACCCCAGCCCTGCTCCATCCTCTGCCGTGTCCGTCTGCATGCCCCTGCCCCACAGGGCCGTGAGGGGGTGGGGTCACTGCGCCCCACTGAATCCCCCAGCCAGCTGAGCAGCTAGTGGGGAGCAGTGAGTGGGCACCCTCTAGAGGGAGACCCAGGTATTGCAGCCTGCTTCCTAATGGGTCTTTGGGGGTCCCTGCCCCAGACACTAGCCCTGTAACTTGAGACTGGCCAGCTGCCCACCGGCTCCTTAGAACTGGGAGCCAGAATGCCTGGGTTCTTTTCCCGCCCCATCACTGCATGGCCTCTGCCCCTTCCCTGTGCCTCAGTTTCCCTCTCTTTGTGTGTGTATGTGGGGCGGGGGCTGAATGAACATCAGGAAAGTGCCGCGAAGGGCAGGGGCTGAGGCAGTGTGTGCCTCGTGTCCTGGCAGCCGTGATAATTGGGGGGTCCCTTATCCCCTCCCCCCGCACCTCGCTTGTCCCCAGCAGGGCCGCTGGCGCTGGGGTCCGTGCCGTGAATGCCACTCTTTGGGCAGAACAGATGGCACTAAGACCTCTGTAATAGTGGCCTTCGAACTCTTTTCCTCCCTGAACGCAGAAGGCAGGAGACCCAGGCCCACCCCGGCAAGCCCCCCGCCCCACAAGCAGGAAGGTAAGCGACACCCCCTCCACCGCCCCTGACTCCCATTCATCGGGGGGGGGCGGCACGTGCCCGGCTGACCGCACACACATCTGCCACTTTGCACGGGTGTCAGGGAGGGAGGGGGAGCTTTCACCGCCCCCGGTGGCTCCCAGGGGTGCCATCTGACCCCCCACTCACCTGGGGCGTTCCTGGGTCCCCTTTGCTCCCCTGGGCAAGGCTGCTGCTCTGCTGTTAACCCCGTGTGGACCGATGGCTGATCTCCTGCCCCCTTTATCCCACAGTTGGCTCTGCTACCCCTCCTTCATACTATTCCCATCTGGGGGGGGGAGTGGTTCCCCCTCAAATATAAGGGGGTCTGCCTCTTTCATCCCCTCCCCGCCACCTGAGGCTTTGCCCCCTGGGCCTCACCTGGCGCTTACGAAGGGGTGAGCCCCGTATTGGTCAGAGGTCTGTGTCCTTGGCATGGTTTTACCCTGGGCCCCTCTGCCCACTTAGGCTGGGAGGAAACGGGGGGGGTGCCTGCTGCCCCCTGGTGGAGGGTCTGGGGTGTGCACCGTGTGCCCAGGGAAGGCGGCGGGTGGGGGGATGGAAAGTTGGGAAGAGGACCCGGGGCGGGGTCCTTCCCCCCGCCACCCCTAAATCTCTCTCCGCTGCTTTCAGAGGGGACCTCGCTGCCGTTCCTCATCCCCGTCATCCTTCCCGACTTCGAGCCCAACCGCACGGTGAAGCGGACTCAAGGTAATTCCGGGGGGTCTAGAGAACCAGGATTCCCAGCTTTGCCCCCTGGCTCTCTGGCTACCATCTGGACTGAATTGTTTGGGGGTCTCTTTGCAGGCCCTTCCTTGATCCCTGGCTTTGCTCTGGGGTGCAGAGAATTGGGGTGGGGGTCCCCTGTTTTCAGCAAGGGATCTTTTTCCTTTGGGGCTCTCTAGACTGGAGACTTTCTTTCGTACAGCGCCGTGCGCCGTGGGGCCCTGGGCCGGGCCTGGCGCTGACCCCGTGCAAAGAGGAGCCCCAGAAAACCGACTCTGGGATCCGCTGTAAGACCTGCTGATGCTGCCACCGAAACCAAATGGGGTGGGGGGAGATGACGGGGTTTCGGCAGGGCCGTCGACCCCAAAACGGGGCAGGGAAGGGAAAGAAAGTGAGAAGGTTGGTCTGGTTACACTACGGTGGGGGCTGGGATCCAGGATGCCTGGGTTCCGCTCCCAGCTGGTGGACAGGGAGGAGGGGCAGGACACCTGGGTTCTGATCCCAGCTGGGGTACGGGGTCAGGTGAGGACTGGATGCCCGGACACCTGGGTTCTGATCCCAGCTGAGGTGCGGGGGCAGGTGAGGACTGGATGCCCGGACACCTGGGTTCTGATCCCAGCTGGGGTGCGGGGGCAGGTGAGGACTGGATGCCCGGACACCTGGATTCTGATCCCAGCTGGTGGCGGGGGCAGGTGGGGGCTGGGTGCTAGGAGAGTTAAAAGGTAAAAAGTGCCCCCCCATAGCCCCCCTGCCCCCCACAGAGTTCCCTCCGTCCTGCGAGCAGGAGCGGCTAGAAGCCCTTGAGGAAATTCGGCAGCACCAGCAGGAGGGGACGTTCGTCCCGGAGTGCGAGGGGGACGGCACCTACAAACCCGTGCAGTGCCACCAGGCCACGGGCTACTGCTGGTGCGTGCAGGTCGACACGGGCCGGCCCGTCCCCGGCACCTCCACCAGGTCAGTGTCCGGCGCCCGAGACAGCAGGGCAGCCTGCTGAACAAGTGCCTGTGGGTTGGCATAAGCCCTGGCCCTCTTCTGCCACCTGGGAGTGGAAGGGGTTAAAAGCAGGGGGTGGGGCTAGAGCTAGGGAAAAAAATATCCATTTTTTTGGACCCATTGAAATTTTTTAAAATGGTGTGGGAGGTCATTTGTATTTGAATTTTCCATGTGAAATGTTGGGGGGCTTTTGGTTGGACTACATCTCCCATGATGCAACTGCCCATCCAAGAAGGGGTGGGCCATGGTGCATTATGGGAGGTGTAGTCCAGTCCAGGAACCTAGCCCATAGAGGAGAATGGGATCCTGAGGCACCCAAACTACAGCCTCCCCTCTTGAAGATGCAATTACTGCCAAAGAGTGTCTCTAATGCATCATGGGAGATGTAGTCCAGTCAGGAAGCCTAGCCCATAGAGGAACAGGGACACATGAAACACTTGAACTACAGCTCCCATGAGGCACTGCAGCAGCCTCTCTGGATTGAAATATTGAGGCCTTCCTCTTTGTGGATGAAAAAATTTTCAGCTGGAAACACATATTTTTTCGGGGGGGATGGCGGGGGCAGATTCTGTTTTTCAAAGGAAAATGTTTGCCCAAGTCAGGACTCTGAGGGCTGGAGCCAACTCTAGGATTACCATCTTCAGCGGAGTCACCCTAGGTGAATGGTGGTGCACAGCGCTGGGCAGACCTCGCACGTCCATGTGGGTGCTGGCGAGGGGTCCCAGGGAACGAAGGCAGAGCGGAGGATGTGGAGTCTGTGTTGAGTTATTGGCCATTGGTCTAGTTAACCCATAAACATGTGTGGAGAAGAACGCAAAGTGGATTTAACATGCAAACAAGTGAATCGCTCTGTAGCCAACACCTGGTTTATGGCTAACACTAATGCTAGTTTATGTGGTCATAATGGAGGACTAGTGGCCAGGTGGGGCTGGGAACCAGGACTCCTGGGTTCTGTCCCTGGCTCTAGGAGAGGAGTGGTGTCTAGTGGTTAAAGCAGCAGGGACTGGGAGTTGGGGCTCTCTAATTCTATTCCCGGCCGACCATGTGGCCCGGGCCAAATCCTTCCTCCCACCCAACCGTGCCTCAGTTTCCCCTCCCACAAATAGTGCGGGGAGGGGTCACCAATGGGGTATGTGTGGAGAGGGTTGGAAGCATCAAAAGTCCTGTAAAGAGCAGCCCCTTTCCACCCCTCTCTCCTCTGCCCCAGTGCTGGGAGCTGCCAGTGCCACGCGCCAACCGGGGAAGTCCAGTCGTTGACCCATCTCTCTCCCACCCAGGAACTTCCCACCGGATTGCGAGTCTGATGCGGCCAGGAGCGCGGAGCTGGGCTCTATTTTCCGGGACAGGGCGCTGCCAGGTGGGGAGAGGGCGCGGGGGACAACCCATGACCTTGGTGCCCTAACTTCCGTGGGTTGCCTTGGGGGCTCGGGCTCTCCGGCCAGCTGGCCCTCGGCTACCCCCAGGGTCCCGCCAATGAGCGGCCCCCATGCACCAGGAGTCTGAGGTTGCCCACACGGGAACCGGCTGAAGCTGGCATGGTGCCCGCGGTTTGGTGAGGAACCAGGCTGAGCTCCCCAAGTGGGAGTGGGGGTGAGAGCTCACAGCCTCCCCGGACGTTGGAGCTGGCGCCCCCTAGAGGGGACAGGCCTTGTGCCCCACTCCCCGTGCCCCTGAGCCAGCCGTGGGGCCAGACAAGAGCCTGTCCCCCCTTCCAGGGAAAGGCCCTGTGGGCCCATTCCTTGAGCCAGCAAGCCCCCCGCCCATGCCCCACCCCGGCGACAGGGGCTTGTATCTCTGGGAGCAGCCGGGTATCCTTTGCTCTGAGCTCTCTGCTGACATTGCCTGCGGGGGCGGGGGGGTGGGGTGGGGACTGTGGCTACCCCCGGGCGGAAGGACTCTGAATCCGGCCTCGCCCTCCTGGCGTGGGGGACAGAGAGAGGCCCCGGGCGTGGCCTGCAGTGGGGATGAGTCACGGGTGGGCAGCTCCCACGCCAGAACCCCACATAACCCCCCGCACCTTGCAGGCTGCCCGGGTCCCAAGAAGACGGAGTTCCTGTCCAATCTGATGAAGGCCTTGGCATCCGACATGATCCAGTCCCGGCTGGTGCCTGTCACGTCTAGGAGGTGTGCCAGGCTGGAGAAGGGGGCAAGCTGGGGACTCTCTGGCGGGTTCTCCCCCAACATGGGGGGCTGGTCTGTTGCTCTGTAGTGACCCCTGCTGGCTGATGGAGGGGTAGCCATCCCCCTCCCCACCCCAGGGCGGCCAAGAAGACACGGGGCAAGGCTGGCGCTAAGGACGCAAAGGTTCAATGCCACCTTAGTCCTCTGACCGGACGGGAAGCCACAGGGCCCCGGGGAATCTGTGCCCAGTTTTATAGGGGGACCACGGTGGTGCGGCTAGCCATTCAGCCCAGAGCCGTGGGGCTGCCTGGGAGGTGGATGGGCTCCTATTTCTGGCTCATCCAGTGAGTCTAGACTCTTCCCCCAGGACAGGAAGGGAGGGTACAGTGGCTAGGATGCTGCTCAGGAGACCTGGGTTCAAGTCCTAGCCCTGCCCCTGACTTGCTGGGTGAGCAAGTTACTGAGTCATGACGTGCCTCAGTTTCCCCATCTGTACAATGTAGATAATGGCCTGGTCTGCCCCATAGGGGGGTTGGGAGAAGCCTAAAAGGCCCCAGGCCCCTCCTTCCTGAGCCAACCAGCGGCCCCCCGCCAACACAACTGGGTTCCAACAGGAACTAGATGAGGTCCCGGAGGACAGAAAGGTCCCTCACGGCTCACTGAGGTGGGGGACTCGCGGGCGGAGCCTGGACAGTGACCCTGTCTCTGCCCCCACAGGCTGTCGGATCGCACGCCGGGCCCCAGCCTGGAGGAGCGGGCGGCCCGCTGGCATTTCGTGCGCCTGGACAAGGACTTCAGCGAGGGGCTGAGCGAACGGGAGCTGCGGCCCCTGCGGCTCTACCTGAGGCAGAACGGGCAGCCCAAGCGCTGCGCCCGCAGGTTCCTGGAGTACTGCGACCTGGACGCCAACCGGCTCGTCTCCCTGCCGGAGCTCAGGGGCTGCCTGGGGCTCAGCTAGCACTGGGTGGGCACTTGGTTGCGAGTTCAAATCCCGCCCGGGGAGGATGGATGGATGGGGAGGTTGGCTGGCGTGAAACCCAGTTCCTGCCACTCTTGGGTGTGCGGGCTGGGGACGCGTGCCCGGATGTGGGAAGGGGAACGGTGTGCCAGTTTGCTCCGGGCCAATCTGGGAGTGGAACTCAGGCTCCCACCCAGCCCCGCTCCCCTCCTGTGTCTGGGGGGCCCAGATCCTCCAAGAGCGGAAGCCTGAGCAGTGACAAAGGGCAGAGCCTCGCTCTCGTCTCCAGCGGTCGCTGGCCAGGGGAGGCTTCCGAGGGACAGATGGTCCCGTCCCTTCAAACTGGGACAGCCGGGCGAGTCCAGGGCTGGCCGCCTCTCCACAGCAGAGCTGGCCTTTCCCGGCGGGCCGCCATGCAGCCCCCGGTTAGCCAGAGCCGCGGTGGCGGAGGTGACGTCTCTAGGAGCCTCACCTCTGCTACTGAGAGGGAAGATGGTCCGATGAAAGGTATCCCCTCCCCCACCTTGTGTCTCGAATATCCTGGGACCCTCCCCGCCCCCCCGGCTACCCCACCGCTGCCCAGGTGAGAGAGCCCTGTATTAAATATGTGTCGTCCCCCCACTTCCCCGTAGGCACCGACAGCCTGGGATTGAGTCGCCGCTTCACCGGCTCTTTGCTGAGCTCCTGGAGTGACTCACTTTGAGGCAGGTTTTCCAGCCCTTGATTATTCCCGGGGCTCTTCTCCGAGCCCTCGGCCACTGATCAGCCTCAAAGGTCACCCCCAGGGCTGTGAACGAAGCCGCCTTTCAAAGTTCTGGCTTTGGTGGGTTGGAGGAAGTGTGATCTACTGGTTAGAGCAGGCGGGGCTGAGAGCCAGGACTCCTGGGTTCTATTCCCAGCTCCAGAATGGGGGTGGGGCTGAGAGCCAGGACTGCTGGGTTCTATTACCGACTCCAGAAGGGGAGTGGGGTCTAGCAATTAAAGGGAGTGGGGCTGAGAGCCAGGACTCCTGGGTTCTATTCCCAGCTTTGCACGGCCTTGGGTCAGTCTCCATACCTGAGTTCCACTCCTGCCCCTCTGCGGTGCAAATGTTGGGGCAGGGACCCCCTCTTGCTGTGTGCCCGGGACCCCACGCTGTTACCGTAATCCACACGGCAAACCCCTGGCATCTAATGGGCGTTTCTCTTTTTCCCCAGGCATCTCGAAGAGGGGCGCGCCCCGCTTCGCCCTTCCCACCTCCAGGGGGCGCTGCCCCGCCCAGCACTGCACTCCCACCTTGGATGGCAGCCGATTTGCACTATGAACTGTGGAACGTGGATGGTGTTTGTCATTCCCTGGCGCTGAAGAAAGTCGGACGGACCTTTTTGAGAGAAGGCGGGCGGCCGATCTACGGGATGGGGACGTGTCAGGCCATTTCTTTGCACCTGGGCCACTCCGCTGCAGTTCTGTCCTGGCTTTCCTCTCTTCTGTAGATAAGAGAATCCTGCAAAACATAAAGTGCCGTATTAGGGGTCATAATTTTATTTAACCCCCACTAATCTTTGCTTATTTTTACTGTCTAGGGGAGGGGTTAAAATTAGCCCCAACTACTTGATAGTCCTTCACTTCCTTACAAAGCAGAAAATGGTCAGGAAAAAAAGCCAAGCCAACCATCCTGTAATCTGTGTCCTGAATCAATAAATTATAGAAGTATTGTGGCAATGCCTCGGTTTCTCAAATAACAACTGACTGCTTTCTCTTCTGCCTGGAGCTCACAATGCGTTCTTAAAAGGTTCCCGTCCCTTTTAAAAGTGCCAATCTCTGGACAGCGGGGTCTAGTGGTCGGAGCAGGGCAGCTGCCTGAAGGGACCTCCGGGGTTCCCTTCCTGGCTCTGGGGATAGAGACACAGGGATGTTGTTTGCCAAGAGTCATCCAGCAGGCCAGAGGCGGCATCTCCTGAGTCTGTCCGCTGGCTCTCGTTCACAATCCTGGCCCGTAATAGCTGGAGCGTAAAGGGGGGACCTGCCTCCGTCTCTACTGATGGGGAAACTGAGGCAAGGGAAGGAAATGCAGAATGTGCACCCTGTGTGGGCCTCACCAGCTGGGTCCCTTCTCACAGCGTCCCTGTGGGGCTGTGCACAGGGTACAGCACCAGGATCCCCCTGCTACAGCTGTGCCGGTGCCCCTCACTCCTGACCCGCAGGCTCCCCTGACCCCTCGCCCTCCATTCTCTGTGTTTGCCCAACAGCTCCGGGACCTGCCAGCTGGTCTTGTATTGCCATTTACAGCCTGTCTAGGCCTCTCATTCCCAGGCGAAGGGCGCCCTCTGCTGTCTGACTGAGGTATTAACAGCCTGCGGCCCCTTCATTCGAAGTCGGGAAGTTTTATGATTGCAGCGAAAAAATTCTGCTTTTGGCCTCGTCACCCGCCGCCCCCGCTGCTTAGGCACAACTCTGACTAGAGCTGGAAATAGAACCCAGGAGTCCTAGCTTCCAGCCCCCGCACACACACCCCGCTCCATCCAATAGACCCCACTCCTCTCCCAGGGCTAAGAATAGAGCCCAGGAGTCCTGGCTCCCAGCTCTAACCACTAGACCCCACTCTGCTCCTAGGGCTGAGGATAGAACCCAGGAGTCCTGACTCCCAGCCCCCCTGCTCTAACCACTCAACCCTCCTCTCTCACTTGCTCTAAAGCAGCTCTCATTGATGGGGCGTCCTTGCCAGCATTTCCACAAAGGCTTCCTTGCGGAGGATTTTGTGTGTTGCAAGTTGTCCCATTAACCCCATTGCTGCTGCCTGAGGGTGTCCAGCTGGGTAGTTTTTAAAGGGCAGCTGTCTGATATGGGGCTGGCAGGAAAGTGAGGGCCGCTCATTACAGACCCGGCATCAATGACCCAGGGAGGGGCATCTGCCCAGCACCCCCGGCTGGGCCCCAGGCCTCGGCAGCCCTGCCATGTTCCCCTCCTAAAGGGGGGCCCCTCCACGTGGCCAGTAGCTGGCCCCAGGCTGTGCCAGGGGAAGCGCCTGGTCGTAGAGCAAAGGGAAAACCTGTTCCCAGCCCTCCTGCCCACTGGCGATTTACCCCACTAGGCTGAGTTCGGGGAGACCTCAGCACAGCTGGGGAGCAGGGGACTGTGTCTCCCGCTGAACCACCAAGTGCTATGTGAGCAGCCTGCAAAGCTGTAACCATCTGGCTCTTTGCTACTCACAGCAGCAGCAACGGGGGCTGTGCTTAGCCCCTCTCGGGCCTAGCGTTAAAGGGGATCGCCCTCCGCTGTAAGCAATGTAGGGGGTCTAGGACACACAGCAGAGCAGTTCTGCTCCCATCCACTAGAGGGCAGATTTATAGGGAGACCCACCCCACACACCCCACCCCCACTGGCCCGGAAAGTGGAGGGTTGTTCCTTCAGGGAAGCAAGCAGAGAGCAGGAGCCTGGCCTCCCATTTGCCTACATTGTTCTGGCTGGGTCAACCCACGTTCGCTGCACCCTTACCAACGCCCCCCCCCCTTCACACCGAGCCGCAGACCCACGTACAAAAGGAGGGATGGAACCCCCCCTCTCCCTGTGGGGTTATCTCAGGATACCCCCAGCCTGCCGCCTTTTAAAGGCCTGTGGGTATTTAATTCCCATTCATTGCAAGCCAGCCTTATACGCACTCTCTGGTAGGCCAGCCCATTCCCGCATGAGACGTACCAGGCAGCTTGGCCCTGACCCTCAAAGGCATGTCGTGGGAGTGAGATCCTACAGCTTGGAGCAGCGGTGGGTTAACTTGCTGGCCCTGAGCGGTGGAAGTGCCGGATCTCCAGGAAGAGCGACCCACCCGCAATCCAGCTGCCAACCTCTGGCTGCCCAATCTGAAGTGACAGGAGATAAAAACAAGACCAGCTTGTTCTGGGCCCAGGGAGCGGCACCGACGGGAGGATGCCGCCAAATGGAACAGTGAATAAGTCAATTACCTAAGGAATTCGCGGTGCAATGGACAAAGCAGAATCCATCACAGAGTCATAGGTTCCAAGGCCGGACGTGCCCATGGGGATCACCGCACTGCACAGCACCGGCCAGGGACCTGCCCTGACTAATTCCTAGAGCAGATCTCCTAGAAAAACACCCCGGCTTGACTGAAAAATGGCCAGCCAGGGAAAATCCACCAGGCCCCGTGGTCGATTGTTCCAATGGTCAGTCACGCTCACCGTTCAAAAGCTGCGAACACCTTCGTTCCAGTCTGAACGTGTCTGGCTTCAACTCCCAGCCACTGTGTAAAAGGATGATGCAGCTGGAGCTGTCTGTCCCCAAATGTACGTCTGGAGCTAATCTACCAATCGATCGATCTCTCCCCATACGCCCCCTCTATCTATCCCCATCCACGCCCCCATCTATCCCCATACACCCCTCTATCTATTTATCTATCTCTCCCCTTCCTCTCTATCTCTCCCCATATACCCCCTCTATCTATCCTC
>ML677389.1:3605966-3624056 GCA_007922305.1 Dermatemys mawii
CGGGGGGGGGGGGGGTGATCAAAGTAAAGAGGTTTATTCCCCCGCTTCTTTTAAAATTACCCCCCCCAAGGGTGGGGGGATAAAGACGCTTTAACTTCTGATGGGCGCATGTTGGCGGGTGGGGGAGGATTTGAATTCAGGTCTGACGCGGGGAGGCTTGAAACTTCTCATGGGTGCCCCCCCGGGGGAGAGGGGGTTGAATTGAAATTTGGAAAGGGGGGAATGATCCGGTTAAAGGGGTGTCCCCCCCCGCTTGGTTTGAATGATTTCCCCGTGCCTCGTGGCCGAGGAGCAGACGGGTGTGTGGGTGTCCCCCCCCCCCCCCCCCCCCGCGGGGGGGGGGGGGGGGGATTTGAATTAAAACGGCCCGGAGCCGCGCGAGAAACGACTCGCTGTCCGGAAGCAGCCGCACGCTCACACCCAAACCCACCCACCCCCCTCGCTGGGGGGGGGCCGGAGGAAAAGGGGAAATGGTCGATTTTTTTTTTTTGTCTTTTCAGTCCTGACTTGGGGTCCTGGTAGCAACCCCCTCCCCCCCCGCCCGGGGCGGGGGCGGCCGCCATTTCTGGGGGGTGGGGGCTTGGGGGGGTGTCCTGAGTCTCTTTCCAGCCTCCTGGGTTTAAAAAGACTCCAGCTGGACTCAGGGGTTGGGCTGAGTTGGCTGGGCAGGGGGCACCTGTCCCCAGGTCTCGCCAGTAAAACGATTCAAGACCATCTTCCTCCCACCTCTCAGCCCAGCTGTTCCGAGGACAGAAGCTGGTGGGGTGGGGGAAAAAGCCCCATAGGCCAAACTGGGCAGCCAGCCTGGCCCCTTTGCAGGGTGGAAGAGCTTGACTGAGGCAGGGGACCTGTGAAAGTTGGGCTGGGGCTGGCTGTGGGGTGGGGATTCCCAGGGCCTCCTCCTGGGGGCCATTTTGGAGGTCGGAAAGCAAGTTCCTTTCTGCTGTAACACGCTGTGGGGGCGGCCCCGGCCGCGGCAGAACAGCTGCTGGACAGTTGGACCCTGATGTAGCAATTTCTGTGGCTCAAAGATCAGGTCTAAGCTTTGCTGGTGCAGCAAGATTGGCGGGGGGGGGGGGGGTCAAAGGACCTTTTTTAGACCTGCAAAAGCCCTAGTGTAGACACAGTTATGCTGCCGCAACCTTCCCCCAAGCCCCAAACGTTCTGTGGTCAGTGTTACTTATTTTATTCAGGGGACTGGGATGAGTTGTACACATGGCTGTGGTCAAATAGGGCTCTGGGGAGTCTAGGGCTTTTCCTCGGTCGATCTCCAAGCCCTTTTTGAAGGAGGGCGGTATCATTATTCCTGTGCCAGGCTGGGGAAACTGAGGCACAGAGGGGCTGAAGCTTGGCAGGCAGAGCCAGGAATACATCAGGGGGCGGGGGAAGGAGCAGCTGGAGCTCAAGGACAGAGTTGGCCTAAGAACAAATGGGAATAAAGTGGGAGAAAATCTGACTTCCAGCCTCTGAAGGTTTCTACCAGTGGGAGGGGTGGATTGGGGGGGCTTTGGAGGTAAACAACCTAACTGGCTTTCGGGCAGGGGGGAGAGGCTGACAGCTGGAAAAGGGGTTCAGTGCCTGCCTTGTCTGGGTTCCTGTGGGTCCCCATATGGGGAGGAGGGGGCTCGGAGGGGCCATGCTGGGGGGACCTTCACAAAGTTGCCCCAGTTTCACGAAGCTAGTTAAATTGCGGGCAGCCCCCAGGGTGGGTGATCCGATTTCAGGTGCTGAGGAGCAGTTATGGGGGGCTTGCCTAAAGCTGTTTTCTGGTTGGCGTGATTTAACAAGCTAAACCAAAATCAGATGCCCTGAAAGTGTCATCCACGGGGGGAAGGGGTGTCCAGCACCCATCCCATTAAACCAGTTTAACAATAAGGGTGCAGACTGGCATGGCGTCAAGGAGCGCGCCCCCCCTGGAATTTTGAGATCCTAAAATTGCTCCAGTGTGTGCTGGAGGCGATCGGGCTCTGAGTTCGCTGCCGGCCTCCCCCCCGGTTCCTTTTTGGCCAAAGGAGTCTTTCTCCTCTGGTAGCTTGGGAAGGGCCGAAGGACGAGGGGAACTGGTCAGGATAGGACAAAGAGGGGCCCACGCCGGTGGGTGGAACCCAGCCCAGGTGATGGGAATCTTCCATCTCCCTGCTCCTGGAAACTTCCCCTCGAGTTTGACCTTCAAGGCAGCTCTGGGCTCGTTCTCTGAGAATGTCTAATAGGACACTGGCTTATCAGGATCCCATTGGGGGGCGGGGGAGAAGGGGGCTCTGCCCCCCGGGCTAGCCAGGGACATCACGGAGAAATTGATGGCCCCTTCCCCTGGGGTAGCAATCAACAGCTGATGTCAGGACTTGCATTGAAGCACCCCAGTGCCTTGCCTGTGGGTGTTGGGGTAATCCTGGGTTCTTTGCAGCAAGGCCAAACTGCCACTGAGCTCAGTGTGAGTTACGTCCTTAAATTCCTCTTGAGGATCTGGGCCGCAGACCCCAGCCGTGGCCTGACATTTTCCCCAGGCTTTTGCATTTGGCAAAACTAGCTACAGGTCTGCTCCTGTCCTCAGAAGTGTGGGATCCATTCCTGGTTTGCTCTTAATATTTGGTTTCTTATGAGGAGGATGGGGGGGGGGGTGGCTCAGAACTCCTGGGTTCCACTCCAAGGCGGGAGGGCTTGGGAGTCAGGACTCCTGGCTTTTATTCCCAGCTTTGGGAGGGGTGTGGGGGCTACTGATTGGAACAGGGGGCTGGGAGGTAGGACTATAGGAACAAGACCTTGAGTGTTGTGTGACCTACTGTGTCTTCTCGGCCTCTGGTTTTCCCCACCTGTGAAATGGGGGAAGAGTTAAGGAGCTTTGGGATCCTCTGTGATCCAGGTGGGTGAAGTATTGCTGTGCTAGACTCACCTGACTGCTTTGGAGGGCCTCAGTTTCCATGTTAGATTTGTGGTTAACAGTAGCACCTCAGCACTGTGGTGTGCCTGGCCTGCTTCTTCCTCTGCCCCAAGGAGCTTCCCATTTAAGCAGACAAAGGGAGGAGGGGAAGATGGTGTTTTTCCCCCACTCTACAGATGGGCAAGATTGAGGCTTGGAGAGCTCAAGTGAGAATTGGTGGCAAAGTGGGATATGAGCCCACTCTCCTGCATCCCGGCCCATTCCCCTCTGAGTACCTGTGGCTTGCAGGGACCTACCTCGGGGTGGGGTGAAGTGCAGGAAGGGGAGACTCTAGATCACAGGCCCTTGCCTTGTACTTGACTTCATCTCGCTGTGTTCCTTCTCCTCCAGCCTTGTATGGACTGTTCTGCTCACCCGCAGCCATGGGGAAAATGCTGTCCAAGATCTTCGGCAACAAGGAGATGCGGATTTTGATGCTGGGTCTGGATGCAGCCGGCAAGACCACCATCCTCTACAAGCTAAAGCTGGGCCAGTCTGTCACCACCATCCCCACTGTGGGCTTCAACGTGGAGACGGTGACCTACAAGAATGTCAAGTTCAACGTCTGGGACGTGGGGGGCCAGGACAAGATCCGGCCCCTCTGGAGACACTACTACACGGGGACCCAGGGGCTCATCTTCGTGGTGGACTGCGCCGACCGGGACCGGATCGACGAAGGCCGGCAGGAGCTGCACCGCATCATCAATGACCGGGAGATGCGGGACGCCATCATCCTCATCTTCGCCAACAAGCAGGACCTGCCCGACGCCATGAAGCCCCACGAGATCCAGGAGAAGCTGGGACTGACACGGATTAGGGACAGGAATTGGTACGTGCAGCCCTCGTGCGCGACGTCCGGGGAAGGACTCTGCGAAGGTCTGATGTGGCTGACGTCCAATTACAAATCCTAATCCCGGCTTTTTATACCTGAGTCCGCGCACCAGTCTCTAACCGCTGAACCTCTATTCCTGCCCCGCTCCTCTGTTTCTCTCTCTCTCTCTCTCAAAATTGCTGGTGGGATGGGATTGGATCCCTCCTATGGTACTTTGGCCCCCACCCCTTAAAATGGTGGGGCTTGGAGTGTCAGTATGCTGTGGGGTTGGGGCAGGGGGTGGCTCTTTAGATCTGAATGCAAACCACTTAGCCTTTTCTTTTCTTGTTTTCTGATTGTAAATCCTGTAGAGTTTATTATTTAATTCACTTGGGAAGCAGGGGAAGGGTGTAGACCCCGTCCCTCCCACCGCTGTCCCCCAGCTGTATTCACAGGGGCAAATTCTCTGGTGCTACTGGGGTGCCCTTAACACCCTTTCTCACCTGTGGTTCATGGGATCCATCCCTTTCCTTATGTCCTGGTGGGGTGGGGGGGCTGGGATCTCTTATACTAGGCACTTAAGGTTTTTGCATTGGGTAGGAGGTTCATGGAAGCAGCTTGAGGGGAGGGTCTCGGGTCCAGCTCCCCAATAACCCACAATTCTAAGAATGTCCTGGTCTGTGGGGACTGACAGCCGCCTGCCCCGATCAACTAAATCTGTTGATCCATATTTATCCCCCTGCCCTGCCCTTCTGGGCTACTGACCCTGCCTGGGGGAAGCCTAAGGGCTGTCCCCTGTGTGGAATGGGGCTGGGCTATGCACGCCTTGGTGACTAGCTGCGGGGAGAGCTGGCGTCCTGGGGAGACACAGTCATGCTGTCCCCACCCCCCGAGTCTCCTCCCAAACCAGTTTCCCCAGCATGTGGGCGGGAGGAAATCAAGGAGCCCATTCATCAGAGCCGCCTGGGAGGAGTGACTCTTCCCTGAATCCTGGACTACCTGTCCTGGCCGGCTGATAAGCTGCCCCAGGCCTGGTGCAAAGCTGGGGGAGGGGTCCGTCTCCTGGGATGTCAGTGGGCCTTGGATCGGGCCCAGTGGGGATCATAGTTAAGCTGGGGGTGCAGCTGTATCCCTTTCCTGGGCTCATCCTTCACTGAGCTGCAGGCTGGACTCTGTGTGGGGCAGGGCTGGGGGGTCCCTGGTAAATGCTTTCTGTCCATCTCCTCCCCCCACTTCTTGATGGGGTACAGCTGTCCCCCTGCCTGGGCTCCCCATACCCCCAGGGCTCTGCTGAGGGCAAGTGGGGGGGTTGTGATGGGAGTGTTTGGGGGAGGGGGTCCCATTAGTCTCTGGAAGATGACTTCACTTCCTTGGGGCAGGGTATCCCCCAGGGCAAAGGTAGGAGGGGCTGGTATGTGTAGACCCAGCACCTCACCACCCTGGGGTCCCCAAGGTGGGGAAAGTCTGGTCGCCCCGGCTGAAACTGGGGCCAGGAAGCGACCCTCGCTCACAGCTGTGGGCCCGGCCCCTCTTCCCAGGGAGTGACAGGCAGATTTGGTGGGGAGCAAGAAGGAGGGGAGAGGGGTACAAAGCAGCCATACCAATCTGGAGCTATTCCCCCCTCCCTCAACCCACCCAGACATATAGCGCTCCCCACTTGGGGCCCCAGGCAGATCAGGCCCAGTCCCTGGTTCATGGGCCTATTTTTTCGCCCTCTGGGGAGGCAGGCACAGCAGAGCTGCCACCTTGAGAAACCTGCTAGACAAGGGCGTGGATTAAACTTTTCCTTCCCTGCGTGGGGGATGCTCCAAACGAACCCAGCACTGGAATGAGTTGTGTGTGGCCTCTGCCTGTGGCTTCTTCCTCCTCCTTCCTTCCCCCTGCCCCACACATCCATGGGGATGTGCCATCCTCCCCCTGCTGGGACCCAGCTTCTGAGGCTTTGGCACTGGTCTGGGCAGGAATCTCCCTAGAGCCATGTTCCCGCCTCTCCTCCTTATCTCTGAATCCTGTGGGCGGCCCTTGAGGGAAATCACACACCCAGTCCCTGCAGCCGGGCTCCCAACCTACTCTCTGGGTGTGCCCCCCTGGGAAGGAATGAATCTGAACTAGGAAAAGGGGTGGTGCCCTCCCCCCTCGGGTGTCTGAGTCTAATTACCGAGGAATCTGTGCCAGCTGGCCCCTTCTTGTTGCAAGCCGGTGCCCCGGTGCCACCCAGCCGTGGCGCGGTCCGGCTCTGCCACTGCTGCCTTCCCCAAGGCTTGGCCTTGTCAATGTTCTCCCTGCCTCTCGCTCGAACCCATGTGGAGCAGGGCAGAGGATAGGGGCTGACTCCGTCCCCGTGGGGCGAGGGAAGACCAGTCTGTCCTGATGCTGCCCCTGTTCTTAAGCCTTCCAGCATTATGTTTGGGGGGGGTGCTAGCCCTGGGGACAATCCCTTAAATGTTGCAGCTGTGCCAATTTTCCCCTTCCCCCCTCTGATGCACGTTTTGGCTGGCAAGAAGCTGTGTGATGCAATACAAGCGCTGCATGGGGCAGTTCCACCGTGGGGCTGGAGGCGAGTGGGTGGGGGGCAGATGCGGGAGCAGATTTCCTTTAACATTCCAGCTTCGTACGACTTTTTCCTTTTGCTCCCCCCGCTTCCAAAACTCCCCCTCTGCCACCAGCGCCCCCAGGACCAGTCCGCTCCTTGTGGAATGAAGCCGGGCGAGAGCTGTGTGCGAGATGCAGTGGGACGCTGTGGCTCTTGTTTGTTGTTTACTGCGGGACGGTTGTGAGTCTTTAGCCAGGCTCGTTTTCCTGCAGAAAAAAGAATCGGCCTAGTTCTCTGCCCCCACCCCATCTCGAGCGGGCGAAAGCTCTTAAAAGTCTGGGTGTGACTCTGGCACCAGCCACTTCTACCGGTGGGGCGAGTGAATCCTGTGTACTCCTCCTCCAAACTCAGCCCATCACCTGTGTTAATGGGGTGTGCCCGCTTCCTTCCAGGGCTGCAACACTCACGGTGGGGTGGGGTGTTGCACCGGCCCCCCGGATTTAGCAGAAGCTGCTGCTACAGAGTGGTGTCATCTGGCTATTCCCACCCACTGGAGCGAGCTAGGTGGGGGCTGTGAATTAAGTGTCTCCTCATCACACAGATGTTCATCTCAAGCGTGCGTGTGTATGTACGTGGGTGGGGGAACTGATCCTGCTGGGCAGTGGGTGGCTGCCACCTCTCTTCCCTGCGTGGGATCCAGAGCCGGGGGTGCATTTCCCTTCCCTGCATGAGGAGGGGCTGTCTCTGATTCTCCCCTTCAGGGGGGAGGTTTTAGACTCTTGTGCCTTTACTGAAGTGCCACAGTTGCTTAAAGGAAAACGAAGGTACTTGAAGAGCAAGCTGCCAGATGTGCTCGAAACCCGCTGGGGGCTGTAATCTGCTGGGGGCGACGCTCCCCCGGGGCAGTATTTTCTGCTGCTGATCTGCCTACTGCACCTGTAATCCGGGACGATTTAGGATCTCCTAATTTTTCCTTGGTACATTTCTCCCTGCAGCTGGAGATGCCGTGCGTGCCGTGTGTTTCAAAGGGCTCCTTATGGTCAAACTGGTTTTTTTAAAAGGTGTTTTGTTATTTTTTTCTTTCTAATCTTTATGCCAATGAAAATCTTTTTTAAAAATCATATGGGTTGCCATCCTTTGCTTTATTTCTCACTTTCATGCTGAGATTCCCCTCTATAAAAGAGCCTGTCTTTTTTTTAATTCTCTCCTCGAAGTATCTCTACTAGGCAGCATGGGACAGTGGTTAGAGGCGGGGACAGGGCCACGGCGACCCAGGTTCTATTTCCAGCTCTGCCACTTTCCCCGCTCGCCGCCTGAGTTTGTTCACCTGTGACCCGTCTCTTGTAAATCACCCTGGGATCCGGGGCTGGAAGGGGCCGGGTCAGAGCTAAGCCCAGCGGTTGGTATAACTCTGCCCTAGCAGCGCTGGGTGGTTCTTGAAGACCTGAGTCAGCTGCCCTAGACCTTGTGGAGGGGCTGGCACCTGGGCAGAGCTGGGGGTGATTTTGCCTGGCTGCAGCTGGTGCAAAGCATCTGTGAACCGGGCCCAAGGTTTCAGTGCAAGCAGGGTTGGTTCAGCATCTCTTCTTTTTAAGATGATGGGAGCGGGGGGACCCAGAGGGGCTCTGGGATCAAGCAGGACCCCAGAAGGTGGGCTCGGGTAGCAGTTCTGCCCCTGTAGGGCTCCCCCTTCTTTGGCTCGGTGTGCTGAGCTGGGGCTGAGGTTCTCACACTGGGTGCCGGGGGGGGGTCAGCACGCAGCAGCGAGGGAGGGGGGTCTGAGCGAGGATTTCGGTTCCTCTTTCTCGAGGTGAAGCGTGGCTGTGAGTCAGGGAGTGGGGGAGGCAGCTGATCTCATTTCCGGCTCGCTGCACCGAGACTTCTCAGAAGAAAACTCAGTTGGCATCTGGGCACATGTGTGACGCCCCCAACCCACTAAGCCGACCGCCTCCTCTCTAGAGTCGGTGCGTCGTTCTGCTTTCCCCAGCCTTGCTTGTTTCCTGCAGAATTACTGAGCAGGGGCCTAGGAGCCAGGACGCCTGGGTTCCGGGCTCGGCTCTGGAGAGGGGGTTTGATCACAGCGTTTGCGACCCATCTCGCTGCCCACCCAATGTGGGGGAGGGGCTCAAGACATTTTCAAAAGCAGGCTTGGGCCCTTTCGAAAACGGCTCTGCTTTCCCCTCTTTGCCAGGCTGGTTCCTGTGCCCTGGAGGGGGTGGGGGAAGCAGGGAGCTGTTCCTTCCCCCACTTAAGGAATGGGGACAGAGCTCTAAGCCCATCCTTTAGATTGTTTCAAAAATGGGGAAACTGAGATCAAGTGAGCCTGTCCTCCAAGGCCTGGGAACAACCCAGGTGTCCTAGCTCCCAGCCTCCCTGCTCTAACCATTAGACCCCACTGCCTTCTCCAAGCTGGGGATAGAACCCAGGAGTCCGGGTTACCAGTCCTCTCTGCTCTAACCACTAGACTCCACTCCCCTATGATTTCTTTTAGCATTGCAACCCTGCCCTGTCCTGGGGCCCTACCTGAGTCTAAATATTTAAATAGCTGGAGATCGGCAGTTGTAGGGAGCGTTACCCTGGACTGAATTGGAATGACCAGTAACTGGGGGCAGGGGAGTCAGATAAGGCCAAACTATTCCTCTTAGATCAAACCGTTTAGACTCAAACTTCCCTCCACCCCAGTGCGCCTCCTCCCCCCCCGTGCCCCGGACTAGGGCTGGATGTGCCCCCTGCTGGTTCTTGTGCCAGCCAGCCTGTGCCTCTATTGGATGCCTTTTGAAAAGAGACAAAGCCCCAAACGCCTCCGGTGGATTAAATTAAGGTGACCCGGGACGGATGGCGCGTTTGTGCCTATGAAACACAGGCTGGACACCTGCCGTGCAGATGAGCCGTTGATGCTGCTGGGGGCTTTTCCTTTCCTCGTCGCTTTGGTCCATGCGGGTCTGTGGGCACAGGCTGGGCCAGTGCTGGGGAGCAGAGCCCTGCGGTGTGCCCCCCATTGGAGACAGTCTGAGCTCTCCGACGTAGGGAATGCCTCCCAATGGAGGGATGTCTGCAATCAAAAACCCGTGGCTGGCCTGGGTGCCATGGGGCACCGTAGAGGTGCCTCTAGACTTTCTAAGGCCACACGCAACATTAGGGTGTCTTCAGCCTATGTGCGCCAGGAGAATTGTGCCTCGGTTTCCCTAGGCCGGGCCCTCGCTCTTCCAGCCAGGCCACTCTGGATCTGAAGATGTCGAGAGACATCCAGCTCTCCCCTGGGAGGTTGAGTCCCGGGATGAATCGCCCGTGCTCTTGAAAACCGGTGCCTTGTTTCTCATTGGTGCTTGGGTCTTTTTCTGCTAGATTAGGGAAGTCTTCAGTACCTGCTGTTTCCCTCTGGGAAGGTATTTAAGGTCCTGCTCCATCTTCCCTCTTAATGCTAGAGAAGGGAGGCTGCAAGGATCAGCAAGGAGCCCAAGTTCACAGAGAAAGTTTGAGGCTGAGCTGGGCTTTGTGACAGCTCTCCCCACTCCCAGACATGGGGCTTTCGACCGTCCTTCCTCCCAGCTCCACCTCTGGCCCGGGTGCTGCAGGAGAGCATGGCCCATGCCCACAGCGGAGCTGCCCGGAAAGTCTCTGACGCAGTCAGCAAAGGGGGCGGCATTCGGGAGGGAGACCTTCCAACTCACTCCCTGTGGGAGAGCAAACGGCCTCAGATGAAAATGTTTGGTCCCTGCTAGGCCAGAGGGGGATTTGAACCAGTGCCCTGGTAGGAGAAGGCTCTAACCCACTGCCACACCTCCCAGCCGCCTTCCCTTTGCCACTTGACCTAGATCCTCTTTCCAGGCGCCTAGCCGGGCACTATGTGCTTTGCATGCCTGCGTCGTGGGACGGGTGCAGCTCGGAGTTGCACGTGGGTGGTGTCGGCGGGGCGCCCCGTCGGGAGACGGTGGAAAGGGAAAAGCTGGCAGGGGTAAGCCAAGGGCCCCCGCTCGCTGGAAGCTGAGTTGCAGCAGCCTGGGGCGAGCAAGCCGCTGTGTTTCCTGGGCTGAGCCAGCCGGTACCTCTGCGCTCGTCCGCTTCCTGTCCCTGCGGTGAGGCAGCCGGCACGCTCTCCCTGGGGGAGCGCTCTCTATTGTGTTCGCTTCTTTGTGAACTGAGACCGGGCAACTCGTTTCACTTATGCCTCCTCTTCTTAATGCACTCGGGTTTTGCTGCACAAACAGCCCCGGAGAACGAAGGGCTCTGTGTACCTCCTCCCCCTCCCCGCCCCCAGGAGGTACAGAACAGGTCTGTACCCCCCTCCCCCAACACATTACCCCCAGCCAGAAACCCAGCAAGCTCGGTCTTAGGGGGGCCCAGTTACTCCTGGGCCTCCCTGCTGGGATGTGAGGGGTGATGGGGGGGCAGCTCTACTGGGAACTAGACTCAGACCTAGCAGCCTGCTCCATGCAGATCACTGGATGTCAGTTACTCCTTGATGTTGCTAATATGGCTCAGATTAGAGCCAGCCCTTTGGGGGTGGGGGACGGCTGAAATCAGTGGAGCTGGGGGCTTAAACACCCCCCAGGATCTGGTCCTAAAACAAGCCCTATGAAATCAGTTCTTTGGCTTGTGAGATAAACTCATTTCAGCTGGTCAGGGTGGATCTGGGGATCCAAGAAACCCCATCAGCGCTGCCGCTGGCCCATGTTCCCCTGCAGAGCTGCTAGCCCCTAGCCGGGCCGCAGTAGCCCAAGACCCGGCTGAAGAACCCTCAGATTGCAGGGCCTGGAGTAGGGCTGGCAACCATGTGAAAGGTGTTTGCTCGGTCAGCTGTGTGCTCTGGTCCCACTGGGGTGGATCCAACTCAAATATTAGATTGTGGCAGGGGGCTCTTAGTCCCTGAAGTGTCCTTTGCCCCGAACAGCCGCTTCCCCTTGTTCAGCCAGGCTAGGGTGACGCGAAAGGACAGAGCAGCGTTTGCAAAAGGTAGAGCAAATCTCGGGGGCGGAGGGGAGGCAGTGAGGAGAGGGGAGGGGGATCCGCCAGGGGAGACGCTGCTCTCAGCTGGAGGGTGACGGAAAGGCGATCGGCCGCTCCCAGCTGGGGCCCTTGCCGCCTCTCGCCACTGACTTGCAGCTCCCCTGTTCTTCCAGCCCGGGGTTCCCGCCCACCCCAGCTCTGCGGATGTGTCATAGTCCCGACCCACAGCCCTGCCCTGGCTCCCTTTACACCTCTCCCTGCTGACGCTCTCGAAACACACCCCAGCACCCTCCCGCCCCGGCAGCCTCCTCCTCTAATGGTTGTGAAGAGCTGGGGGCTTGAGTGGAGATAGCACAAGACTGGAAAGGACCCAGGCAGGAGGGAAGAAGCCAAACTTTGGATTGCACCTCATTGTGCTGGATGCAGGTTTGAGGGGTGGGTGGTTGGTGGGGAGGAAGGCGGGGGTCAAAGTCATTAACAATGTCTTGCAATGGAGCTTGCCATTGAGGAGAAAGCCGCCTGCAGAATAAAAGGTCGGCACTTGTTTGGAATCGCTTGAACTAGCACGGCCCTTGAGGGAGACGACCTGCTAGCCTGCCTCTGCAGTGAGGGCTGAAACCCCGCAATCCAAGCCCCTGCCCTGTTTTCCAGCAACATGCCAGCCCCGGGCCGTCTTTGAACCGAGCCAGTCTCGTGCCAGAAATCGGTGGCAGGCGAGCTGGGTGTTTGTGGGGAGGGGAGCAGCCAGGAAGGAGCCTTTCGCAAAGAACAGGAAGAGGTTCTGATCTCATCAAACCCATGCTGGTTCTCGGATGTCCTGTAGCTCCCCCCTCCCTTGGTGGGGATGGCAAAATGCCTCTGGGCACAACACCCCTTTGGAAGCATAATCTAGAGGTGGGACGTGCCATTCGATGGAGCATCGGGGTCACCCAGCGGCAGCGGGCTGGCTGGGCGAAGGCCGATCTGTGACAGTGGGAGGAAGGGTACCAGACCTGAGAGGCCTGATTTCCCTGCCCTCTGCTCCCGGGATGGTCACTCAGCAGGGCCAAGGGGGGATGAAACACTTCCCAGTCGGCTCGGCAACATTGGGCGCCGGTGATGGAGAATAAGGCCGGAGGGACAGGCCCGGAAGGTCCCGTGTGTTACCGCAGAGCCGGGGGTAGTCGCGATGCTTTGGGTGCTCCTGGTACACTCCAGCTGTGTTGTAGTCACTGCTCTTTTCCATGCCCCGGCAATCGTTTGGGTCGTTAGCACAACCGCAGCTGCCGGGTCAAGTTCACGGGCGCGTCAGCCGCGAGTGATTCAGCCCTCGCTGCCCAGCCGCATGCCTGAGCGGGAACCTGGCGAGCCAGGGGAGCCCACAGGCGCCTCCCCACTGCCCCGCCCCACAGCTTCCAGGAGCTGCTTCTAGCCATCGGCCTGGGCCCATCCCTGGGGATTGCGGCAGAGCCGCCCGAACAAGCCGGGGGAGCGGGCGCGGGTGGGGCAGTTTCCAGGAGCCTGACGCACCGGTCAGTTTTGAGGGCTGCACGTGGACCGGCGGGGAGCCCTGCCCCGCCATGTACAGAGCGTCTGAGAGGCCTTGGCTGCACCCCAGGGAGCGCTGAGCCACGAAGCAGCCGGGAGGGGTTCATGCAGGCGGGCAGGGAGGAGAGGCAGCTGTCCCCCGATCTCCTCTCCCTCGTATTCCTGCTGGCTCTGGGGTTGGATTTAAACCCTGGGCCGTTTGGAGAGCTGGCTGGAGCCAGGTCCTATGAAAGCACCTCCGACCACCCCCACAGCCCCCTGCTGTTTCCATCCTCAGCTCCCCCCCAGTCCTGGGCTCCCAACATGCCCCCTGCAGCGACTGCTCCCCTCCAGCCAAGAAGAAAAGTGGGAAGGAGCAGCTGTTCCCCCCAGCCATTCCCAGGTGGGCTGGGCTGGTGCGGACCCTGCAATCGCCCACATCGGGGGTCATGTCCCGCGGCCTCATTGTGCTGAATGATTCCCCACAGCGTCTCTCCAGCCAGACAGCAGCAGGGCAGCGCTGACCACTTCCTGCAGCTCGCCTCCCACTGAGCCTTTAACCTCTAAAGCGCCAGCCTGGATGCCAGTGAGCGACTGGGCTGGGGGCGGGGTGTCTCCATGCATTTCCTAACAGGACCGTGACTGCTTTACAAGCCCCCGCCCCCGACAAGCCGATACTAGACCCCCTCCCTGGCAGCCTCAGGAGAGAGGCCAAGGCTGGACTGGATCGTGGACACACAACTCCCCTCTCAAGCTTTCAGGCCCTGGGTGGCAGTGGTCTAGTGGATAAGGCACTGGGCTGGGAGCCAGGAGATTCCTGCCTCAGCTGCTGATGCAGCCCCGGAATAGTGGACACTCTGGTACTTCTGGGAATGGCCTGGGCCCACCTGCACCTCTGCGACCCCATCTCCCCAGGCATGATCTCAAGCACCCCAAGTGCCACCAGACAAATGGTCGGCCGGCGGCTGGAAGACCTTTCTTCCAGCGGAGAAAGGCAGAACGGAAGTCAAAGCCGGACAAATACAGCACTGGTTTGATTTAACAGTGCGGTTAATCAACCATGGGGAACCAACTCCCCGGGGAAGGTAGGTAGCGGAGTCTCTGTCTCTTGATGGCTTCAGATCAACACTGGCTGCCTCTCTGGACGAGACGCATTAACCAACCAACCATCGAGTTGTGGTGCTTGATATAGGAATAACTAGATGACATTCTTTGGCCAGTGTGATTCAAGAGCTCAGAGTCAATGATCTAAGGGTCCCTTCTCACCTAAAAATCTATGAAATCTATGACCTTGAGCCAATCACTTCCCTCTCCATGCCTCCCACCCCCATCTTCTTTCAGTCTTGTCTGTTCAGCTGGAAGCTTGCCGGTGCAGGGATTGTCTCTTAGACCAGGTCTCCTTTTGCCAGTATGATAATGTCGACTAGGGGTGTGATTGGTTTTTAAAGACAATTTTATATCAACAAAAGCCCTAGTATAAACATAGTTATACTGCAAAAAACGTCCTTTTACTGGGGATAGGTAATTTTGTTTCAAGGAATTGGTATATACTATACCATCAAGAGCACACTGTTGTTTGTAGACACTGCGTCTGCTCTAGGGAGGTTTGAGAATAACACCAAACCATTTTGAGTGCAGGCTACACCTAAATCAATCAGCTGATTTAGCTATGCCAGCAAAGTCTCCAATGGAGACACAACTGTGCTGACAGACAGAGCGTCCGTTGGCTTAGCTGATGGCATTTGGGAGCTGGCATTGCTAAGCTAGCAGAACTTCTGTCAGCGCATACTGTAGCTACACTCTGCCAGTGTAGAGGTGGCCTAAAAACTGTATATCCAGCACTTACTACAATAGGTGCCACAAATAACACACACGCTGTCTCTGTCCTGAGGATAAATACGGGGT
The DNA here is from genome assembly GCA_007922305.1 of Dermatemys mawii. Lineage (NCBI taxonomy): Eukaryota > Metazoa > Chordata > Testudines > Dermatemydidae > Dermatemys > Dermatemys mawii. The sequence continues at coordinate 3,620,586 of ML677389.1, forward strand.
CATTAACCCAGCACTTAAAAGCATCAAGGAGAATTTAACATTTAAAGGGCCTTGCTAGGTTGTATCCTTCTTTTGATCGTCCCTGGAATACATTTCATCCTTATCTGCAGCAGGCAAGCAGCCTGTCCCCTCTCAGCAAGAACCCTTGCCAACCTCATAACTGCCTACAAATGACTTGTATTGTTCCCGCATCAGCATAATTGCTCCGTGTCTTACTCCTCCGTAGAAACCGGCCCATTTCTGAAGCACTGTAGGCAGGATGCGTCAGCCTGGGATGAGCTGTTTTAAATATGTCCCTTTCTGATGGGGGAAAAATGCTTCCCACAAGAAAGGAAACTTTTTTAAAAAAACCTCCTTAATTGGGTAAAGATGTTCTCTTGGCATATTAAAGAAACCACCAACTGCAGAGATATAATAATGTGGGGTTTGTGGAACGCAGAGGAGAAATAGGCAGGAACTGTACAGGGACCTTCCTCTCCAACTAAAAGTCATTTTGTAAAAGCGATGACTGACTTACAGGATTGGAAAATGAATCTGATCAGTATGGTTGTAAATTTTTTAGAGCAGGGGTGTTGTCTTTAAACCTAACCTTCCCACCCACCAGGAACTTAGCATTACACTAATAATATTCCCTGCCTGACAAAGCTACATTAAAAGAACGTTAAAATTTACAAATCAGTGCATGCCAAAGGTTGCCTGTATCACCTTAGCTCTGCCTGAGCTCCTTTGAGACAGTGTTCTGTTGCTGTCTAGATAATGGTGCCGCAAGCTGCCATTTCTTTGTTTTGTAAATTCCATACCAAAAACTACGTTAAAGTTGCAAAGCAAGATCTTGAAAGGAAATGCCAAAGAAGGTTGCCTGTAAAACTCTGCCCATACCTCTATGTGTATTGTGTGTTTAGGGCAAGTGAAAAGTTTTCTGCTGAAAATTTTTTCGGGAGGAAAATTGGGTTTTTGATTCAATGACTTTTTTTATGAACACTTTCTGCTTCCCTTGGAAAATTTCAGGTTTTTTGTTTAAAAAAAACAAAATGATCCCAAACCAGAAAGTTTTTCAGCCAACCCAGGAAATATTTCAATTAGGAAATACTGCTGCAGTGTTTCATGGGTTTTGTAGCTTGGGTGCCTCGTGTCACTATTCTCTGCTAGGGGCTGGACTCCCCAGACAAACTACATCTCCCATGGTGCAGCAGGGCCAGGGACTCCCATCATGCAGAGAGAACTGCGGTGCATGTCCCCAAAGAGTTACAGTTTAAGCGCAAGACATGGGATGGAGATGTCTCCTTCTCATTGTTCAGCATGTTACTGAATGAGACAGGAGGTGTGAGAAATTAAAGACGTGTAGGTGAAAATGGGCAGAGTTCAGGTTACATGGGGACCCTTAACTTGGTCAATTCCTGCTAGAGGAGAACTTCAGTTTGAAGCCTTGAAGTGGTTTTCACTCACTTCTTTTTGTATCACATTTCGGAGGGTTTTTTATTTGTAAAAGGAAAAGCACCAAACCGAAACGTTCCGGCCGGGTTTGCTAAAATCGCAGTAAACAGCGCAGAATGGACGCTTGCTGTGGTGAGGGATCCGGGCTCAGATCCGCCTCAAAGATCCTAGGGAAGGAGAGAAGGATCCTGAACCATGAAACAGCCGAGCTTGACGGGGATGAGCTGATGAGAACTGAACCGTCGCAGCGACGCCACAATGTCAAAACCTCCCCATGCAGGCTGGGCCATGGGCCCCGGAACTTGAGGCGACCCGCCCCTCAGCTCCGACTCTCTGGGGCCCGAGGCAACCCATACCCCTGCCTGGAACCACGGCCCTGATGGGCTTGAGGCGACCCAGGGTGCAATGGCCCCCGCAGGGCCTGATGCAAGCCCAGGCCCTGTTGGCCCTGGGGTCTCACAAGGCTCTAGCCTAGCTGAGCCCCTCCCCCTTAGTCCCCCCCCGCTAAGCCCCTCCTCCTCCTGACTGAGCCCCTCCCCCTCAAGCCAGACCTCCCTGTGAGGCCCTCCCCCTCGATCCCCCCTTCTGGCTAAGCCCCACCCCCTCAAGCCAGACCCCTCCCCTGTGAGCCCCTCCTCCTCAAGCCCCCCTCCTTGCTAAGCTCCTCCTCCTCTGGCTGAGCCCCGCCCTCTCAAGCCACACCCCCAGGTGAGCCCTTCCCCCTCAATCCCCCTCCTGGCTGAACTCCTCCCCCTCAGGCCAGACCCCTCCCCCCAGGGGAACCCCTTCCCCTCCCCCTCCCCCTCCCCCTAAATCTTCCCTCCTCCTGGCTGAACCTCTCCCTGAAGCCCCACCCCTCCTGGCTGAGCCCCGCCCCCTAACTCCTCCCACCAATGAGAGCCCCGCCCAGGCCTCGAGCGAAACGGTCTCTGCTCCTGGTCAGCCCGCCCCAAGCCGGCAGGAGACACCAATGAGAGGCAGGGGTCGAGGCTGACCTCCAATCAGAGCCCAGAAGAAGACGGGTTGGTGTAGGAGGACGCGCGAGGAGTTGACAGGCAGGCAGAGGAGCCACTGAGCGTGGCCAGAGCACGGATTCACTGGTGAGCGAACAGCTAATAGGATTAACAGGCAGGAATACGAGCCAATCATAGTGAATAATTTGTTGAGTGACGTTGAAACTAACCAATGGAGTGGCATAAGAGCTAAGCGGTCAGACCAATCAACGCCAAGAGTTTATTGACTGACGTACAGATTTACCAATGGAATGTCGGAAGCTGAAAAAGTGTTGAGCGGATACGCCAATCAGAATCAGGGGAGTTTTGAATGACTTGCTGATTAACCAATGGAGTGTCGGAAGCAGCCTAAATGAGCCAATGACTTTAGGTAGAAGAAGGCGGAGTCTGTAAAGATGGGCGGGAAGCCGTTTAGACAGACAGCAAACTTAGCCAGTCAGCTCGGTGGGCGGGAGGATGGACGCGCCTTGCAGCCAATGGAGCGTGGAGATGGCCATGATAGGCAGGAGAGCCGCCGAAACAGCGCGGCGGGCAGGAGATGGCTGAGCCAATGGCGGCGGAGGGCGGAGTGGCAGTTGGAGCGGCGAAAGGGCCGGCCAATGAGCGTCGAGGGGGCTCTGAGTGGCGTGGGACCTGCCCAATAGGGGCGTGTCCGGGGACAGGCTCAGATTCAGGCGCCATGTCGCGGCGGCGGTGGCGGGGTCCGCAGAGCGCGGAGGGCAGTGGCCGGGGTGGGGAAATGGTGAAGATGGCGGCGGCCGGGGGCGGCGGCTCGGGCCGGTATTACGGCGGGGGCGGCGAGGGCGGCCGGGCCCCGAAGCGCCAGAAGACGGAGAACGCGGAGCAGCAGCCGCATGGCCCGGGGGGCGGCGGCCCCGGCGGCGGCGGGGGGGGTCCCGGAGCGGCCGGAGGGGTGAGGGCAGCGAGGGGGGATAAGTCCCGTGCGGGGGGGGGGCGCGGAGGGGGGGGGGGTGGGGGAGGGTTTAGGGGCCGAGGGGAGAGGGGGGGGGCAGGGGGGCGAGGT
>ML677389.1:3624456-3664879 GCA_007922305.1 Dermatemys mawii
TGGGGGGGTGGGACTAAGTAGTGAGGGGCGGGGCCTGGGCGTTCTGAGGGGGAGGGAGGGTGGGTGGGTGAGTGGGGAGGGGCCAAAGGGCTCTGTGGGAAGGTGGGGGCGAGGGACCCAAAGGGGGGGAGGGGGGATTAGTCTGCTGGGATATGGCGGGTGATGGTGGAGAGGGGGTGGGACCAGTGGGGTGTGGGGGAGAGGTGGACAGGGAGACGGTAGGTGTGCAGATGGGGGACAGTGGGGGTATGGGGAGAGTTCACTGCCAAGACTGGGCCTTTGTGTGTCTCCTCTCTTGCCCCCCCCCCCATCCAGTTCTCCGGTTAGAAGGGATCTGGGCCTCTGGTACCTGCTGTTCTTGGCAGTGCCCAGGGACGAAGACCAGACCCACCCATAGGACAAGGCCTGCATGGGAAGCTTGTGGTGATGGCTGCAGGTCTTTGTGTAGTGTTGCCATCATCTCTGGGGTGCAGGCATGATGCTGCCTCTCAGCAGTCTGGGAGTATTTTCACTGACCCTAAAGCAGGGCCTCAAGTGGAGCTACTGGAAGAAGAGTGTCTCAGTCTGTAGGTTTCCAGCAATCTGGTCTCTGCAGGGTTAGCATCCTTGAATCCACAAGGTCTCTCTCTTGACAGGCTCAATATTAGCTTAATGTTCTTTTGAAAAACGCTTTTTGTGCTTAAGGTGCAGACTAATGCAGATACTTAGGGTTCACCTCGGCCAGCTAACACGTACTAAAGTTATAAAATGTGAGCTTGACAGAGAGAGCGAGCACGGGTAAAACATCTTACTTGCCTTGTGCCCTTAGGAGAACTATGATGATCCCCACAAAACTCCTGCTTCTCCAGTTGTCCATATCAGGGGGCTGATTGATGGTGTTGTAGAAGCTGATCTTGTGGAGGCCCTGCAGGAGTTTGGGCCTATCAGGTAAGGAAAATGTATTCATCAAGCAGAGAATTTGGATCCATGTATGATTCAGTACTAATTTCAGCATTCACATTTCTTCTTGCATTAATTTAGCTAGACACTGAAAACAATAGTAGTTAGTACAGTTAAATGTTAATTAGCCTGCTCTCCATTTGCTGTACTTTGCAAACTAACTTAGATTCTCTCCTCCCCAGTTATGTGGTGGTGATGCCTAAGAAGAGACAGGCCCTGGTAGAGTTCGAGGACATTCTTGGTGCCTGCAATGCTGTGAACTATGCAGCAGACAACCAAATCTACATAGCAGGGCACCCCGCATTTGTGAACTATTCCACCAGTCAGAAAATCTCCCGCCCTGGAGACACAGATGATTCGAGAGGAGTCAACAACGTGCTGCTCTTCACTATCCTAAACCCCATCTATTCGATTACAACGGTGCGTGGTGGCTATAATTCCAGGTTCCCTTTGTGTAATAGACCTCTCTAACCCTGGAGCAGTCTGAGTCCATCCCTGCAGAATGCATCATAGCCCGAGTACTTGCGTGCATATACCAATGCAAGAGGAAGTTTGAAACGTGTTGGAGAATTCATCCACATCTGTATGTGATCTTGCTTTAAGTATCTGAATTAGTTTGTGCAAGCCCACTTAACTTAGAAATGGGATATTCTAAGGCCAGTGCAAGGGAATGATGATTGTACTGAAATGAAATGAGAGAATATATTTGCATCTTTGGATGACGAAAAATGACTAGCTAGCTATGTAGAATATCAATGCATGCTGTGCAAATTTTGTACAAAATTTTGTGTAAAACCTCGATCCTCAGTTGCCGTGGTCTTGCTATCCCAGGGCTTTTGAATGCAAACTGTCAATTGTATCCACATCTTGTGATTAAGCTGCAGGTAAGGTCTGCTGCAGACTGCTTTCTAGAGCTGAAAGGCCCTGCCATTATTGCAATGTAATTCAAACACTTCTTAAAGTATTTACTATATTGTCTCCTTCCCTTTCACAGGATGTGCTATATACTATCTGCAACCCATGTGGTCCTGTGCAGAGGATTGTTATCTTCAGGAAGAATGGGGTCCAGGCCATGGTGGAATATCCTTTTTCACATGCTTTTCAATGTTGTCCATATTTTGCCCCACTAAAGTTGATCCTAACTCATTGCTGGGTTCAGATTGAACTGCTGAAGTGTGCAGATTATAGCAGATTAGAAACCCCCTCACTCCAGTACTTTCTTGTTAGAATGCTTAGACTCCAACTGAGAAGTTATTTTGAATGTAGGCACATGGGACTTGCGTCTTGCATGTTCTTAACAAAAGACGCTTAATTAAGAAATAATATGAAAACCCATTACTCTGGGTTTCGCTTAGTGAGTGCTCCAGGCAGCTGAGCAAGAATGTTCTGTACTCACTTCTACTATTGACTGTTTACTTTGAACAAGGGTACTTTGATCCCTCTGCCCTAAATCTCCAGCTACAAAAGGGATGTAATTATACTGATTGGGGGTTGTATGGTTTGTAAAATGTTATGCAAGCACAAAATATATGGAGCCCTTTTAACAGGAGAAGAAAGAGCAGGAAGCAGACATTAGCAGGATCTTCTCACAACTGGATCGATTATCCTGCTCCTAAAGAATTGCTACCCATGTCTGTACTAAATATGCTAAGTATTCTAAAGATTTCCTTAATGTACTAAACATTTGACTCTGTGCAGAGTGCGCAGAGAGCCAAGGCATCTCTCAATGGTGCTGATATTTACTCTGGGTGTTGCACTCTAAAGATTGAATATGCCAAGGTAAGTGTAACTGAAAACATGGATAGGTACTTGATGAGTTGCACCTGTCAGTATGTTGGATTGAATGCAGAGCATCTGAACAAAATTGTATATCAGGGTTGTGGAAAAGCTAGCTTAACTCTCTCAATCTCAAACTTTTTTTCACAATTTTTAGTATAAATACAGATGTCTCTGTGTGGATGTAAAAATAAACAGCGAGACAATGTTGGAGCAGGAAACTTAAGACTCCTGTTTTCTCCTTACATCCTTGGGAGGAAGAGTTTTCTTCTTGTGGTTAGAACAGGGGAATGGGAGGCAGGACTTGGGTTCCACCACTAACTTCCTGTGTGAGCTTGAGCAAGTCACTCTTCTGTCTTTTTAAAAATGGGAATAATTATCTAACTTTTCAGGAAGCTAAGGCTTATTTAATGTGAAATTGCTTTGAGATCCTTGAGTGAAAGGTGCAGTTGTGTGGCCATCTCCTATAGGTTTTTAAATTGTTCTGTACTGCCTAGAGCTATCATCGTGCGAAACTGAATAATGATGGGGGTGGGGTTGTTTTTGTTTTTTTTTGCAGCCCACACGTTTGAATGTGTTCAAGAACGACCAGGACACCTGGGATTACACAAACCCCAATCTCAGTGGACAAGGTAACCTTGATGGACTGCTTTGTAACTATACACAAACTTTGCTCGTCAGTGGACTCGTGCACTTCATATCTGACTCATGTTATGTAATGCCATTGGCCTGCCTCCTAACTTCAGTTAGAACTGTACCTAAATTCAAGTATGATGTAGGCCAATGCAAAATCGGGGGAAGAGTGCTTATTCAGTTTATGTTAAAATCAAGCGTTTGTCACCAGGGAGTCTCACGGGTGGCTTATGCTGTGTATTTGCTGCCTGACTTCATCAGTTAAATGTTAGGAATTAAGGAACCCTGTGCATAAGTGATTTTAAGGAGTTTCTGGGCAAGGGCAGTCTTTAGGGGCAAGCAAGGGCTTAGTGCCACTGCTGTCTTACATGGGAGATTTACAGCTTGTCACCTGATGCAGCTACAGGCTGTTTGTGCCTGACTTTCAAAACTGAACTGTTATGGTTGCTAGTCTTTATGCTGGAAAGTAAAAAGAAAAATCTCCTTGAGCTGTTGGATAGTTATCACACAGATAAAGGAGAGTGGAATGGGGGCTGGGTTATTCACAGTCGTGTGAGTGAACATTTTACTCAAATGTAACTTGAACATGGGGGGGAAATGCAAAAATCTGTAAGACTGTCTGCTCCCATCTTTTGGAAGGAAGCATTGAGGAACAGATCTTTCTTTTCCAAATCAAGTGCTGCAAATTAGTTAGAGTCTGTGTGATGCCGAACAGAGATGTGTATTATTCAAATTGCTGCCATAGATGTCTACTTCAAACTGTTACAATTATGGTCAAAACTTATCTGGAAACCCCTTGCTTGGGTTTTTGAAACTTACGCATACTGTGTGGAGGCGTGTGAAATGAACAGCAGGTGTTGAGTTACTGTCTGAGCAGCTCTCACATCAGTTGAAGTGGTTGCATCTCTTATGTTTCCCTGTGTTTTTTAAAAAATGATACAATCTGCTTGGCAGTATTGTCTTGCTTCTTGTTTTAAAACCAGGGTGTGGAGCTATTTGTGGTCCCAGCTAATGCAAATTTAGGGGGTCCCTCCAGAGTTGGGTGGGCTCCTTTCAGAGAGGTTGCTTTTGTCCCCTCTATGGAATCTTAGGCTACTTAGGACTCCTGCCAGTCTCCGCCATGCTGCATTACTGCCTCCAAAGGCAGTTCTTTCTGCTCATTTCATGAGGATAAGTGCCTGGCAGGCTGGAGTAATTCCCACGTGGTGGACACCCCTGTTTTTAAAAGATGAAAACTTATAAATATACTGAAGCAAGCAATGGCATTACATGACTTAACAAAAACATAAACAAATTTCTCCTCCAAGGTACATAACTAGAAGATGTGCAGAGCTGCAGGGGCTAGTTGCAGGGCTGTGCATTTTTTTAGATGCATCTTGGCTTTCCTGACATAAGGCTGGGAAATGAGGGTGTTGTATTATCCTGGCCTTTCCCAGCTCTGAGCAGTTATTACATATAAGCCTGGGGGACCGTACTACAGTGGACGTCCCGAATTGGCTGTGGCCTGCCTCTGCACATTCTTCACACCACACAGTGTAGAAACCTCACTAGCTCTTCCTGGAGAAAACACGAGAAAACATCCTTACCTACCAGAAACAGCAGCAGATTGAGCTCATTACATCAAGAACACAACACCGTGGTCCAAGAAACATCTACAAGCACAGAGAGAGAGAGAGAGAAAGAGGCGCACCATGCCACAGCAGACATTATTCTTACTAATCAAAGCCAAACAAAACTCTGAACCCAAGAATGTACACAGAACTAGGAAACACAGAACAGAGGGTTCTCAAAACAAGTCCACCAGCGCATTTCGGAGAATGGAATAGATCTCAGTGGCCATCCAAGACATAGGATGCTCTCCATATCAACATGGTTTGGTTTGGGAGGGCAGTTCTTTTGGTTATACTGCTTTCCTGCAGTCCTCAGCTGCCAACATATCAGCGCCAAGTGGAGACAAAAAAACAAAAACCAAAGGCACACAGATACCTAAGAGGCTGTAGCTGGGGTGTGCAGTCTGGTGCATGCGTGCATAACGGGGGCATTTGACCCAAGGCACATTCCATTACAGAGGAGACACGCACACTGGAGAACTACACAGAGCCAGAAGCACCATTTTGTTACAGCACCACACAAATTCAGGAGATGAAACATGGAAGGAACACTCTCATTTATACACCTTTATGTCCTCTTTCTTGATATCTTCTGAGGACAAAACATCTGTGAGACCTTTTAAAGATTTTACTTTTTTTAAAAAAAATTTGTAGCAGTTTTGTGCCTTTGACTTGTATTTATGACTCTGAAACCATGTGATGCAGGGTCGCAGTGTATGTTTGATGGGACGCCATCTTTCAGAACTGTGCTAACTCACTGTTGAAGCGTCCAATGGTAAGAGAAATACAGAATTTTTATGTGACAGTGGACATTGTACTGTGTACTCCTGCTGTAAGTAGCCCTTTTCAATCTTTGTAATAACTGATTGTTGGAATAAACCTGTATGAAACTCAGTTGTGTTTTTAAAAATTACCAAAGAAACTGTATGGTTATGTGAATGTTATGCATTGTATACGATGGCTCATTTTAACTTACTACTGTTGCTTTGCTACCATGCTTTTATAAGTCTTTCACTTACTCCCTCTTCCTCTATTTGGGTGGGAGGATATTTTGCCATATTTTTTTTACCCCATTCTTATAAAGAACTAGCAGTGTCCTGGAAGCAGGTGTACTTCAGTATTGTTTCAATCCCGAAATCAACTGGGACGCTCTTCCTTTTGTTTCTTTCCCTTGTCAGTCATGCCTACCTTGTAATCAGCTTTGAAATGCGCCCAGCTCTCTCTTCAGGTGAAGCTTGGAAGTCCTGTATTTGTTCTAAGCCTTTTATTCAGATTGTGTTACAAGGTGCTGTAACTTGTCTGTGTAGGTTCAGAAGTAGGAGTTGTAATCATGATTGTGTTGTGGCAGTTCTAACGTGAAACTGCAAGTGTGTCCTATGAACTAGTCTCTTGTTAAGATAGGCCACTCCGGCCCATTAGCCTAGGGCAGCGTCATGTTGTAGTTTTGTGGCTGGGATTTTAGCAGAGAGAGCGCTGCCCCAGCCAAAGGGGCATGTGGTCTGTGTGTGGAGCAGGGTTGGGAAACTCTGGAGGGAGATGGATCCAACCCTCCTTTGCCTTTGAGGAGAGTCAGTCCTCATAATACCAGGCCTTAGGAGAAATGGAAGCCTGTGGGAGTGGGGAATTTAATCCCCCACTGCCAGACAAACCTTAAAATGTTGACTAGAAAATGGTTAAAACCTCCTGGGCAGCAGGGGTTATGATTTAAAAGAAGCTAGGACTTAAATGACTTTGGTAGTATACAGGTAAACCCCAGATGTACAAACTATTGAAGAATTGTTCCTCTCAGGTTAAATTTTTAACCCATCCTTCTTTCTCTAGGGGATCCTGGCGGTAATCCTAACAAGCGTCAGAGACAGCCCCCTCTCCTTGGGGACCACCCTGCAGAATACGGTATGGATCTGGCATGCCAGGCGGCTTTGGTGGGAGTATCTAATGTTCATGGCTCTCATGTGTTGCCTGTACTCACGGTGTCTCCACAGGAGGACCTCATGGCGGGTACCACAGTCATTATCACGATGAGGGTTACGGCCCTCCTCCACCTCACTATGAAGGAAGAAGGATGGGCCCTCCTGTTGGTGGCCACCGCAGGGGCCCAAGCCGCTATGGCCCTCAGTATGGACATCCTCCTCCCCCTCCTCCGCCCCCGGAGTATGGCCCTCATGCTGACAGCCCTGTGCTGATGGTGTACGGCTTAGACCAGTCCAAGATGAACTGTGATAGGGTCTTCAATGTCTTCTGCCTTTATGGGAATGTAGAAAAGGTGAGAGGGGCAAATGAACGGCTTGTTCTCGTGGCCTTGTGTAGCCTGATATCTTTGCCAGACACGTGTAAAGGATCAGAGAGTTCTGGTTCCTGTGCTCTGGCTTGTAATTTCTGTTTCTAGGTAGCCTTACTTGGCTTGGGCTGTTGGGCTTGACTTTGAAATTGGTGTTGTGCTGTTTGGCTGTGCAGCTAAACTCCTTTATAGTGTCCTGTGATCTCTGCTTGAGCAAATAGGGCTCAAATAAGCCAAAGCGTAAATCTGATATGCTGGTAAATCTATGTGGTAGCTCCTTGTTTGCAAACAGTCTGTAGCAGGTTAACTGAAAATACCTCCTGCCTCTGGACACAGGGTTGACTGGAAGATTGAAGTGATCATGGAAGAGTTTGTCTTCAAAGTGGTGGGGACATGGGGGTTAAGGGATGGATGGACGGAGCAATCCACTAAACTCCGATGAAGTGAAATAAGAGACAGAGCTTGAAGGCTGCCTCTGAAATGGATCTGTCTGAAGCAGTTTAGTTTAAATGTGTAAAACCCAGGTGGTTTGCAGTGTTGTAGCCGTGTTGGTCCCAGAATATTAGAGTCAAAGTGGGTGACATGATACCTTTCATTGGACCAACTTCTGTTGGGGAAAGAGACAAGTTTTTGAGGTTACATGGACCTGAAGACCTGTGTAAGCTTGAAAGCTTGGTCTTTCACCCACAGAGGTTGGTCCAATTGAAGATACTGCCTCACCCACCTTTTCTCTCACATGATCCTCCTAAATTTCCCTCTAATGAAGGTGAACTTCTGTGTTCACATCAAGGGTGTGTTGTATCTTAGGTGAAATTCATGAAGAGCAAGCCAGGCGCAGCCATGGTGGAGATGGCGGATGGCTACGCTGTGGATCGAGCAATCACCCACCTCAACAACAACTTCATGTTTGGACAGAAGCTGAACGTGTGGTGGGTCTCTTTCCAGATGCTTTGTGGTCTTGATGTCTTGTGAGATCTCAGGGGAGCTTGATCCCCAGCAGAAAGCTGTGCATATAGTGACAAGCTATGCATTTTTCTGCTTGTAGTGTGTCCAAGCAGCAAGCCATCATGCCCGGTCAGTCATACGGGCTTGAGGATGGCTCATGCAGCTACAAGGACTTCAGTGGGTCTCGAAATAACCGGTTTTCAACCCCAGAGCAGGCAGCAAAGAACAGGATCCAACATCCAAGCAATGTGCTTCACTTCTTCAATGCTCCTCTAGAGGTGACAGAAGACAACTTTTACGAGGTAAACTTGATCATAGTGTACAGTTTTCCTCCGCTCTTCACTGTCTGATTAACATTCTTCCTTCTCTTTGGTACAGTCTCAGATTTGAGTGTCATACCTTGCTTTTGCGATACAGCTCCTAGGTTGGTGTGGGGCTCCATCCTGATGGATTCCTCTAGGTTCTGTTGGAAAGAATACATTCAGTAATAGTGAGCTTAGAATGTAGCTATTGTTCACGTGTGGCTAGAACATGAGATGGGACCCAGTTTTCCTGAGTAACCCTTTCCCACTGAATCATTTTCACTTGTTCAGGATCACTTCCCATCTCTTGTCTTGTTCCCCCTCTGCCAAACAGAAGAATCTTGACCTAGAATGGCGGTCGAGGCTTAATATGATGAACTACTTTAAGAGCTTGAGGGGATTGTTACTCAATGAGCATGTGTACGCATCAAACAAAAGCCTTCTATGTTCTATCTCTTACTTAGTTGGTTTTGCTCTGTGTAAGCAGTGTTTTCTTTCATAAGGCACATCATGCGGAGTTACGCTGTAAATTGTGAATGTGGAAGATAAAATTCCCGTACAATAGCTGTTTTGATAAGACTTGCTTTCTGATATGGTGCCCAAACTATTCACTGGTACCTTTCTGAACTGGAAAAACTCCTGCAACTTTTTAACTGGTGCATTCTGATATAGGCACCATAACGAGCAACCAAAGTGTCTAATTAGTTGGAGTACGTGGAAGGGTGTTAGTTATTTGTATTACCATAACACTGAGGAGTCCGCTCATGGAGCTGAATCCCATAGTGATAGGCGAGTGATAAATTTGTAATCTCTTGGCCTTGATGAAGTTTGGCTTATAGATGATTGAGCTGTTTTTACGCTTTAATTGATTTTCAGAGCTGTTCTGTTACTATCTCTGAATACGTGTTTCTCTTCCATTAGATATGTGATGAGCTGGGAGCGAAGAGGCCGGCTTCTGTCAAGGTGTTTTCAGGGAAAAGTAAGTAAGCCTTTAAATAGGGTGAAACTTCCCTTAGGGAACAGGAAAAAAATGGTTGCTTAGTCAGAGGTGGGCTTCTAACTAAGGGGGCAACAAAATTGTACTGGGAAACCTTCGGGATGCTTGTGAGTGGGTGTTTGACGTCAGGTCTAGAACGTAGGCTTCAGTGTATCCCTAGCCTGTTTGCCAGAAGCTGGGAATGGACCACGGGGAATGAATCACTTGATTCCCTCTGGGGTGCCTGGCATTGGCCACTGTCGGAAGACAAGATACTGGCCTAGGTAGACGTTCGGTCTGACCCAGTGCAGCTGTTCTTACATGATCTGGTGGTCCCTTCTGGCCTCCCTCCTTAGGAGCAAATGCAGTCATATGCATTTAAGGGAGGTGTTACTGTTCCCTCAGAGCTGCTGTTGCATTGCATGAGGCATCCTCTGCAGTGTTCCCAGTCTGGGTGTCAGAATGGGGCCCAGAGGTCTTGCATAGCAATGTGCAGCATTAGGATGTGCTGTTGTCCTACCGTGTCCTGCTTGTATAGTGATGTACGCACACTTGTAACCTCCAGTGTTCCGTCCAGGTGAAAGAAGCTCCTCAGGTTTGCTGGAATGGGATTCAAAAAGTGATGCATTAGAGACGCTGTCATTCCTGAACCATTACCAGATGAAAAATCCAAGTAAGCTGTGCTGTGCCCACACTCAAGCTTTGGGGGGCTCTTGTCTTAATCCGTCAGTCAGGGTTCAGGAACAGGGGACAGTGATGGAACATATTGTCATGGAGTCCCCGGGCAGTGCTCTGGGACTGCTCCCTACGAAGCCAGTCACGACTCCGGAGGAGCCTCCTCTCTGAGCAGACTGTCTCCAGGGAAAGAAGCTTCCACAGCTTCGACTTTCCTGGGTCTGACCTCGGAGCATCCAGCGTCCCCTTTTCACACCATGCACTTCTCACAGCGAGTCTGCCCAGGCGGGACTCCTGGGGAAGCCAGGGGGCCCTGCACCCCAACTCCACAGTCAGATGTGACTCTTAGCCAGCCAGGAAAACAGAAGGTTTATTAGACGACAGGAACACAGTCCAAACCAGAGCGCGTAGGTACAGAGGATAGGACCCCTCCATCTTGGGGCTTGGGAGGCCAGACCCTGGTTCTGGGCAGCCTTCTCTTTCTCCAGCCAGCTCCAAACTGAAACTCTAGCCCCTCCTCTGGTCTTTTCTCTTTCCCAGGCCAGGAGGTCACCTGATCTTTGTTCTCCAACCCTCTCAGTTGGCACTTGCAGAGGAGGGGCCCAGGCCTTCGGTTACCAGGAGACAGGGTGTCGACCGTTCTCTGTGCAGACACAATCACACTGGCCCTCTTGGACTCTGCAATAATCACACACGCTTATCCCCCCACCTAGATACTTAAGAAATGCATAGGGGAAATTGAGGCATCCATACAATATTCAGAGAGAACATTAAGAACATTCCCACTTCGTCACACATAGGCTTTCCTGTTCCCTTTGACAGTCATCTAATTCCGGCAGCAGCCAGACTTGGCTAAGCTAGAGTTACGATTGCTGACGCTTATCGCAACTTCCCCTACAAACAACTGTAAGCATCCGCCGAGAGTTTTAACAGGATGTGGTCAGAAGCCTGGTCCATTAAACGCTGTGATTCATTGTCATTTGAAATTGCCATGGCTTCTGTCAGAGGGAGTTGTTCTGCTAATACGATGGAGCGTTCTCATCATCCCCACTTCAGGCCCTGTTCAAACTGAAATTCAGCAAGCTGCACTCCACAGAGAGCGTGGGTGGGTGGGTGCATGCTCCAGCTTCCTAGGAGGGTTTTTTGCTCTGCTCTGTCACTGACTTAAGTGACTGAATAACCCTGCTTAATCTGTCCACCCATCTGCAAAAAGGAGGTAATACTTTCAAACTCTCTGAGGCGGGGATGGGATTTAATGCATATAAAGAACTTCTAGATCCTTTATATTAAAAGGTAAATCTCTGGTGCAAAAAATAAACCTTTATCCTGCTTTATTCTCCTCTTAGATGGGCCGTATCCATACACGCTGAAACTCTGCTTCTCAACTGCTCAGCATGCCTCGTAAGTGCTGCCCAGGCTGGGCCAGGAGCAGGGGATTCCTTCCATTCTTTCTGCTGCCTTTGAAAAAGTTCTTGTATTCCTTTTTTTAATGCTCCAGTTTAGTAGAGGCTACCTATAGCGAAGACATGTCAGCTGGGAGAAGTGAAGTGGTCTGTCTCCCAGACACCTTCCATTTTTAAAATTATTGTACATGTGATTTGTTTTCCCATTCATCTTTTGTGCTGCCTGTGTTACTGGCACATTTCAATAAAACCATTTGAAAAATAAGTATTACCTGTGTTTGATCCTAAAAGATCAGAGTGGCATTGAGTATGTTCCCTTAAGCTCTTGATGGTCTGCACTTTCCCATTCATCGCAGGGAACAAAAGCAAGTCATAACTGAGAGCCTCAATTTGTGACATCACTCACCAGTGTAGATTTGACATGAGACTTGGTTAGTTTGAAACTCGTGCAAACCTTCTCCTGAGATAAGGTGTTCATATCCAGAGAACCACTTGCATGTTCTTGATGTTCCTCACTTTCTGTTTTTTCCATTTTTGAAGTGCTGTTACTGAACTGTACTGCTAAATAAAGCTTGTTTTCAAAGAGAACTCACCATGAGTGGGACATGGAGATTTGTTTGCCATTAGATGGAAACCTTATGCCATAACTGCATGGTGCTTTAGGTGGAATTTTACCTTTTAATTTGTATAACACCATTAATACCCTTCGTGGCTTTAGCTAAGACAATGTCCCTTTCTGAGCCGGTATGATAGTGTAACAGATGGCAAACTACAGCCACGTGCTTGCCAGTTAAAAGAAAACTGGAATCTCTCATCTATAAAAAGAATTTCTGAGAGAGAGTGAGTGAATAATAAATGCTTTGAAATGTAATTCATTGAAGAGATTGGGATGATTATAATTTGGAATGTCACAGACAATGACTTAAACAGATCTGGTGTTAGAATAACAGCATCTTTCATCATGAAGTGTTCTACAACTATGCAGCACAATGGAAATGCAGCCATCTGTGGGGTGTAGGTTATCTTCTCTCCCCACCCCACCATTGTGCAGTTTGACACTGGGGGTAAATCCCTCCTTTGAAAAGTATTCAGTGGGATGTCTAGGCCCCTGCTGAGGCTTGAGGTTTTTTGGGTTTTCTCTGAAAACCCTGCCTACATGACTGAGATGCCAGTTTCTGGACTGAATGTCAATAGTTCTGGAAAACATGTTGGCGTACAGAAAGCTAACTGGGAGTTGGTACTATTTCCTTATTTCTTTTTTAATCAAATCTTTAATATTTAATCTAATATTAATCACCAGCTAAAACCACATGAACTTCTTAAGGTTACTTCTCCATGTAATCAGTGGCTGTAGCTACGGTAGCAATGCCATGTGACCATGAGAATGGGAGGAGGCCTGCACAACTGTAAGAATGGCCCATTTAGCCCACTATCTGTCTATTCTGTCTTCAAGAATGGCCAGTGCCGGATGCTTCAGAGGGAATGAACAGAGGGCAATGAGCAAGTGATCCATCCCCTATTGCCATCCCAGCTTCTGGCAGTTAGAGGTTTAGGGACACCCAAAGAATGGGGTTATGTCCTAAATTCCCCGTAAATGGGGTGGCCACACAGAGGCCTTATCCAGCCTGCAGCTCCCCCATGTGCCTCTGTAGCAGCTGTTGGGTGCCACTTCCGCCTCCATAGGTGTCATGGCGGATCGGCCCTCTTCCGCCTCGCTGGGTGTCCTGGCGGAAGGAGGGGGGAGCTGAGAACAGGCCGCCATCTTGCCTCGGGTGTGCCATTAGTTAAAATGGCGGCGGGGCGGGGCTACGCGTCAGGTGACCGGGGGCGCGTGGGGCTCAGGTGCTGCGCTGCTCATACCTCCGCTGGTAGCGGCTGGAGCGCGGGAGGCTTCGATGGCGGCGGTTGCTGGCTCCGTCCTGAGGGGGCTGCTGAGGAGACGTGAGGGCCAGGGACGCTCTGCCCCCCTCCCCGACCTCTGACCCCCCCCCTTGCACCCTGAGCTGCCCCTCCCCCCGCGTGTCAGTGGGGGGGCCGAATTCCCCTCAAGTCCAGCCCCACCCCCATGTTAGGTGCCCCCCCCACTTCCTAGCCTGTGGGGGGGCAGGTTCACCCCCCTCCTGGGCATGGCAGGGAGGCTGCCCCCCCGGGGTATCTTGTTCTCTCTTGCTGAACCCGCCCGCCGGGGGGGGGGCGGGCCCCCCAGTCCGGGGCCAGCCCCCCCCCAGCTGGGGGTCCCCTGGGGCACGATGCTACGTGCGCCCCCGTCCCGTGAACAGGTAGGTGCATCCTACAGAGGCTGTGGGAGCCTGTGGGGAGAGCCCGATCCCCGCTCCCTGCCTCGGTTTCCCCACCCGTGGACCAGGCTGTCGACCTGCTTTTTGTGGCCTGCGGCTGTGATGAGCTGGGCCTCGTTAGAGGTGCACGTGCCCGGTCGGTGACGGGGAATCCCTGTACGGACCCGAGGGCGGACGCTGTATTGGCCCGGGCGGGCCCCTCTTTGAAATAAGCCGCCGGGTGCTCCATGGGTCAACTGGCGAGTCTGGGCCCTCGAGAGGAAGGACGAACCCCCGATGAACGTGATGGGCCCGGCCTTGAGAGATCGAGGTTCTGCGTGTCCCCTCCGGCTCCCCTGCGTGATCTGGGGCTGTGTGATCTAGGGCGCCGTTTTCAGGCCTCGTCTACACTAAGAAGTTAGGTTGACTCAGCTGTGTGAAAAGTCCCCACCCCGTGCGATGCGGTTACGCCGTCCTAACCCCTGTTCACCCGTGTAGATAATTCTTCAGTTGACCTAGCTACCACCTCTCGGGAAGGTGGATTGCCTGTGGGAGAACCTCTGCCATCGGTGTCGGTCGTGGCTACACGGAAGTGCTGCAGCTGTGCCGCTGAAGCATTTCAAGAGTAGACAAGCCCTCAGTTTTCCCAGTTGTACAATGGGAATATAAGCCCAGCTCTGCCCTCTCTCGCTGCAGGACTGGGCAGTGGTCAGTTACTACATTAAGGAGGGGCGTGGCGGTGGCATATGAAGGGGGCTAGATCAGGATCTGCTCCAATTCCTAGGGCTTCTGCTGAGGGCACGCATGTGGAATCTTTCTGGAGAAATCATTTTCCAAACAGGCAACGCAGGGTGGCTGACCATCCAGGCTTGGCCCCGTTAAAGACTTGGGCAAGGAGTTACCTTTGTCCCAATTCCTTCTGAGTGCAAACCGATCTGAACATCTCTCTCCCCCACCCCTCCAATGTGAACATGCTGTTTATGAGCCAGACTCCGAAAGCCTGTTCAAAGGGCTCTAGGGGAAAGGTTGTGTCTCAGATAGCACCGCACTGTTGTGCAGGGTTGAGTGTTGCCCTAGCAATGCATGAGGTGTTCAGGGGGTTTTATGTCTCCCTTTTCTTACCCCTTCCATCCAAGCGCCCTTTGCGGACATGAGTGAATTCAGCCTCACAGCTCTGGGAAGTAGCTCAGTGTCCTTGCTCTATAGTGGGGGAAATTGAGGCACAGAGTGAGGAAGAGACTTGCCTGAGGTCCCAGAACAGGTCAGTGACAGAGCTGGGAATAGAACTGGTCCCGATAGGAATGGTTGGAGCAGCGGGCAAGGAGTCAGGAGTACCTGGCTGTGGGAGGACAATGGGGTCTTGTGGTTAGAACAAGGTGGCTGAGAGTAGGGACTCAGGTTCAGTTCTTAGCTTTGAGAGGGAGTGTGTTCTAGTGGTTAGAATAGAGAGAGGTGTGGGGCTAGAACTCCTGGGTTCTCTTTCCAGATGTTGCAAGTCACTTCCCCACTTTGCAAAATGCAGCTAATATTGCTCCCTCTCATGTGGGTGGTGAGGATTAAGGCATTGCAGATGAACAAGGGAGCAGGCTGCTTAGTTATATACAAATAAAGCTGCCCAAGTTGTGTTGGTTTGAGATCCCCTAGGAAGGACTGAGAAAAGTCTGAGTGGGTTTTTTTGTGATAAAATTGGGGTAGGGGGACCACTGCATAAATAAAATTGCATAATAAATTCTGCACCTAGAGGAAACACCACCTGGAAAAATTTAACCCACCCTCCTCCTTTTTTCAAATTTCATCAGCTTCCTTATGCGCTCTGTGTCTTATCGCTCCATCTCTGTGCAGCCCCCTGGTTAATGATTCTTCCAAACCCTCGCCTCTGCCAAGACACATTTAATGTTGGAGGCAGCACTGAACTTTAATCTTTGCATGGCAAGGAATACAGGCTGAGACACTGTAACTTGGGTTCCATCATTTGGGCTGTGAAATTCTGACTCAGGGACTGACTTCCAAAAGGGTCAGTAGGGGGTGCTGAATATACTCATAGGCCCCTTTGTGCTGTGCAATATACTGACAGTCTCTGTGTCGGAGCTTACAGATGAAATAGACAAGGAGTGGGAGGGGAAACTGAGGTATGAGGGGAAGGGATGTGCCTGAGGTCTGTGGCAGAGCCAAGAACAGAACCTTGGAGTCTCTCGTGCCCTATCCATTGGGCCACACTGCTCCTCTTACATTTACCAAACTGCCCCATTTTATAGTGTAGCCCAGCACCCTCCCTCGAATTCTCCTTTGCTGGGATCCCTGATGTTAACAGGCCTTGTTTCTCTTTTCCAAGAGCTGTCCGTTCAGATTCAGCCACTGCTTAGCTTCAGAGCCATGTCGTCAGCCCCAGAGCAGCCCCATGCATCTCACAGCTATGAGACTCTGAAGGTGTCCCGGGTGCGGGACAAAGTGCTCCACGTGGAGATGAACCGGCCGGACAAACGGAACGCCATGAATGCAGCGTTCTGGAGGTAATCCTGGGAAAGCTGGGCTGGAGGGGCCCTGGAGAGGTGCTCCAGTGCTCCCTCCTCCCGCCCGCCCCATGCTGAAGCTAGATTGTGTCCCTAGACAACAAGAAACAAGCAAGGGGAGGGAAGCAGCCAGTTACTGGCTGTTCTAGTGGTGTCAATAGCACACGTTGTTCTGCCAGGCGGTGGGTGAGCTGGGTCAAATCTCAATCAGATTTCTGCCCCAGTGAGCCCAGAACCGAATGTGATGGTATCAGGGCGGGGCAGCGTTGGAGAGCAGTACTCACCCATCCTGGGCTTAGGACCCATTTGTAAACCTTGATGGCCTATTGTAGTTTTGATTCTCTTGTGCTGTGCCATCCTCTAAGCCAACTGTCTTTCCCTGTAAGAACCTCGTCCCCAGCTGACATCCAGCAGGCAGGGAACTGGCCTTGAAGCTTGTTTGGAACTGGTTTGGTCTCAGCCTGGTGCCCGATGGGACTGGTGTCTGGATCAGCCGGTGGGTCTGAGTCTGAACTCCCTTCTTGCCCCTAGAGAGATGGTGGGATGCTCTCACTCCTAATTCTTGAGGGTGGTTGTAATTTTTTTGAGATGGCTGAAGTAACTGTTCCTCTAGCGAGAGCCTGGCTGATCTCCCGCTGTTCTGATCCCTGCAGGGAGATGGTGGTGTGTTTCAACAAGATCGCCCAGGACTCGGAGTGCCACGCAGTGGTGGTGTCAGGTGCCGGGAAGCTCTTCAGTGCAGGTAAGGAAACCTGAAAGTGCTGGACGTGGGGGGAGCCTCGAACGAGTGGCTTATGTGTCATGGAGATGGGATGGGTTTCCTGCCGGCCGGAGGCCAGCTCACGGCTTGTGATAGCGACCAGGCGCTATGTAAGAGGTTCTTTCAGTGGACATTATTGGGCTTAGGAGCTGTGCCGGGCCAGTCTGAGCATCACCTCCCCCTGCAGGACTGCTCTGGTCTGAGCCAGGAATCGTCGCCCGCTGGGACAGTAGAAGCCATTCTGGGCCAGTCTCAGTACATCTCCCCTAGGTGGGGCAGGTAGGAGCAGCATCAGTCTTGGGTGTGAGCCCCTCCCCCTGTCCTGTGTGGCCCTGGGGGCCCTGACCTCACCACTAGCAGTCAGTGCCTTAGCTGAGAGTCCAGATCCCTAGATCGGGGCCTGCCGGGGCACGGGGAGGTGGATCGGTACTCTTGTGATTAAAGTGGGGGGGGGGGGGTGATTTCCCTCCTGCCCCCACCCTCCCACTCTAGGCGTTGACCTCATGGAGATGGGCAGCGTGTTCGTGATGATGGAAGGGGACGACGTGGCTCGCAAGGCGTGGAACTTGCGCAAGAAGATCAGGGAGTACCAGGAGAGCTTCACTGTGCTGGAGAGGGTGAGGATCTCGGCAGAAACACATGCGCCTGTCCTGCCAGGAAGCTGTTCTTGCCTGGTGTGGACCTGGAGGGAAATGTTGGTTTATTCTAATAACGTGTGTAGGAAATGCAAGTAGAAAGCAGACCTTAAAGCCTAAACTTCAGGCTTCAGACTGGCTGAAGTTAAGTTTGTTAGGAGGAGTAAATAAAAAGCATGAATAGCTGTGACTCCAGCCACAGCCTTGGGTCATGGTCGTAAATATGTTTTCATTTTAACAAGTGGTGCAAGGGGAATTTTTAAATGGTTTGAAATATTAGCAACTGCAGAATTTGCATGGATGTGAATGATAAAACTATTAATAGCCGATAACATATTTGAGTACAAAAATTAAATACAATAGCAAAATAGTAAATTTAGTATTAATCAGCTTATAGAATTTATAGAAAGCTTCATGCACAGCTTTAAAAAACCCTTTACCCATTTCTTCATCAAAAAAATGAACTACCCTTTAATGTTGTTTCATCTTAAAATGCAAGTGTCAATGATTATGCTGTGAAATCTTTTGTACATGTTTGGTTTAATATTATCATATAATACAGTCTTCAGTGTAATCACTCATCACTTACAGTGTTGTTGGAGCCGTGTTGGTCCCAAGATATTTGCACCACAAGTTGGGGCAGTGCTACTGTAATACTCCTAATAGTAATAAAAATATACAGCGCCTAGCACCATGGGGGCTGTGCCATGACTGGGGCACCTGGGTGCTTCCGTAATATATCTGATAGCAATAAAAATATACAGTGCCTAGCACCGTGGGGCCTGGTTCTTGACCAGAGTTCACGGGTCCTACAATAATACAAATAGCAATAATATACCCCGGATCACCAAGAACTGCATCCATGCATCTTCCAGGCACTACCTCCCTGACCCCTGGCTAACACTAGCTCCCTGCACCAACCCTCCCTGAGGGAGTGTTCCCTGCCCTTGTGTGTGGCGTACGCCTGCCCTTCTCCCATTGTATCAAGGCTTCCCTGCAGCCCCCAGCTTCTCGTGGCCCCACTGTCAGCCCTGGAATCGGGATGTGAGCAAGAACCTGGCCCATCGGGACAGAGCAGGTCGTAAAAGGGACGGGACCTGTGACGAGCCAGCATCCCTGCTACCCTTAGTAGTGGGTTTCCGAGCTGGGCAGGGGCTGATCTGCTTTGGCTCCTCTGTGATTAACGCCCTCTCGGCTTTCTTCCAGTGTCCGAAGCCCGTGATTGCCGCTGTCCACGGAGGCTGCATTGGGGGAGGTGAGGCCCATTGGATTGGGAATGGGGCGGGGCTAGATTAGCTCGGGGCTCATCATGGGCATGAGATGGGATGGACTCAGCAATAGGCTGCAGAGCCTTTCACCTCTTAGACCCCTGCTTCCAAACTGGCACAGGCCTGGAGGGCCCGAAGCTCTGGCTGTTCTGCAGCCTGTGTGCGATGAGGGTTTGACTCCCAGCAGAGGCGTCCAAACTGTCCTCAGAACTGACGCTGGATGGCAGACTCACAGCAAGGCCAGGGATCAACTCGGGCCTGGGAGAAAGCCGGCAGTTATATCAGTAAATCAGTAGGGGGTGCCCTTCCCTCTGAGTTAGTCCTGAATCCCATGCAGCACTAGGAGGGTACCATGCACCCAACCACATAGGGGATGCCCCAAGGGGAAGCCTTGTCTGAACCTCCCCGGAGACTCCTGGCAGCAGAGAGAGGGAGACCGAGGACGGGAAAGCAGAAAGGGTGGAGGTGTGGGAATGTTACGGCAGGACCTGTACGCCTGTCTGTTCTCTTTGCAGGTGTAGACCTGGTCTCTGCCTGTGATATCCGGTATTGCACCCAGGATGCATGGTTCCAAGTGAAGGTGTGTCCCCGGCCCCCTGCCGCCCTTCCCTTGAGGGCAGAAATCTGATTGTCGCTGGCTTTTTAAGCACGTTTTGGGGCATCCTGGTGACAGCCCTGTGCTCTTCTGTCTGTTACTTGAACGTGCCATCAGCCCTGCTCTGTATTTTCCACACCGCAGAATATCAGGCGTTTACACAGATGTGCAGTTGTCCTCCCGAATCCGAGCTCATTTGATGCTTCCCAGGGGTATCAAGGGTTTTCAGGCACCTCGCTGCCAGCTGCCTTTACCATGAGGCTGTCTGGTCTGTGGATCAGCGCCCTGAAACCACCAGCCTCTGGCCCCGCTCTCTCTGTCCAGGTAGCGATAGGCACACCCTGACTCCGGAGCCCTCGGATCATCCCTCTGGAGTGCCCAGCCCGTGCCGCACAGAACTCTCCGATCCACTAGTCCCAAAAGAAACATACACACCAGCTTGTAAGACTCAGCGCAATTCCGTAGAGCGAAAGGTGCCATTCGCTCTGCAACAATTACTACAGCCGCCTTCCTTCCCCAGCTCCACGTGGCTCCCTCTAGTGGTGGCTGGGCCACATAGCCCTAGCTAGCAGAGCCGGGCAGGAGAGAATCGTGGTTTGACTGGGTTCAACCCGTTGCCCCGCAGTTCATGGTAACAGAATCACACATACCCTGGCCCCCCCACAGTGCAGCTCTTGTGTTCTGTGGCCCCGTGAGCTGATGCTCCCTTTGCCTCGTGTCTAGGCAGGAGGGTGAGGTCTGATCCCTGCCCTTCTCTCCCCCGCTGCAGGAGGTGGATATCGGGCTGGCGGCAGACGTGGGAACGCTGCAGCGCTTGCCCAGGATCGTCGGGAACCAGAGGTATGTGCCTGCAGCCTGGTTTCAAACATGGGGACGGGTCAGCGCCCGGATTCTCCCCAGCCCCGTTCCAAGGGGCAGCCAGTTGACTGAGAGCGGGCGGATCCGTGGGTAGGCTAATGGCCCTGAGGGTTCTGTTGGGTGCCACAGAATCTGAGCACCAGAGCCTGAAAAATGCCCCTTTCACGCTCCTCCAGGGCCCTGTCCTCTCTCACCCCAGGTCCCGTCACAGCCCCCATCGTGGGGAGTCATTTCCACCTCTGACCCCGTCCTTGCCTTGCAGTTCGAGCTTCACTGGCTCTGCCTGGCCAGGATCCTTGAATTGAATTGGCCACCTTCTAGGCTGGCTTATGTGTCGCCCTGTGGCCTCTGCCCATGGGACCTTGCTGGGGACGGGAGTGGGAACAGTCCAGGGCAGGAATGGCACCTCGTGGCGCTTAGAGAGACTGCAGGGAGCTCCGGCCCAGCTGAAGAACAAGAGGATTTAGGATCCATTCTCCCCCACCTAGTGCTCCCCACTGGCCGCCCAGCACCCCTGGAAGCTGGCTGGGTGTCAGGGAGTAGCTGTGTTTCCTGCAGGGCAGGGCTGCAGGCTGGCTGTGCCGGCAGAGGGAGAGGGGAGACGTGGAGGAGGGATCCGTACAGCATAGCTGGCAGTGCAGCCTCTCCCCGGATGTGTGTGTGTGTGTCATATGCCCACACCTGCCTCTGTGTTCTCCCTCCCCAGCCTGGTGAATGAACTGGCCTTCACCTCTCGCAAGATGATGGCTCCCGAAGCTGAGAGCTGCGGCCTGGTCAGGTAGTTGCCCCCATGAGCATGTTACCTAGGGGAGCGAAGGTCCCCTCTCCCTTGCAGCACGCAGGTGGCTAAAGGGAGGCACAGAGAAGGGCTCGGGGGCTTCTCCTAAGTCTGGCTGTTTTGGCTCCCCGCTCCCCAACCACTAGGTCCCATTCCCCTTCCAGAGTGGGGGATAGAACCAAGTCGTCCTGTGTGTGACTCCACCTTCTCCCAATTCCCAAGCGCGTGAGGAGGACGGTCATGCTCCCAGGAGCAGGCAGGCTTCCCCCCGCTGCATGGGTCCAAGGGGTAGAGCCACTGGGAGGGGTCTGGGCCACACCCCTGTCGTGATGTGCCCTGCGATTGGCTGGAGACCCCGCTGCTGCAAACTGGTTCTATCCCATCCGCGAGGGGGGTGGGCGGGGTGTCCCCACGCCCCAGCTTGTCATAGCTCCTCCCCTCTCCCCAGCCGGGTTTTCCAGGACAAGCAGGCCATGCTGGAGGGCGCCTTCGAGCTGGCGGCTGACATCGCTAGCAAGAGCCCCGTGGCTGTGCAGGGCACCAAGGTCAACATCCTGTACTCCAGGGACCACTCTGTGCCCGAGGGCCTGCGGTACATGGTGAGTGCCCGAGCCGCTGTCCCCTTGCCCTGACCCCCAGCCCTCTGGGATCCCCACGCCCGACTCTGCTAGTGCCCATCAATCCTGACCCCCAGCCCCCTGGGGTCCCCATACACAGCTGTTCCAGTGCCCCTCAATCCCAACTCCCTGGGGTCCCCCCGCCTGGCTCTGCTAATGCCCCTCAACCCCGACCTTTCTTAGCCCCTGAGACACAGTTGTGCCCTGGAACTCGACCCTCCCCTCAGCGGCTCTCCTGTCCCCCCGCAGGCCACCTGGAACATGAGCATGCTGCAGACCGAGGACCTCATGAAATCTGCTCAGGCCGCCATCGAGAAGAAGAGCCCCAAGGACATCGTGTTCTCCAAGCTGTAGCTGCGGCTCAAGCGGACTGTTAGCCCACGGTGCCTTTAGTGTGCCCCACACCCTGCTTTCTGGGGCAGGCCGCGGGGCCGGTGCTAGCCCCTAGAGCTCTTGTTTCATAGCAGAAGCCACCCCAGAGATCAACCCAGAGCTGTTATTAATAAACTGAAACCAAGCCAACCTGCCCGAGGTCTGGGGCTGAGTGGCCGGGGGGGCCCAGGGGGAGGGGTCCAGGGTTTGAACATGGGAGCAATGGAGCCCAACATGGGGACTGGGAAGTGTCAAGGGGCCGAGGCTAAGGCCAGGAAAAACCTCCCCGGGGGGGGGGCACTGGAAGGAGCAAGCGAGAGCGACGGCCCCTGCAGCTGTTAACCGAGCGGCTGGGGGGGGGGCCTGGGGAGACCCCTCCCTTTCCTGCCCCCCAGCTGGTGGAGGGGGAAAGCGGCGCTGTCAGGCCGCCAGGCAGATGGCAGAGGTGTGGGGTGAGCGATGCTGCCCCTAGGAGCGGGCACCAACCCCGGGCGAGCGGTAGGGCTTCCCCTGCCCGGGCCATACAGCAGGTGCCCTCTGCCTGCCCAGGCACCAGCTCTTTGGGGGGCTGGTGGGAGGGGAGCCCTCCTGTGGAAGGGGGTTTGATGCAGGGGCAACTCGCTCCCCCCTGCCTGTTGCATGAGGGAGCCTTGCGGGGCCCAGCCAGCGCTCAGCTCCCTGCCTCCATGGAGAAGACAAGCTCCACCCACCCCGCCCCACAGCCCGGCCAGAGAGGGGCACTTTGCCTGGAGCGTCCAGCCCCACTGTTCCCACGGGAACCGGTGCCACCGCTTGTTCATTACGCTGTCAAACACCGTGCCCCTGAATGTGTGTTGTGTGACACAATAAGGCCACGTCTGGTTAACAAACAGCTTCCTCGGCCGGTAAGCCGCAAGCTTGGCAGCAGCGCGTCCATGTACAATCCTAACGCCAGCTCCTCCGCCCGCGCTCCTTCCACCAGTGTCAGCCACTGGCCGGGGGCTGCTTTCACGAACAAACCCAGTTACCAGCCTGGGCAAAGGATAATGGGGGGAGGGGGGATGGAACTGCTGCACCCCCCCTCCCCTTTAGCTATTGCTCCAGGAGTTCAGTGTCTTACTCCCTGCAGTTTGGGGTTGTTTTCCAAGAGGACCCAACTCCACCTCCATTTTGCTTCGCCTGTCAACGGGTGACCGGTGTGATGTGGGCACAGGAGCTGCCTACGAGCGAGAAGAGCGCTGGACCTGACACCTGACCGGTCTCTGCGCATCCCCAACAGGCAGACCTACAGCCCCTAATAGTACAGACCCACCGCGCCTCGCAGGGTTTCTGTCCACTGCCCAATCTGCCACAGGCTTCCGGCAGGGACGCTCTGTAGCGACTAGCACGACAAGACCAGTGCCGGGGAGTCCTGGAGAAGTGACGCACCCGCTGCCCATTGGCACAGAGCGCTCCCTGGCTCCCTGAAATCCTCTCAGCAGCGCCCACCCGCACCGTGGTTGCTCTGAGTTTTCTCTTTGGGGCTGACCCACCAATTAATGGGTTTGACCTTTTGCTGCACTGAAAAGATTTTGAAAAAGCCTCATTTCAGGGCACCAAAACTCTTGAGCTGTTTTTTTTCTCCTTTTCAAAGCAGGGTGGGGAGGGGGTTGGGTTGTTTGCTTTAAACGGGTGAACGTGGCACCTCGAAGTGATTCGTCAGTGTTTTGCAAGCCGTGGAGGTTTTCCACCCCAACCCCTCTGGCGAAACCCACCCAAATTCTGGGGTTGCCAAATCTGCATTTTTGCAGCTGACAACGTTCTCCGGGCGCTGCCGCTCGCGGACGTCACCGAGGCCCGTGAGAGACGACTCCAGCTCTCTGTGCTGTCATTTCTACCCCCCGCCACTTCCCAGGGCCCGGGCAAACCCACGTACCCTGCCCATGTCGACTGGGAACTTTGCTACCCTGCCACTGGCTGTAACGAGCAATCAGCCCATAAAATCCAACTGGTAGGAGATCTCTGGGTGGGGCACAGAGCCAAGGAGCACTGGCTCATCCACCCCTGTTGGCCTGTCCTCTGGCCCATTTAATTAGCTGCGTGGCGCAGGCTGAGCAAACAGCAGTGAAGACGAGGCTAAGGAAAGGCTGTTGGGTTCATGGCCTGGGGGACAGCTGAGGTCAGCCCAGCCCCCTTCCTTCCAAGGTGGCACCATGCGGGCTACCTGGGGCTAAACTTCCCCCGGCGTGGGCCAGGCCGGGGCTGGGGTGATGCAGCACCGTCCCCTCTGTCCCTGGTGCGGGGGAAGCCCCAGCCCTTGCCCTTGGAAACGATTCGGACCCGTGCCAGCCTGCCTGAATGGGCTGGACTCGGTCCGTCCCTGCTCCAGCTGGAGGTGGGGAGCGGCTCAGGGCCCTGGTTTCCCTCAACCCCTCCCAGTGGCCTGAATGTGACTTAATTCTCCGCCTGCCCTCAGGGAGGCAGTGGCCAGGGCTGGGAGCCAGGACGCCTGGGTTCTATTCATGCCCTGGGCAAGTCACGTCGCTCCGTGCCTCAGTTTCCCCTGCTTCGCTAATTATTCAGACAGGGAGTGCAATGGGTCCCGGAGCGCACCTGCTACCGTAATACCCTCGTAACGCCAGCCCTGACCCCCGTCCCTCATGCTGGGTCTTTGCAGCGCCCGGCCCAATGAAGCCCCATGGTGGGAAGGGTGGGCTCTAGGTGCTGCCCTCCCACCAGGGCTCATGCCCGTATGAGCATCCCTGGCACATGACAGCTGGGGGTCCTGGGTCCCTGCCCAGCCTGTCCTGGGCTGAGCAGAGGTTGCCCATCCCAGCGCAACTCCGGGGAACTGGCTCCACGGGGCGCGGGCAGGGCCCAGGATCCGGCCTCTTGGTAACCACGGACTCTGAAACACGGATGCCACGGCCTCCCTCGTGCCTGGGATGTGGCTGCACCAGCGTCGAGCACCCTCCCCCCATCACGATGCTTAGCAAGGAGGAAGCGGGTCCCTCCCCTGCCTGCTGCACCCCGTCTGCCCCCCACCATGGCTGGGCCCGCTGTTTACTTTCTGCCGTGCTGAGCCAGCCGCCCACGGTCAGGTAAGGGACGCTCCCCTCTTCAGCAAACAAAGTTCCAGGCCAGCACCCATCTGTCACTCTCCGGTGAGCTGCACCTCCTGGGGGAAAGGGGAGAGGGAGGAGCCGTGCCCAGCCCAGCGCCAGGCGCCTACACACCCAGATCCCCTGCCATGTGCCAGAACCCCAGCGGCAAGCCGGGGTCCCCCCACTACCCATGAGCTGGCTCCAGCGATGGCTGGACCTTCGCCTCCGGCTGGACGGGCCACCCAGTGACCGGCCCTTTGCTGTGCCTAAGCTGCAGGTGCCCCTGACCCTGGGGGGTCTGCTCTCACGGTGGGGGAGCGACGTGGGCACGGCTGCCAATTTCGGCTGCACGTATTCCTGGCGGGCTGGTCACATGACGTTAGAAGCAAATCTTGAATTCCTGGAAACACCAGGACCACCCTGTAAGGTAGCCAACCCTAGGCCACCCTCCCCCTAACCACTAGCCCCCTCTCCCCTCCCAGAGCTGGGAATGGGACCCAGGAGTCCTGCTGTCGTCCCCCACCTCACACCCCCACCCTAACCACTAGACCCCACTCGCCTCCCAGAGCTGGGAAGGGAACCCAGGAGTCCTGCTCCCTCCGCCCCCCCCCAACCACTAGACCCCACTCCCCTCCCAGAGCTGGGAATGGAACCCAGGCATCTTGCTCCCCCTGCTCTAACCACTAGCAGTTCTGACTTCTGTACAGTTCAGGCACTAACAAACAGTCTCTACATTTCGGGTCCGTTTGGTGTTTGTCGCGATGGATCCTGGTCATCCCAGGATCGCTCTCACCTTTCCTGCGCCCTGAGCAGGATGTGGGCGTGGATTTAACCTCCCTGCCCCCACATCCTCCTCTGCAGGGGCCCCGCCACCAG
Organism: Dermatemys mawii; assembly: GCA_007922305.1. NCBI lineage: Eukaryota > Metazoa > Chordata > Testudines > Dermatemydidae > Dermatemys > Dermatemys mawii. Next base: position 3,650,601 of record ML677389.1, read on the forward strand.
AAAGGGGATGTGTCCCCAGGAACACGCAACTGCCCCAGCTCCATGGTCACAGAGCCCATGTGACGCTGGACAGGGCGGGTCTCTGCTCTAGTCCTGTTGTGGGGTGAACAACTCCAGAACAGAGCCCAGGAGTCCTGGCTCTGCACCCCCCGCCTCCCCCAGCCTACTCTAACCACTCAACCCCACTTCCCTCCTTCAGCTGGGGTGGAACCCAGGAGTCCTGCTCCCAGCCCCAACCCACTACACCCCACCTCCTACCAAACTAAGAATAGGACCCAGCAGTCCTGCCTCCTCCTCCTCCCCAGCTTCACTCACTACAGCATCATCCATTGGGCTTTGCCATTTCCACTCAAACAGGGGATTTTCCACTCAGCTGGGTGCAGCCGGGCAGGGGCCGATACCTCTACCTGGGCAGGTGGGTGGGGGCCAGCCGAGTGGCGTGGCTGCCCCGCCTTCCAGTCCGGTAGTATAAACCTCCTTCCCTCCACTTGCTCCTCTCCCTCCACCCCATCCTGCCCATTCGCTGCACAGAGAGAAACCCCAGCGCCCCGATGGCCTACGTCCCTGCACCCGGCTACCAGCCCTTCTACAACCCGGTAAGTGTCTCCTCATCCCACACCCCACGGCATTGCTCTGGGTCCCCCCGCTCTGCAGCCAGCCAGGAACAAAGGAATGAAACAGCCCCGAGCAGAGGAGAGCAAGTGGCAGGGCCCAGAGAGATTTCCACGCTGCTGTTTGCCCGGGCTGCCCTGTTTGCCCGTTCAGAGGGTGGTGCTACTGGGAGCCGTTTTGCACACCAGGGCCGAGTCTGTACTTTTAATGCCCCCACACCCCCCTTCTCCCCAGAATCCCTCGTTCCCACCACTTCAAATATGGACCCTCCCCGGGGCTCAGCCCCACCTGAGCAAATTTCAGGCCGATCCCCGACTCCACTGGCAGAGAATTTGCTTCAGCCTAGTTCTGGGGTCTCTGTCGCACCCGCTCCTCCCCAGAGGCAGGTGCATCACCTGCCCCCCCAACACTCAGTGGGGCACTTTTAGTTGTTGGAACCACGTATGGCCTTGGTGGGGCCACGCTGGCGGGAATTGGCTCTTAACGAAGACACCCAGCTCTTGCAGGACTCGCCACCGGAGGGCTCCACTGAGTGGGTGCAAGATCAAGAACCCGGGGGAGAGGGTGGCATTTTTCACATAAAACCGATGTCTAGCCCCACACCACCCAGCCCCAGTTAAATCACACCAGGCCCACGGCCCTGCCCGTCCCCTCGCTCGTGGGCCCATTGGCTCACGCTCTCCTAGGCATCGTGAAATGGCAGCAACTCGGCTCGGTTAAAAAACACACACACCCAGGCCCATGTTCAAGATAGGAGCCTAACTCTTATGGAAACCCATGGGAGTTGGGCACCTAAATAACTCTGATCTCCATTACGACCGGCACAAATCCCAGCGGTGTCGCCAAAGCTGGTGGCATCGCTGCAGATTTACACCCGGCTGGACAGTGGCTACCGATCTCCAGCAAGACAGACCCCTACCCCACCCCCTTCGGCTGGCTCCATCCAAACCCTGCCCCATAATGCATGGCTGGGCCTTGGGGTCGCCTGGCTGTCGCTGTGGGAAGTTTCCCAGCCGGCTGGGAGCGAGCAGGGGGCCTGATTCTGCTCCCCCGGCTCAGGGACGACATCCCTCGTCTGGCTCTCTGTTTAGTTGCCGGCCCCATCTCTTGGGAGGTCAGTTACACCAGGTGAAGATCCCCCCAGAAACTGATGTGGAATGTAGCCCCCGGGCCGCGATGCCGAGAGACAGCCACTGGCGGGCCTGGGCAGCCGGCCCCGGGACCCGCCTGAGAGCCGACGCCGCCCAGGCAAAACCAAACAGAGGGGCTGGATTTTATTCCAGCCACCGTGGAGGAGAGGAGCTGGGGCAGACGAGCTGCTGGGGTGGGAACGTTTCAGACTCACCCCGAGGAACGGCTACACCGCTCCGAGCTTCCTGCACCGGCCAACAGACGCCAGCTCCGCATGGATCCCGGCCCCGCCAGCCAGCTGGCCTTTACCCCTGGACCCGGGGGAGCCGCTCCGGAGGCACCTGGCTAGGAGCCCAGGGGCAGGTTAGGATGGGGCAAGGGCCGGGGATGGGAAACTCGCCGGATCCCTGGTGTGTTTCTCAGCTCCCGCGATACCAGCCCAGCCAAAGTTCTGGTCAGGCCCACCCCGCTCACCTGTGAGGTGGAAGCTGTTAATAATTAACACCCGGTCCCTTGGGGTGGGACCTGTCTCTGAGGATCCCAAAGGGCGGTACAGACTCCCGCTAACTACACGCAGCCTTGGGTAGGCGGAGGTTGCCGGCTGCAGTGACCCCTCCCAGGAGATTTGGAGTGGGGGGTGCTGCTAGCCAAGGAGCCTGTTAAAGGGGTCGTTTCTCCCCACGCTGACTCCTCCTGCAAAGCGATCAGTTTCCCCAGCCCCTGCTGTGGCCTTGAGTCCTGGCCTGGTTCCCCAAGGGTGGGGGAGGGGTCTGGCGAGACCCCAGCCCCAGGGGGGCAAATCAGGGAGAGGCGAGGCCAGAGGGCAGCGGGAGGGCTGGCGGCCAGCGGTAGGGGGGAGGTTACCGGTCAATTCCCCGCTCAGCAGCTTCTCTCTCCCCGATTCCTCAGCCCCTCCCTTATTCCACCCCCATCGCCGGGGGGCTGCGGCCCGGGATGGCCATCTACGTCCAGGGCACGGTGCCCCAGCACACCAAGAGGTAACAGTCGGGCCGTGGGGGATGGGGTGGGAGACTGTCGGGCTCATGTGGGGCCCTGGGGCTGGTTATACAGGGATCTCCCCCGCCCCACCCCCGGTGCTGAGATGCAGCCGCCTCTAGGGTGGAGCCCAGGGCTGGTTATACCGGGATCTCTCCCCCAGCGCTGAGATGCAGCCACCTCTGGGGTGGAACGTGGCAGGCATTTAACAGCCACACAGCACAGGTGTTTGGGAGAGGCAGTAGGGAGCAGAGTCACACAGCGGACGGGATCTCGGGAGGCAGACGGGCCTTGTCCATGGGCCAGTTTGGCCATGATGCGACATAAAGCATCAGGGCAGGGGGGGAGTGTTAACGAGGGTGACGACCTCAGGCTCGTGGCTCATTAAAACAGAGAAACAGGAACTGGCCAACAAAGACTGGAGCCCCTGGGGTCGGGAGGGAACATGGGGAAAAGGCCCAGATCTCCCGGCCAGGGGATGGGGGCGGGTAGCGTGCGTGTGGGGAAAGAGGGTGGTGTCAGCCAGCCTGACCCACCCCCCACCCCCCCGCCCAGGTTAGCCCAGGCCAGAGAGATCCCTCCTAGAGCCCCTCTGTCTGGATTTAGACCTTCAACACAGGGGATGGGATCTGTGACCCCCACTCCGGCCGCTCTCTCACCCCCCCCCCGGTCTCCCCCCCCTGCCCAGGTTCCGGGTGAATTTCGCCTGCGGCTCGCAGAAGGGGGCCGACATCGCCCTGCACTTCAACCCCCGCTTCGACAGCGGGGACAAGATCGTCCTCAACAGCTTCCAGCATGGCCAGTGGGCCAAGGAGGAGCATCAGCATCAAATGCCCTTCCACCGGGGGCAGCACTTCGAGCTGGTCTTCAGCGTCACCCACCAGGACTACAAGGTGTGGGGGGGGAGGGGCACAAGGTTATATTGGAGAGACCTGGGGGGGGGAGTTACAAGCAATATTAGGGGGGGCTCTGGTGGGGGAGGTGGGGTTACGAGATATTCTGGGGGGGTCACAAGGGATACTGGGGGCCATGTGGATGACCACATTCTGAACTGGGGGGGCAGAAGGCTCACATGCCATTGGGAGGATTCCCTGTCTGTTGTATATGGGGGGGGGGTTGGGAAGAAACCCATGAGGAGGCCCCCCCCCACTACATCAAGAGAATTGGGGCAGATGGGGGGGCGGGGGCGATACACCATCTGCAATTGAATGCTCCAGAGCAGCGGGCTGGGGGCTGCTCCCCAGTGGCCGGGGAAAAGGGGTGGGGGGGCGCCACCCTTCTCCTCCAGTCAGGGGGGGGCATCTGATGGCTTTGAAAGGGAGAATTGTCCCCCCCCCCCAAAACATCTCAACACCTGCTCTCTAGCATGGAGGGGAGGCCAGGAGATCCCCCTCCTCCCCAATTCCCTCCCCTCCCCCAAATCTGGCACCCCCCCTGCACCCCGGGCCTGCAAGACAGGTCCTGCCAGAAGGCAGCCAGAGGGGCTAGACAGCAAAGACTGCTCCCCCCGTTCCTACATTGGCAGCTGATCCCCAGAGTCTGCATTTCCCCCCCCCATTTTCCCTGGGTGAACCCCAAGATGTCAGGTTGCCCCTTCCCCACCCAGAGAGGCTCTTCTGTTCCGCGGTGGTTGGGGGCCCGATCCTGACCCTGCTGCTCTCCCGCCCCCCCAGATCATGGTGAACGGTTCCCCCTGCTGCGAGTTCCGGCACCGGATCCCCCCAGAGCGCGTGCAGGTCGTCGACGTGGATGGGGACCTGGAGCTGCAGTCGCTCAACGTCATCGGCGGGGGCATGGTTGGGGGTGGGGTGAGTGACCACAGCTGGGGGGGAGAACCCAGGAGTCCTGGCTCCTGGACCCCTCCTTTAACCACTACACTCCACGCCCCTCTCGGAGCTGGGAGAGAACCCAGGAGTCCTGGCTCCCAGACCCCTGCTCTAACCACTAGACCCCACTCCCCTCCCAGAGCTGGGGAGGGAACCCGGGAGTCTTGGCTCCCAGCCCCCCCCCCCCCCCCCAACCACTGGACCCCACTCCCCTCCCAGAGCTAGGGAGAGAACCCAGGAGTCCAGGCTCGACCCCGCCTCTCCCTGCCCAGTGCCCAGTGTCACACGTGTTTCCTTCCTGCAGGGGATGTATCACCAGCATCCTGGGATGCCTGTAAGTACCCAGGAGACCCACATGCCCGGGGCTGGGGTGTGGGAGAGGCCAGCTCAGGGTGGGCAACGCAGGGGGGCACCCACTCCAGTATCGCAGCTACACACCACCCCACAAGCCAGCCGGGCATCGCTGGGCCCCGGGGCAGTCCCTCGCCTGCCGCATGGGGGGGAAGCATTGTCCTGCGGGGGTGGGGTGGGGGGAGAGTCCTTCCTGCCCCCCCCACCCAAAGATGACTCACAGGGACCTTCCCTCTGTCTTAGCAGCCACTTCCCCTGGGAAGCAGAGATCCCAGGGGTTCCTCTAGCCAGGATTCCCCCCACCCCGGGTCAGAGCCACGGCCCCAGCTGGCCCGGGCTTCTCTAAGGGTCCCAACCCTGCACCTCAACCCCTTAAGCCCCCTATATTGTCTCTGTCTCTCAGGGCATGCAGCCCAATATGCCGCCACCGCCCGCCGGCCTGCCGGTAAGTACATGGGGCCCGGGGAGGAGACAGTTCCCTGAGAAACACCCTCTTGTGGCTGGGAACTGTTTGTGAAGCCCAGCGCCGAGAGGCGGCCACCTCTGGGGTGGGGCGTGGTGGCTGCTTATACAGAGATCACATCACCCACTCAACACGCAGCCACCTCTAGGGTGGAACATGGCAGCGGATTATATGGGGCTCTGCCACCCAGTGCCAAGATGCAGCTGCCACTGAGGCATGGCACAGCAGCTCTTTATACAGAGATCACGTCACCCAGGACTGAGATGCGGCCACCTCTGGGGTGGGGCTCAGTGACTGTTTAACAGCTGCCCTGCAATTCTACACAGCAGTTTAAGACAGGAAGTGATGGCGAATCCTGTATCCAACTGGAAACTGCTGGGCTAGGGGAGGATTTTAGCTAAGGAAAGGCCAGATCTTGTGGACCAGAGGGACGGAGACACCTCCAAGGCCTTCGGGAGGGAGGTTTGGGCCACCCCGTGCCTGGCCAGATTAATAACTCCTGGCTTTCTCTGCCCCACAGATAATGGCTGAACCCGCTTCCTTTCACCCGGTAAGTGCAGGAGTTTGCTCTGCCCTTTCGCACCTCTCCCCTCAGCCCCGGAGTGCAACCACCTCTGGGGTGGAGCACACCAGCTGGCCAAGAGCCAAGCTTGAACGAAAGAAAGGATCCTCCCGTATTTGGCTGGCCCTGCAGGGGGAGATTTGGGAGGCAGGCTTACCTGGGCACCCGGCTTTAACACCCCTGTATCCCAATCCTGGGGCCCGCCGGCGCCCTCTAGTGCAACACTGGGGCCAACACTGACTCTGAGGGGAGAGCGCCCCCTACTGAGCCCCCTCCCTGCGATGCTCCTCACCCCGATACCGGTCAGGACCGTTCTAGCCGGGGGTCTCCATTCTCTTGCAGCAAGTCCCCTATGTGGCTAACATCCCAGGCGGGCTGACGTCCAAGAAGACCGTGGTGGTGAAAGGATTGGTCCCACAGGGCGCTAAGAGGTATGCAGCCACGGCACTGCCGTGAGGAGGGGAAACTGAGGCACTAGCAGGTGCGAAGAGATTTGGCTCCCCCCTCACCCCCCAGGGCTCATGGTGAAGCAGCATTGAGCTGTGGATAGAACCCAGGCGTTCCAGCTCCCAGTCCCCACCCCCCTGCTCTGACCACTAGACCCCACTCTCCTCCCAGAGCCAGGGATGGAAGCCAGGAGTCCCACTTGCCAGCCCTTAGGCCCTGCTTTCTAGCACAGTGCAATTACCCTGTGTATCTGGCTACAGGTTCAGCTGGCTTGTATGTCCGGCCCTGCCCCTCTCCCCCAAAGCCACACCCCCACTCAAGAGCAAATGACCCGCACCCCACAGCCACTAGCCCCCCAGCCTCACCGGTTCTCTGCCTCCCCAGCTTCCGCATCAACTTCAAGATGGGCTACTCCAAGGATATCGCCCTGCATATTAACCCTCGCCTGAACGAGAAGACAGTGGTCAGGAACAGCCTCCTGAATGGGAAGTGGGGCCGGGAGGAGCGGGAGCTCCCTTTCAACCCCTTCCAGCCCGGCCAGTACTTCGAAGTGAGTAAACTGCTCATATGTGTGTCATATGTCCTATACTGCTAGCAGTGAATGGGGATTCTCCTTTAGCTCAAGGCCAGGGTCTTCTGGAGCTGTGTGTGTGTGTGCATGCACTCCTGCAGTCTGCTGCCCTGTGCTGGATGGCATAAGAACTGCAGGCATGTGCGAAATTGCCCCTATACAACTAGCAGCGAATGGAGATTTTCCTTTAGCTCAAGCCCAGGGTCCTCTGGAGCTGTGTGTGTGTGTGTGTGCGCGCGTGCGCACACACACACATGCATGCGCTCATGCAGTCTGCTGCCTCTGCTGGATGGCATAAGAACTGCAAGTATGTGTGACATTGCCCCTATACAACTAGCAGCTAATGGGTATTCTCTGTGAACTTAAGTCCTGGGGCATTTGGAAGAGGAGGGGGAAGTAGGGATATGTGTGTGTGATGGTACTGCTGCCCTCTTCTGGCTGGAATCCAAACTTCTCATCTGTGTATCATATGCCCTATACTGCTAACAGTTAATGGGGATTCTCCTTTAACTCAAGCCCAGGGTCTTCTAGAGCAGAGAGAGCATGTGAGTGCATGTGCACTCTCACATGATGCTGCCCTCTGCTGGATGGCATCAGAATTGCGTGTTTGTGTGTCATAGCCCCTATACAGTTAGCAGCTAATGGGGATTCTTTGGCAGCACGGTCTCCACTAGGCCATGCTGCCTGCCTGGTCCTAGAAGGGGTCGGCTCCTTCACAGCTGTCCCTGGTAGGTCCGTCTTACAGTCACTCTCCCCTCTCAGCTCTCTATCCGCTGCGGGAACGGACGTTTCAAGGTTTTTGCCAACGGGCAGCCGTTCTTCAACTACGAACACCGTTTCCGCGAGTTCCAGCGGATCGACACGCTGGAGATCAACGGCGACGTGGTCCTGTCCTACGTCCAGTTCTGAGCTGGCCCTGCCGCCCTGCGGGGGGAGGGACATACGCCGCTGCCTCCCCCCACCCCGCCCTCGGCTGGCATCGCAGACCCAATAAACGACTCTGCGTCATGCAACGACACTGCCGTGTGGTGTTGGGAACCGTCCCTTCCCCACGCCGCCCGCTGCTGGGTGGAATCGGAGCCTCTCCCCTGCGTGTCATAGACCCCCTCCCCGCTCACAGCTGCTGGGGACTCTCCTCCAGGTGGAGCTGAGTTTGAGGCCCATGCAGGGGTTGTGGTGTGACAATGACCCTCTAACCCCTCCCGTTCCCAGGCTGCCCATTCAAAGCCTGGCAAACAGCACCAAATTCAGCCTCCCCCGAACCCTCCTCCAGTACCAGGAACCCCCCCCCCCCCCGATGCCCCACGGCCCCCACTGCCACCCTCCCCCTTGCCAGAAGCCCCCAACCCCCCACCCTGCACAGCTGACCTGAACCGCCCCCACAGCCAGGCCCTACAAACCCCATTTCCCCAGCCGGTGACCTCACAGCTCCCCCCCGGCTCTACCCGCCTGCCCCCGGCCTGGGCTCTGCGCCCCCCGCTGCCCGCCGCGCTTCGCGTTTGCAATGGCTCGGGCTGCACCAAGCCGTAGGCGGGTAAAAGCAGAAGGAGGGACGCCCAGGTCGCTCCCCCACCACCATTTTAGCAGCCTGCAGCCCCTCCCCTCCTTGAACCGTTTCCAGCCAGGGTCACCTCCCTCCATGGGGGGTGGGGGGGCCTTCTGCTCCACTGGGGCCACAGACCAACAGCGCCCCGTCCCCCCACCCCCACATTGCTGCAGCTCTAGGGCCCACAGCTCAACTGCAGGGTGCAGAAAAGAGGGGGAGCTGTGGGGTGCTGCAGAGCCCCATCCCCTCGGCAGGACAGGTGGGGGCAGGAAAGGGAGCTGGGCTCTTGATTCTCCCCGTGGCTTGGCTGCATCCCTCAAGATCTTGCTGAGCAGCGGGCAGGCTGCCTGCTCAAGCCACCCCACCCCCCCCCCCCCCGCCCCCAGCCGCTGGGGCAGGAGCCTTCTCCTCCAGCTCGGAGCCGGGCGGGACTTGGGCAGGCCACACAGGAAGTCAATGGCAAAACCATCATTAGAACCCAGGAGTCCTAGCTCCCAGCCCCCACTGCTCTAACCACTAGACTCCCCTCCCCTCCCAGGGTCAGGAACTGAGCCCAGGAGTCCTGGTTCTCAGCCTCCCTGCTCTAACCACTAGACCCCACTCCCCTCCCAGGGTCAGGAACTGAGCCCAGGAGTCCTGGTTCCCAGCCTCCCTGTTCTAACCACTAGACCCCACTCCTCTCCCAAATCCAGGAGTCCTGGCTCCCAGCGCCCCCTGCTCTAACCACTAGACTCCCCTCCCCTCCCAGGGCCAGGAACTGAACCCAGGAGTCCTGGCGCCCAACCTTTGCCCTATTCCTCCAGCCCATGCTGCCTCTGTTCATCTTCACCCTTTGCTGGCTGCTGCCCCGACACGTTGGAAGGACCAGCAGGAATCCAGCGTCTAAGCTCCATCCGGCACCCGACACTCGCCGGCGGAAATGCCGTTTCCTTGTGTGGTTAGCAGGGCAGGGCTTGGGGCGGCCTTCAGCCCCACCAGGCCCTTCACACCACCTGCCCCACCCAGTATCCCCATGCCCCATGCCTCCCCCCCACAGCCTCCTCCTTGCTGCCTGTTGCAACCCAGTTGCTGGGCTAAGTGCTGGAGATGGGAGGGGGGGTCGCACAGGTTGGGGTGTGGGCCTCTGCAGGGCAGAGGCTTGTCAAACCAGCCCCCCCAAAGTGGGTGTGACACTAACCAAGCCAGCATTGGGTCTGCCATAAACCGCCAGGGCACTGGGCTGGCTCGAGGTGGAGCTGGCATAGCGGGCTGGTAACATTTGGGCAGCTCCGCCCCTGGCATGCAAATTAACACTCATTAGCATCTTAAATCATTGGCACGGGACCACTCATTTCCGCTGCAGGGCCGGGGCTTAGGGCTGCTGGGTTCCACGGGGATTTATCTGCCATGGCACCCGATTGCCCGGGAGTCACTTTGAAGGGTCGAGCGTGTGAGGGAGGGTCCCGTTCCCACCCACACCCAGCCCTGAGCGACACCTTCCAAAGGGCCGCAGGAAATGTCGAGCGCACACGCGCGCGCACACACACACACACCCCCCCGAACCTCAGCATCCCTGAAAACCCAGCTCGCGAGCCACAGGCCCGTTTGGGTGGCTTTTTGATCCTGCGGCCTGAGGGGCAGAAGACACCTGAGGACGTCCGGGCAGGTCACTGGAATTCTGAGCCGAGCTTCCAGGGCTCAGCGGGCAGGTGCCATGATCCAACCACCCGGCCCTCCCCGCCCTGTGCTGACGCCAAGCTCCGATGCTGGCCCTGGACATCAGGCCCTGCGGCGTGAGGGTTATTCGCCCTCTCCATGGAGCCCTGGGCTGTCCCGCCTCACAGCACGTGGGACTGAACCAGCGGACGAGGGGTCGGACTCGAAGATCCCGAGAGGGGATTTGCTCCCGGCACGTCCCACTGGCCTAGGGAGCAGCATCTCTGCCAAACAGGCCCCGCACGTGCCGTGTGAAGGAGCAGGAGACCCCCCTCCCCATCATCCGCACCCTGAAATGCAGCCACCTCTGGTGAGGGGTGTGGTCGCCAAGTGCACCGCTGTGAGAGAATGGGCAATCCAGGAACAAATCCAGCTCTTAGGAAAAGAGCCCCCGGGGCACTTCGAGGCCTAGACCGAGCTGGTGGCATTCGAAGTTCGAAGGTCTCTGTGGGGAGAGACACACACGGCGCCGCGCCTGGGACTCGGGCGGCTGGATGGAGCCAGGGGAGCAGGCAAAGCTGAGCGGAGCAGCTCCTTCCCGCTCCGACACAGGAGGGGAGATACCGCAGACAGCCCCACAGAACCAGCAGGGGGGATCCCCAGTTCCCCCAGCCTGTACTCGAGGTGGGGAGGGGGACGCCCTTGGGGGGCAGAGAACTGCCCCAGCTCACTGCCCCTGAGTGTGACTGAGAATTAGGCCCAGCGGATCTGTTAGGAGAGCCGGGATTTGGGTCTCTTCACGCTTCAGCCAACACACGAGTTCCCTCTAGTGCCCGTTGGGTAGATAACAGGCACGGCCAGTCTGGTTGTTAATGAACATCAGGTCCCTTTGGCTACTGACCGTCCTCCTCTGGCCACCTGGGCCCCTCTCAGCTGCAGCGTCTTCCCTTCTCCTGACTTTCTTCGCTCCCCTGAAATCTCCACAGGCCGCCCCTGCCCATCCCCTCCCACCGTTGCCTGTCACAACTTGAGGTGTGTGTGTCTATTGGTGTTACAAAGGGAATCATCCCCTCATGGAGGAACACGGTGTGGCTTCGACTCCACCATTAGCTAACCCGGGCTGAAGCCCCGACCAGCCAAGGGCGATGGCGAATCGTTAACTGTAATCAGTCCTCTGACTAAACTATGGGTAGGCTGGGGAGGGCGGCGAAGTAAAGTCGTTAAATATTTGCGCAATTTACCCATGCCAGAGGAGTCAAGGAGAACTATTCGTACATCGATAGAACCACGCCTGCTTAGGAAGAGACACCTCGTGCAATTCAGACATTTCTAAATACAGCTGGTTAAACAACTACACAAAGGTCACAAAGTATGAGCGACAGAGAAACTACAACCACTGCGCTAGCTCCATACTGGAGGGGACAGCCACCTGTCGGAGCTGACCAGAGAATCACAGAAGGTCAGAGTTGGAAGGGACCTCAGGAGGGATCTAGTCCAACCCCCTGCTCAAAGCAGAACCAACCCCAACTAAATCATCCCAGCCAGGACTTTGTCAAGCCAGGCCTTAAAAACCTCTAAGGAAGAAGATTCCATCACCTCCCCAGGAACCTATTCCAGTGCTTCACCACCCTCCTAGGGAAATAGTGTTTCCTAATATCCAACCTAAACCTCCCCCACTGCAACTTGAGACCATTACTCCTTGTTCTGTCATCTGCTACCACTGAGAACAATCTAGATCCATCCTCTTTGGACCCCCCTTTCAGGTAGTTGAAAGCAGCTATCAAATCCCGCATCATTCTTCTCTTCTGTAGACTAAATAACCCCAGTCCCATCAGCCTCTCCTCATAAGTCATGTGCTCCAGTCCCCTAATCATTTTTGTTGCCCTCCACTGGACTCTCTCCAATTTGTCCACATCCCTTCTGGCCTCACCAGTCCCGATTAGAGGGGAATAATCACTTCCCTTAATCTGCTGGCAATGCTCCTACTAATGTAGCCCAATATGTTGTTAGCCTTCTTGGCAACAAGGGCCCACTGCTGACTCAAGAAAGGAAAAAAGATCGATTCTCCACAGCCTGTTACTGGCAAGAGGCAGAAATCCATTTTGGCCCCCTTGGCTGACCCGTTCTTTAACCATGGCGCTTCTTGGGGATGACACGTCATAGAATATTAAAATGCATCACACTTTCTGGACTCCGCCAGAGCACAACAATTCAGTGACGTAGCCGTTCAGCCGGAATTCCCCCTTTTCCTGAGTCGCTCGGAACACGTCAGGTCACTGAAGAGTATTCAGATGTCAAGTTGAGGTAAAACAACAATCAAAAGGCACATGTCTGTCACCTGCTTTATCAGGCTGGTTACAAAAGCTGTGTCAATTTCGCAAACAATCTGATTTATTTTTAATTCCCTCCCAGGAACCAAGCTTCCTCTTTCTACATATCATCGTCACCACTTGTCTTTAAAAAATTCTAGACAGATCCAATGCCTAACTTTGATACCAATTTCCCTTATTCCCTTTGCTCAGAGTAATGTATTTCTTCATGGCCTTTCTAATGATTGGTAAGGAGCATTTATTGGCATTAGCTGTAAAAGAGGCCTGTTAATTTAAGCCCCGTAACACCTGTTTGCAGGCTCTCATTAGTAAAGTGTGAAGGTTTTGGGTGCAAGACAATAATCCCCATCATTTACAACACTGGAGTTTTACAGTTAAAAAAAATGGTTTTCAAAGACAAGCTTTATGTCTGTGTCTGCATGAAGGAGAGAGATTAAAACTGGCCCCCTCCAACACTGTTATCTGAAGACACATGCCCCCCCGCACCCCAGGACCCCTTCACCTTTCCTCTAACATGCAGCTTTAGCAAAATAATATTTCAGCATAGGATTAAAATGAAATACAAGGAGAAAAGAAACAGAGCATTTCTGAGCTATCCTGTTCCAACCTTTAAAAAAACAACGTAAAGTCATGTTTTTGCCTTGGATCTGTACCTTACACCAGGGGTTTACAACCCTTTTGTCTTTAGCAAACCCCGAAAAATTTTCAAATGGAGGTGGAAATCTTAGCCACAGTCTGCAAAACTCAGGGGCCCGTGGAGAACAGGTTGAAAACCACTCACCCCTCTAGAGAGGCCAAGAACAGGAACTTACAAGATTTCCTAATTAAATACTTATCATTTTTCCAGTAGAGAGACAGGCCGTTGTTTTACCTCGTGCTTAGCAAAGCTTGGCCAATACAAACACATAGTATGCAAATTCCCCGTAAACCCCCCCGCCCACTGCTAGCAATGTAGGGGTTATGACACAAAGTCAGGTGGCTCTGAGTCCAAGCTGACAAATGCCAGCATATGAAAACGTTTTTGGCATCACCGATACAGAGATCGCTGATGCAATCCCGGGGTGCGGGCAGAGCGTGCAGGCAATAGGACGCTTCCAGGAGAGACCAGCCCCACCTCCCAGGGGCCTGCCCCGCACTGTCTATAAGGTGCAGCCTGTAACCTGGGCTTTCCATCCCCAGCGCTGCGGAGGGTGGAGGGTAGCACAGCCATGGCTCTGATCCCGGACAGGCCGGTGAGTTCCTGGCTCCCCTCTCCTGAGATGGGAACTAAAGCAAAGCAAAGAACCCGCAAGGAGCGACAGAGAGCCAGGGGGGCATCGCCGGGCAGGTCTGTGGCGTGCCCAGGGAGATGCGAGGGGCACTGAGCCGCGGGGAGGCCTGGGGACTGGCGAGTGGGGAGTGATGTGACTCCGGGGGGTGGCGGAGCGGTGAGATCACGGGGTGCAGCGGGGTTTGGGGATTAGCACAGATCGTTCTGTGTCTGGTTCGCGACGTGTCGAGGCAGATCGGCTGGCAGACAGAGGCAGCTGCACACAGGAACCCGCCCTTGCCAACCCCCCGAGCGGCAAATGCACACACACAGACACCCCCCCCCCCCACATAGACCCACACTCACAATCCCCCCCCAGAGACTCACACAAATCCTCTACACACACACAATCCCACAATCCCCCTCCCATAGACCCACACCCACAATCCCCCCCAGAGACCCCCCCCACACAAATCCTCTACACACACACAATCCCCCTCCCATAGACCCACACACACAATCCCCCCCAGAGACCCTCACACAAATCCTCTACACACACA
>ML677389.1:3665629-3743122 GCA_007922305.1 Dermatemys mawii
CCCCCCCACACCACAATCCTCTACACACACAGAGAGCCCCCCACCACAAATCCTCTACATCCACACAATTCTTCCCTCCCAAATCCATACACACACAGACCCTCCCCCGCACTGAGGGGGGCAGGAGGGAGGTCTCTTCCAGAGGGCTGTCCCTAGGGAGGGGGTGCAGCGGGCCAGCGGCTGGGCGAGAACGGCTGTGATGGGGGGCCAGCGCTGCTCTGCCCCGGGAGACAGGCCGGTCCAAAGGCAGATGGAAGGAGTGGGTGTGGGGAGGGATGGCTGCAGGCTCCGGGGCGAGGGGGGTCTCCCATGTCCCCATCTGTCCCCCACCCCGGGCGTGGATTCACTCAGCGGTTTCTCTGTCTCTCAGACCGTCCCATACAGCACAGCCATCCCCGGAGGCCTCCGCCCGCCCGCCTGGGTGAAGATGAAGGGCTCGGTGCCAGAGACCAGCGCAGGGTGAGTGACCGGTCCGTGCACGGGGATTCCCCTGGTGACACCCCCAAGGCAGCGAGAGGCCCTTAGCCCTTCGAGGCAGCGTGAGCTCCCTCTCTGTGCACCCCCCGTCCCTCCCCAGAGACAACGCCTCCCCCGGCACTCAGGGTAGCTCACCCCACCCCAGTGCTCCCCTGGAAGGAGCGCAGTCCCGGGGTTCCCTTCCCAACGCACGTCTCCAGCCACCAGGCCCTTTGCAAAACCAAGGGCCGGGGTTGGTCCCAGCTGCCACAGGGCCCTACAAGCAGGTGAGAGGATCCCAAATGCCGGGCACTGGGCCGCAGGGCGACCAGGCAGCAAGTGTGAAAAATTGGGACTGGGGTGGGGGGGTGTCATAGGAGCCTATCTAAGAAAAAGCCCCCAAAATCGGGACTGGCCCTATAAAATCGTGATGTTGCGGTCCCTGAAGCTGGCCCCAAGCTCAGCCGGTGCTGTCTCCACGCCAGCTTTCGGGTAAGGTTCATCTACGGTCAGTACGAAGGGGCCAACGTGGCCTTGCTCTTCAACCCCCGCTTCGAGGGCGCCCCCCACATCGTCTTCAACAGCCTGATGGAGAGGAAGTGGGGCCGGGAGGAGCGGAAGGAAAACAGCCCCCTCCGCCAAGGGGCGAGCTTCACGCTGCTGTTCACCACCACCGCCACAGCGTACGAGGTAGGGGGGCTGGGGCAGGGGACACCCCTTCTCCATCAGGGCTCTGGGGGACGCCCCGCCTCGGCCAGTGGGAGGGTCCGGCCTGGTCACATCTCCGGGTTTGTCTCTGCGGGGTGCTGTGCAGTGATCGCGTCCGCACGGGACACGGCCGCGGCCCGTTTCAATCCACATCGCCGTGTGCACCGACGGGGCCTGGCGCGTGGCATTCGGGATGGGCCTCCTGGCTCCTTCGCTTTGCTGCGGAGAGTGTCGGATCGGGAGTGGAGCGGCTGGAGTCGTTCCCCGGGCAATGCCAATGTGTCAAAATGGAAACATTTTGGGGGAACGCGTCGATGTCAGTGACATTTAATTGGGGGGGGGCGAAATGAAACGAAGCATCGAAACGACTGTTCAGTGAGAACTTTGAAAAGATGAATTTTATGAAATATATACTATCGAGAAATGAACAATTAAAGACCCCACCAAAACCAAACGCTCCCATTGACCCGAAAGGAAATTTGAGGTTTCCCGCTGATCCGGAATGGATTTATTCCACCCCCCAAAATGTCAGAATCTCCTGCAGAACAGAACTGAACAGAAATTCCCTGTTTTGACCGGCCATAGTCAGGCGTTGATCATAACGACGTTTTCCAGCTGGGGAAACTGAGGCACAGAGGGGCATGACTCGCCCAAGGTCACTGAGCAGGCCAGAGGGCTATACCTGGAGGGGGTAAGTGGAACTGAAATGGTGCCCTGTCTCCTTATTGTGGGAAAGGCTCCCGGCTCACTGGACTGAACCTTCCCCGCCTGCTTTGCAGCCTCTCCCCGCTCAGGGAGCAGGGGCTCAGCAGGACGTGACCCTCGCCCCACTCGTTACCGGACGCCCCACTTTGCAAACGCCCGACGAGCCCCGGCCGTAGGTTCCGGCCCAGCCCCGGCTGCCCTGGAAGGACGTGGCAGTCCAGCGGACCGGGCCCCTGCCCTCTCGTCTGACGCTGCCCCTTCCCTTCCAGGTGACCGTGAACGAGCGGCATCGCTACGTCTTCCAGCACCGCCTCCCGCCGGAGCGCGTGCGCTTCCTGGAGGTGGACGGCGACGTGAGGCTGGAGGCCGTCAGCTGGGAAGGGGGCGGCAGTTACTGGAACCGCCTCGCAGCGGGGCCCGGCTGGGGAGCCTCCCGCGTGCATTAGACGGCGCGGCCTTTGGTGCCGGCACCGCCCCCACGGCCCTGCCCTCGAGAAGGCGGCGAACACCGAGGTCGCTGAGCAGGAAGCCACCGTGGTGACAGCCTGAGCCCCACAAACTCCCGGGCGTGGGTTGGTCCGCTGGAGAAGGACTGTTCTCCCCGCTGTACAGAGGGCGGAGATTATCAACAGCACCCATAGGAGTCAGCTGCCCAGTGACTTGGAAGTCCGGCCCCGCTTCTGGGTGCTGAGCTGGGCTCTGGTGAAGGTTTGGCCCTGCGAGACTGGCCCGAGGCCACGCCGGGAGCTTTGAGCAGAGCTGGGATTGAACTCACGGTCTTTAGCAGCCTGAGTGTGGCTGGGCATATCTAAGGTGGTTGTGTGGTGGTGCCGGGGTGTTACCTGCAAACCTGCTGTCATGCTGCCTTCCAAAACCACACAACGTGCTTTGCCTGACACAAGGCTTCTCAACCTTTGTCATCCTAAGACTCCCACAACATGCTATAAAAACTCTCACACGTGCTGCAACAACTGTTTTTCTCCAGACCTGGTTACTCCTGGGGGAATTCTGTGCCAAAACATTAAAAATTCTGTGCCAAAAAATTAAAAATTCTGCACCCAATATTTGAAAATGCTGCCTATTTCATTTGCCAGGATAACACACTATCATCACGCCCGTTCAATTAGTGGGGTGATTTATTTCAAAATAGCAGCCAGCAAGTACGTCCGTGACTCTGCAGAGCAGGAATATTGTGTGACAAATCGATTCCTTACTAGGCATATTCAGAGAGAACGGGGAGTAATTCATTTCCTGCGCCTGTCAGAGGCAGTGCCAGGGCTTGGGGGAGTCGGGGTAACGGAGGAGCTGGGGAGAGACAAGGAGCCCGGGAATGAACCTGGAAGATGTTGGTGTGGGTGGGAGAAGGGATTTTTAGGGGGCATTTAGGGAGTTGGGAAGCCTCCCCCATGCAGACCCTGGCTGACCCCAAGCCTCTCCCATTCAATTAGGCCCAGCTGCCCCTGTCCCTGAAGCTCCCATACCCTTGTGTCCCTGCAGCCCCCCTCCCCCGCTCAATGCTGTCCCCCACTAGCCATTCTGAGCCCCAGTCTGTGACACCCCCCGCAGCAGCCTTGGGTGCCCCACTCTGTCCTAGCCTGGCTCCGCGGGTAGGGTACTGCCTGGGATGAACAGCACCGAGCACACGCGGAATCCCTCCGCCCCCCAGCATGAAATCGCTTCTGCTGGAGAATTGCTGCAGTTCCGCCTTCCGCCACCAGAGGCCGCGGTGGCGCCAGAACAGCCGGCTGCGTTCATGCTGTCATGGCGCCACAGCATCCTCTGGTGGCAAAAGGCGGAACTGCAGCAATTCTCCAGCGGAAGGGATTTGATGCAGGGAAAGTCAAACTGATGCGGGACAGATGAATTCTGCGCCTCCCCGAGTGTGGATTAAGGCCAGGGGAAGCATTAAGGGGTAGTAAACAAGGGAACTGCCTGGGGCTCCACGCCCCAGGGCCCCCCACAAAACGAAGCTGCTTGGGTTTCAGTCCCGGGCCTGTAATGCCAGCCCTGCTCTCTGCTTTATTTTGACGGATCCACTGAAACCTGCTCATAGCCCTCCAGGGACCCAGGGAAGCCTGGTGGAGAAAAGGGATTGTGTAACAACCTCCATGGGCCACCCTCAGTAACGAGTCTGGATCGGCCCTGCTCAATCCAGGCCCTGACAGGGTCCTATCTGAGCGCGATCGTTGACTCTGTATCTTTAGGGCATGGGGGAATCCTAGTCGATTTATTTTTGTCCAAGCGCCCAGGTGGGCTCGCTGCAGCCCAAACTTTCAAAGCCTAAAATTCAGCTTTTCCCCAGAGATCCAGTTTTCAAAAGCAACTAAGTGACACCAGAGTAGGGTGACCAGGTGTCCTGATTTTATAGGGACTGTCCAGATTTTTGGGTCTTTTTCTTGTCTAGACACCTATTACCCCCGACTCCGTCCCGATTTTTCACACTTGCCATCTGGTCACCCTGTGCTGGAGTCCACCACTAAAGATTTGTTGAGACAGGGGCTGTTAGTGTATCCACTATAATCTCAGCCCCTGGATCACAGTGTGAACTTGATCCGTGACATGTTCAGCCAGAGGCCAAGTGCAAAGGGGAGAGTCCCTGTGATAAAACCTCACAAGTACGATGCTTCTTAGTACAGCGAGTGCAACCTAGAGCAGAACTCTCTGCTTTTCAGTGACTGGAACTTGTCACCGTCGCTTAGCAGGAGGAACGTGCATTGTCCCCCGAGGACTGGTGCACAAAACGCTCACCACTGCCGTCCTACAGCGCAGAATCAGAGCGAAGAGCAGGGACGGTGCCTCAGAAACTCCCCCTGGCTGCTTAGTCAGCACAGTCACCGGTGAAAATCGCTCGCTTCGACCATGGCACTGCTCTAGTTTGCATTTGTGCCAGGGCAGAATTTTCCAGAAGGGCTCATGGCTCGCGTGCGGTACATACACGTAGCAGCTCGTTTCAAATAATGGAAACTATACATTGACTCTTGGCCTTGACGTCCCTGGAGCCTGAAGCCTTTGTGATCCAGAGTGAGTTGAGCCCCGGAGGCAGTAAGATACGTTTCCTACACCCAGTCCACCAATACTCGCAACCCTGTCCCAGAGGGGCCCTCTTCTCAGGCTCCATGGCCCATTCAAACCTGGGTTTGACTCAGACCAACTCCCTGGAGCGTCAAGGCTCCATGACTGGCCCCTTCGAAGGAAACGGGGCGGAAGAGGCTGAGAACAGACACTACCACTGCCTCAGTTGCAATCTTGGATTGAAGCCTCATTGCACAATGCGGATTGGATTTGGGATCCCAGCGATTTAGAAATCATTTGGAACCCAGCAGGATACCAGGGAGCCCCCTTGGCAAGCTGGAGACTAGCTTGGGATTGTTCCCAACAATCCATTTTGCCTGGTTTCAAGTGGGCTAAGAGATGGCACTTTTATAGGGCTTGCAGGCTGCTGGCCCGTGACTCGCACTGGTAGTGAATGGTTCCTGACATCGCATGTTTTCCGTTGTCTCTGAAGAACAAAATGGTTAGCACAGGGATCCAGCTGTCGTTTTATGAGCACAGCCCACCCCAGTGGAGCATTGGGATGTCTCATTCCCATCCTGCCTGCAGTTTAGCCTCTGAAGGGTTTTTACAGCAGCACAGACTCTGTGATGGAGAAACGAGTTGCCTTCAGAACAGGGATGACCTCAACCCACATACAGGGGCAAGTGTCACAGGAAAACACCCGTGGATGTAAAATGTCCAATTTCAGAGCTGACTCCCCACATCAGAACCTGCCCCCAGGGCTAGAGCCCCTCCTTGGTTTTCTGTCCCTCATTCAAGTTTGGATTCTGCTCAAACTGACAAGAGCAAATGAAATGAAGTGTCCCCCATGGGGGCAGTGCGCCAATGAGATTTTGGCACCATTGAATCAAACTAGACTTTCTCCAGCTTCCTCTCTCCTAACATGAACCTTCCAACACAACCCCACCCCCGCCACTTCTTCCAGAGGGCCAGGCCCTCACTGGAATGCAAGGCCCTTGTGTCTGGTTTTTCACTGGTGACAAAGCCATGTGGCACCTTAAAGACCAACTAAAGTACTAGAGCATAAGCTTTCATGGGCTAATACCCACTTCGTCAGACGCATCCGACGAAGTGGGTATTAGCCCACGAAAGCTTATGCTCTAATACTTTAGTTGGTCTTTAAGGTGCCACAGGACTCTGTCACTTCTGCAATTCCAGATTAACATGGTTACCCCTCTGATTCATTTCACTTAGAAGACACCGAATACCATGAGATGGAGCAGATTAGAGTCCATGTGAATCTGGATCAGACGAACCAGGGAGAGGAGTGGTATACAGATCTGAGGACAGGACACAAGAACGGACGTACAGGGTCAGACCAAAGGTCCACCTAGCCCAGTGTCCTGTCTGCCAACAGTGGCCAGTGCCAGGGAACGAACAGAACAGGGAATCATCAAGTGATCCATCCCGTCACCCGTTCCCAGCTTTTGGCAAAATCAGGACTCTGGTTCTGCTCCCAACTCATTGCATGGACTTCCCTGCCGAACCTCGGTTTCCCTGCCCACAACCCAGGGAGAACACTGTTCCAGCCCCCAGGCAGGGGGAGGGGAGGGCAATGTTTGAGTCTTCAGAGCATCTTCCAAAGTGATTAGCACTGGTCAGAAGATTCAGTCAGTGTCAGTACTGGAAAGTCTCCCCTGGCTTTGAACAGTGTGACCAATGGGAAGTGTAAGGGGTATGTAGGAGGAAGAGGAGAAAGGATACATATGATCACCCTTAAAAATATTACACATTTTATTGTCCTGTCCCAAGAGGGAGGATGGCTGGTTTCCCAGAAACCTCAAAGCTTTTTTAAGAACATAACAGAGGCAGATAAAAGCAGACGACTGCCTATTGCTGTCTTCCTACCTGCGGACATTTGCATCCCCCCCCAGCCGTTGAAGGACATTCAGTAGCGAACACAATAAAATGCTTCCATGACTACCGTTCTCCGATGCCAAAAGGGTGGGAGGGGAAGGATGAATGACAAAGGCATGGAATGTTACAGTTTCCATTGTTACAATAATCAGCAATATTTTAATTAAATGACAAAGAAAAACTGTAATATACGATGCTAGGTGAATATATATTTATATAATAAATCCGTAAGTTAATAAAGTAAATAGGAACCCTATGATTTTCTTTTTAATTTTTAAAAAAAGGTTGATTTTTTTGGTCCTCAGAAAATCCTGCTCCAAGACAGTTGTGAAAAAGTGTGTCGGGGATGCCCCAGCAGTGAACTGGCGGGGGCGGTGTGCTTGGACAGCCGACTGGACTGGGTGTGCTAGCATTCCCGCTCTTCAGAGAAGATGCTAAGAGCCTTGGAAACCCTTATTTCCTACATGCTTTGAGTTCCTGGCTTCCCGCCCTCTGACTGGAAAGCTCTGGCCCTCCGATAAGGCTGCTGGTGGTACAGGGTGCAGAGATTTCATCATCCCTCTCCAAAACACAAGAGGTTCCCGGCCCTGCAGTCCAGAGCAGGGTTAGTTCAGCTGGCCTCTGTCTGCCAAGTGTGCTTAGCTGCCTTTTCCCTCTTGCTAAACAGCTCACTTGACAATATGTTCAACGGGGCTCCAACAGCAGCAACTGACTCCGTGGCTGAGATCCAAGGGCTAGGAGACAGCAGCGGGGTCTGTAGAGCCTTAAACTGCTTTGAAAACTAATGTGGTCGTCATTTCCTCCTCCACCCAAAGCCTCCAACTCACTCCAGTGTGCTAAAGGATCCTGAAGAGCCAGAAAACCGCATGAAGGGGAAAAGCACTTTCCATTGCGTGTAAATATAGCTACTGGCAAACCCACACCAGCTCTGTGCCTCACCCTAATGGGAAAACCACCACAAGTCGCAGCAGTCTTCCATAGACGTGAGATAATGAACAGTGGGTTTTATGGCTCGGTATGGAGCGGATGGCAGTGAATCTGTGACAAGTGCTGAGGGATGTGAATACAAAATGACTCCGCTTGGATCACTCCGATCCCCTCCCCCACATACAGGCTTGTTCAGAATTTAAAACCCCAACCCTTGAGCGGTCTCTCTACCTGACAGCCAGAGGTCACTTGAGTATGCACAATGCAAACAGGGTTACAGTTCAGTGACAATGGAGGTTCTCTCTTTATACTTTATTGCTTTGTTCTTGCTAAATGTTGCCGGTTAATTAAAAGCCGCCGCACAAGATCTCCTAGGAAAGGCACCGAGTTCTCCGCCTCCAGATCTCAGAGAATTTGGGCTGTGATACAGGAATTCAAAATGCTTCCCCACAAAGTCCAGAAAATGGTAGCACCGAATATTTTAAAAGGGATGTTACAATTTTGTGAGTCGTGACCATTAAACACCAAAAAGCCCACGGCTACTAGACACCTAGTACTGTGTTAGCCGCCAACACAGACCCCTCTGCAGGCTGGATCAACGGAGCAACATCAGCTCTGAGACACGGAACTGAAGTCCCTTGGGAGTCTAGTTAGCTTCACTAAAGAAATAACCATGAAGAGGCAGCAGAAAATGTTACCAAGCCGGGAGCTGCTTTTCCCGCATGCACACTGGGAGTGGAGGGACGGCACTGCCAATACCTACATTAAAGGGATGCTACATCACTTCACCCCATCCCACACACTCCCTAGCCCAGCTAATGAGATTTGCTAGATACCATCACTGCTGTAGACCTTAAAGAGAAGAGGAGACTGGATTGAGGCAGGTTTAGGAAAAGAGGGAATCCCTGAAAAATGCTGCTCCTATGGATTTTGCTGGGGTGACTGATACAGACAACCCCCTTCGGATTTCTGCTCCACAGTGGTATAAATTAAAGAGGGCAGAGACACAGACAACGGGTTCAATCTCCAAAACATACCAGTCAACAGTTGTTTTTTAAGCTCAGTTGAAAAAATAGAATGGGATATATTTAACAAAAATAACCATCTGAACCAGAGCACTTGCACGTTTTCAGATTCTCCCTTTCCGCCCCCCTTGCCAAGAAATCCCAAAGCAATTAAATGTGAGAAAAAAACCATTCCAAGCCCACCCTCCCAACACGTTTAACAGAGCAAAGTGAAAACAATAAATCATTGCATAGGTACGTGGTTCATATATATGCAATAATAACCGGAATGCAGGCTAGCTCCCAGGATCACCGAGTGCAACCGTGGCTTTCCAGCCCGTGGAGGCGAGGAGGGGCGTTCCCACCGCTGCGGGACAGTTCGTGTGTGGAAATGCAGAGCAGAGAGTCAGGCCTTCGCTCCTGCCGTCAAAGCGCCAGCGCCTGCCGCCGCCGCCTCACAGGTCGCTCTCGCCGTACAGTGCCGTGGAGAAGGACTTGTAGTCCAGGGCTCCGGGGACGGCGTCGGGACCCTGGTACGGTGCCATGCGGGCGATGCAGTACTCCGCTTGGTCCGGGGGCAGCTCTCGTCTCAGCTCCTCTGCGGTGATGTAGTTCTGGGGCGGAAGGAGATAAATAATCCTCGAATGCCTGTTCTCTTCCCAGAGCCGGGCGAGCACTGGCAAAGCTGACAGCTGCGCTCTCCATCTAGACTCTCAGCCAGAAGCCCCGGGTAGTGACATTGTGCGGGGGCTGCCGCTCTGCCAGCCCACCCAGTGCACACGCCGTCAGGAGAGAGAAGCCTGAAGCTAGTTCCGATGACGCCCTCAAACTGGCATTGAAATGCACTTCAAAGCAGCAGTCAAGTCACCCTGATCCTCAACCAGCAACTCCGGCTCCCCGTTTCCGGATCCACAGCCGCCTGCCTTGTTTTTAAACATGCTCACTGCTCTGGCTATAGGCTCACTTAGCAGTAGCCTCTCTGGAAGAGCCTGATAAGTTTCCAGGTCCTAGCTCAGGTTAAACATCTTTACTCCCCTCCACTGAACATCACGGCATTGTGGGGTGTGCAGTGTCGGTAAGAAAATCTAAGCAGTGCAAAGCGGCACTGAATTTAATGACAGCCCCAGCTACAGAAGAGAAAGGGTCAGTGGACCCGCTTACAGGGTCTATTTTAACGGGCTGAAACAGCCTCCGCTCTGGGTAGCTTCCCACAGATCTTTGGCTAAGTGACCATCTTTCCGCAAACCCTTCCTGGACACCTTGCTCCTCTGTCCCCAACTAAACACCCGGGCTGGGGGAGAGAGGGTGCATTGAAACGCCTGGGTAAAGGAGAACAGACGACCTAGATTTCGAACTTCGCCCAGGCTCGTGGGAATTCCCGGTGGACTGTGTACGTGAACACGCGGGTCTCTCCCAAGTCCTCATGCCTTAAGCCATGCTTGGGGATGGCAGCGAGAGGCTCATTACTAGGCACCTGTTGCTGCTCGGTTTCGCTACTGAGGAGAGGGTTTAGGAGCTGCCAGAGGTCTTCCCTGCCCCCAGCTTAGCCTCTGTACCCCCTCAATGATACAGCCGTCCCACCCCTCTGCTCCCCTACCCCAGCGCTGACCTCGGGACAGCAGCAGGAAGGCCATGGCTTGGAGCACGCACCCCCAGCTGTCTCCCACGGCCACAGCTCACCTTGTCTCCGGCCAGGACCTTGAAGGAGGCGATGACCTGGTCGGCTGTATCCGTGTCAGTCGTCTCTCGGGACATGAAGTCGATGAAGGCCTGGAAGGTCACAATCCCGCTGTTGTTGGGATCCACAACACTCATGATCCGGTTGAACTCGGCATCTCCCTACGTGGGCGGGAGGAGAAGTGTTAATGGACATTCAGAGACCAGCTCAGGTGTGGGGCTTGAAAGGGTGACGCCAAACCCACCCGGCGAGGGCGTAAAGAGCAGACCCTTGAGGATGGAGATTGTTGGGCCTCCTGCGGTCCACAGAGCTCCTATGCCTGGGCAGCAACACCAGCTCCAAGAGCATTTAACCTTCCAGGAGCAGAATGACTGGAGTGTCGCTATCCGTGCCCCAGCTCCTTTTACAGCTGGAATCATGTGGCCCCCAGCCCCCACTAGCAACGGGAAGCACATGCCCGCCTGTGATCTGCTTTTGCAGGCCTCACAGCTTTCTCTGCCTATACCCCCTTCTTCACGGGGACACAAATGCCACCGCGATTCTCTGCTCCATGCTAGAGCGCACCGGCTAAGAGAGGCAGAAGCAGGGTCCTCATGGGAGTTTGCTTTTAACTCATTGCTGGGGGCGCACGCTGCCCTGCTCTGACCACCACCACCAGGACATGCAGCCGGGTGGGGAGTTTGGCTAGGAAAGTGATGGTTGGCAGTTTATACATGCCAGGGGGCAGATCCTTGAGGACTGTACGCGGGAGATCTTAGGCAAGGAACGGCTGGTGGCGAGCCAATCCCGCTTTGGACCTGCGCCCCACGGACTAGGGCCAGGACACTACCGCCCATCGAATGAGACGGCAGAAGGTGAGCCAGGGCCTGCTGCGCCGCACGCACGAGGAGGAGGAGCAGTTCTATCCAAGGGCCTGTCCTCAATGCACGGCAAGCGGAAGCATAAATTCTGCCCCAGCACAGACACCTTAAACCCAGCTAGAACAGAGCGTGACTACGCTGCAGGGTGGAGTCTCCTGTTGACTCCCTGAGCAAAGCAGTTCACTTTACAGGAGGATTTTCCTAACTTGGGGACGCTGCCAGCTCCACCCGGGATCTGAAAACCTAGCTGGGCTCTGCCTCATGCATCACTAGGAAGCAGAGATCTCTGGACAGGAAACTTCGCCGCTGTGCAAGGCACCAGGAGGCTCCAGATTGGCTCTACAGTAGTTGCAGAGCTGTGAAAACTTATTACAGCAGGTGAGTGGGGGAGACCCAGGAGCAGGGCCTTTGGTCACGCAGCCACCTCTCAGCAGAACTACCTTAACAGACAGTGCCCCCGGGGAAGCAAGTCTGTCACCGCTGAGTGCATCAGCGCCACACTTCGGCAAGAGCACGGCTTGAGGTTCACGCCGTAAGAGAAGATCGGAGAGAAAGAAGGGAAGAAGTTAGCGGATAGCATACCAGGCTGTATCCTGTGGAGATAAGCAGAGCTCGGAAGTCATCTGCGTCCATGCTTCCGGTGCGCTTCTATTCCGAGGGCATGACAGAGGAGGAGAGGGCCAGCCCCGAGAGGGGCAGATGGACGGTGCATGCAAAGACACGAAGACAGGGGGTGGGGAGAGAGAAGAAAGGGCCCCATGGAGGGAGAGAGAGGCAGAGAGACGTATAGTTAAGCGTTGTGGAAATTGCCGCATGTGAGCAAGCGACGGAGGAGTGGAGATTGAACGTCAGAATTGAACACAAATGGTTGGAGGAGCGGAGGAGGAGAGGAGCGAAGGATGTGGTGAAGGAAGAGAGAAAGGAGACCATGTTAATTGAATTGTCAGCGGCAGGCTGTGCAGTAATGATGCTGGGTACCTGTCTGTCATTTTCCACATCGTATCCCAAGCTGATGAGGCAGGCTTTGAACTCCTCGGGTCCCAGGGTGCCGCCGTGGTCCTGCCGTCGGGGAACCACCCGACAAGCAGGATGGAGGGGGGTCAGAGCGTGGCGAGGCGACCGCACCGGGGTTCACAGAGACGATGGCATGCACATTGGGGCGGGGAGGAACAACATGCACATGAGAGGGGCAGGGAGAAGGGAAAAAACACGCCATTAGTTGAACGGAAATCGAGGCTCTGCTTCAGGAGGGAAGGGGTTTAAGATGGAACTTGTTTCTAATTCGTAACCCTGGATGCAGCCTGTCTCGTGCAAAGGACCATGCTACATCCTTAGGCCCAAGACAGGCCTGCCCCAGGAGGGAGCAGCCCCATGCCAACAGCTAGCACTTCATCAGGGAACTTCAGCTACGAAAGCAATGGATAAAATACTCAATGAGCTCCAGGGCTCGCTCTCCTCCATGGCTCTGAGCTGACAGGGGCCCACCGAGAGCGAAACCCTCAGGAGACAGCAGCAGTGCTGAGGGGGATCCATCAGCCCTGGCATTTGGGAGAACGGTTTCCAAAGTGCCCAAGTGGCTTAGGAGCCTAAGTCTCATTGAAACTCAGTTGCGCTCATGCTCCTAAAGTCACTTCTGGAAAGCGGATTTAGGTGCTTTTGTGACATTGGCCCCTGCACTCTAGTTTGACAATTGGAGCTCTCGTAATACACCAGGCTCCCGGGGAGGAAAACTCTGAAGCCGCTTCCTTATGAACAAGTCTCTTCAGTGGTACCAGGACACCTCCAAAATCACACAGTCTGGCTGGGGGTGGGTAGGGGCTGAATCAGCGGCTAGAGCAATTAAAGCGGCACTGTGACTCTGCTTAGAGAGGACGAAGGGTATCTTAGGTGGCACAGTTCACCGCCTGGCCTCCCCTCCAAGCCAGTGGCACCTCCCACTGTTTTCTTTCATGGAAGAACAGCGGCCCATGGCTCCATCTCAGCTGGGATTTCCCCTCTGCTAGAAAACAGTTAATTTTTTTTTCCACTTTTTGTTTTAAATAAACCCCCCAATTTAACCTTCCTTCCTGCTGAAGTACTAGAGGTGGTCAGGTCAGTCAGTAAGTGGGAGGGGTCTGTTCTTTTTCCTGGGACAACATGGAGAAAAGCAAGCACGAGGCTAGTACGTAAGAGGGGAGGAGGTGACACCAAACCCTGCCGCTATCACCAGCATTAGCCCCCCAGTTGCCTTTGGCCCCACACTCAGCCGGGAGCCACATCAGAGGGGCCCTTGGCTACCTTGTCGAAGTGGTTAAAGGAAGCCCGGAACTCCTGCATCTGCTCCTGGCTAATTCCCTTGGCGTCGCGGGTTAGGATCTGATTCTCCACTTCGTTGATGGTGCGGGCGATGGTGGTGAGGAGCTGCTCCCAGCCAACGCGAATATGCTGCAGTCACCAGGAGAGAGGCAGTTAATAGGGCACTGGGCTGCAGGAGACTTGACAACACCCCCTCTTCAAAGGGGCCCCAGTTACACCGTTACACAGCCGATCTCTGCCGGCAGTGACGGAAACAAGCTGAACACTGGCTCTAATGCCTCAGGAAAGAGCCTCCCTCTAGCCAAGAGCACCCGATGTGCCAGTTAATGCTGATACTTTTGCATTGATATGGAGCCTTTGACGCTTGAACTGATGTGCAGTATATAAAGACTACACAGACGGGAAGGAGAATACTGGATTGATGCACAACTGCTGGCAGAACGGGATCTGGCTTAACGCCCTGATCTTTAATGAAGACTGCTGTGGGCTTTACCCAAGCAATGGTTATTGCGGCAGGACCACAGCGCCTGACACGGCGTGCTGGCTAACAAACCCCTATTATCACCCTGGCGACAGACTAAGCCCTGCTCCTACCTCCATGGTGTAGTTGGTGTGCTTGTTATCGAAGATCAGTGCCTCCTGGATGAGCTGGTGCTGCTGCTCCAGCAGGTCGATGTTGGGCTTGTAGTCCACAATGCTCTGCTCATACTGCTTGAGGTGATTCAGCTGGTCCTCCAGAGTGCCGTTCATCTCGATGGAGATGCGCCCTATTTCCTGGGGAGGGGCAGGGAAACAGCCGCTCGCTCTCCATGAAGGGACACCTCTGAGCTCTGCTCATCCGTGCCCTGCAGACTCAGCCCCCCAAGAACCAAGCACCAATAACGAAGGGCTTGTGAGCCCCATTCTGCCCTCCGTGGCACCGGTGCAGCCCTCCTGCCAAGTGGTGACAAAGCCCTGGCTGGGATGATTTAGTTGGGGTTGGTTCTGCTTTGAGCAGGAGGTTGGACTAAGTGACCTCCTGAGATCCCTTCCAACCCTGATCTTCTATGATTCTAAGGAGCACACAGGGGTGTGTCTGACGGGAAATCAGGAAGCAAATCAGCTGATGGAACAAAGAAAATCCACTTCACTGGTACATGGGGACTCACGGGACTATGAACATGTTTGTCCGAACTGGGACTCCAGGGAGCTGATTATCGAGTAAGGTGCCAGTTGCAAATACTGTCCCTTCTCAGAGCACTGTAAGGCCAGGAAATAACTTGCATTTATATGGGGCCCCAAGACACTAATGGGAATTTAGGGGACTGAAGTATTGAAAAAGCCAACCCAGGTCAGGTTTAAGGCTTCGCTATCTGGGGATATCGACCAGAATAGTGATCATGAAATAACCCCAGGGTGGACACTCATTCTGGAAGAGTTTAGTGCTATCAATACAGTGGAATAGGTGTGTCCTAAATGCCCAGTATAAGGGAAAGCAGCTTTGCTTGAGGACTTTGCTATCGCACGCAGGGAAACATCTTCCTTGCACAAGGGATGAGGCAGCATGGCATTAGCTATCTGCAGGGAAGAGGGAAGTTTTAACTTCCTCTGCTGCAGGATCCTGCCAGAGGCACATGGACATGGCCCATATGGTTTGCTCCAGCCAGATGACGATGGTTCTGAATGCAGCTGTGTGGACACTAGATGGCACTTTAACTCTAATGCTGAGAGGATGCAAATCGATGCTCAGCTGGGGTGTCTGTGTGTAGATATATATATATATAGCAGGAATGGTCCAATAAGCCCACACTCAGGAATGCGAGGCTGGATTCTGGAGTTTCTGCCTGCAAACCGAGCTCTTACCTCCATTTTGGTCTGTATCCAGGGCCCAACGATGTTGGCCTGGCTGGCAAACTGCCGACGCAAGTGCTCGTTGGACTGCTGCTTGCTCTGCTCGTCCTGCAGGGCGTGGTCCCTCTTTGGTACCAGCTGCTGAACCTGTGAGGACAAGGAACGCCCGTGGAATTGATCCCTCTCTGCACTGGTCAGTGCTGAGGAAGGACGTGGGCCTAGCTGGAAATATGGCCGTCATCAAGTGGGACAGGAAGTTTTAGAGGAGCCATTTGAGGGTGAATGTCCATAGCACTTCCCAAGTGAGAAGGATCAAGCCGGGGGGGTCAATTTTAGTCTGAATTCCTTGGACATCGCCAGAAACCTGTGTGACCGGGACACTTTTCTGAGGCAGCCGCTATGCTACAGCTCTGGCCATTTCCAAACAGGCAGCCGGGGACAATTGCAGCCTCTTACAAACAAAGCCAGTAATGACTAAAATGGGCCGACAGCGGATTGTAAATCTGGGTGACGCTGGCAGCAGAGCACGGCCCTGCAACATGCACCCACCCTTTCCCACTTGGAGTTGATGATCTGCGGGGTAACCGAAGTGTACGGGTTGTTCCCAGACAGCTTGATGTTGTTGTAGTCCGCGATCCGCTGAGCCTCGTTCTGGATGCCCAGAATGGCCTCCCGCTCTTTGTCAGCATCCGGCAGCGTGGATTTGAACTGATCATGAGCTGCGATCAGGCCCTGGAAGACACAGGATCCCAGTCAGGCAAACCGCGGAGAGAGAATTTTTGTGAGCCCAACCCCACCTGGTGCCCCTGCTGCCCGATAAAGCGCTGATCTTGCATTCCACACGTGTCTGGGAGTTTGATGCACACACTTTGGACAAGACTTTACCAAAGCTCAGATGTCTGAACCTCTCTGCAATGAAAACAGATGCTCTGGATTCCAGTGATCCAACTTAATGGCAGCAGCGGGAGAGATTCATGCCCGAGACCACGGCAGTGAAACCGAGTGGCAACCAGACTACAAAGTGCCTCTTCAAAAAGGAGCACATGCTCTGCACAGCCAGAGAGCACAACGTTCTAGACCTGGGGAGAAAACTGCACCGTGCAGCATCTCTGCTTTCCCTGGCTCACCAGCTTAGCCTCCTCAAGTTACTTCGCCTACCTCAATCTCTTCGATGGTGTGGACAATGAACATGTCCTGAAGGTCTTCCATAGCACTCTCCATCCAGTTGTTGAACGGTGCTGCCCTCTTGGCATATTCCAGGTGCAGCTGGTCGATGGTCTCCAGCTGTTTCTCTGTTTTCTGCAGTGGGGAGAGACAGGGCACAGCTAAAGTTAGGAACAAATACAGATGAATTTCCCCCCAGGAGGTCTCAGTAGCACCATTTCCTCCTCTCTGTCTCTGGGATGTCGAGGACAGAGCCAGCACATGGGAGAGCTTTGCTTACCTCAAGAGCTTCTCTTCTACTCTGGGTCAGGGATCCCAGAGCATCCCACTGGTCACAGATCTTCTGGCACCGAGCGTTCACGCTGGGGGAGTCGTAGTAATCCAGCTCACTGGCGGGGAGGGGGAAGGACACAGGTATTAAGTGACTCTACACACGGCCAAGTACAGATCCGAATTGATGTGGGGCTGCACAAAGTGCAGTAATTTACATGCTACAATAGTTTGACATTCCCCAGTGGGGTTCATTCTTTATACGGCTTGGCTCCTCTCCAACTCCAGTCTCCCAGGCAGGGTACTGCAAAGCCTACTTGGCTGGGGACTCTGGCGGAAGGTTGCAGGGGTGTGTGTAAGGGTGGCAACAGGCAGCAACTCCACCAGCTAACACCCCCCTTGTCTCGCAAAGAGATCCCACCACAGTGGCCCTGACTACCCTGGCAGCAGCACGTAGGATACGAGTAGCCACACACCACGGTCAAGAGCAGGCTGCGTCCACACTGCGACAAGTACCTACACGCAGCAGGGAAGGGCTCTGGCCAGGGAGACTGCTTTTCGGAGCCGCTTGCAGCATGGGCGGTTAGTAAAGGGGAGGTTAAGCCACACAATCTAGCAGCTTTGCTGGTTCAAAGTCCCCCAGCACCCCACAGAGGAGTTAGCCGAGGCCGTGCCCCGCCCCCCATGATGGTACAGACTCATCCCGCCCCATACATGAAGCTCTAAAAGTGCCGCTGGAAGGCTACAAGTTGCTGCATGTCCAGGATGCGTAAAAGGCAGGGCTGGAAAAGAGATTAAAGCCGTGTGAGAAACACGGGGGGCGTGGAACGTCCTGGAGCCCGAGGGATGGCAGCAGAGCTAGAGCAGAGAGTTTTGTTTTTAAAAGCACCCCGGAGAGAGTGACGAAAGCCAGCTGAACGGGAAGGACCCCAGAGCGCTCCCATTTCCTGACGAGCCACGCGTTACAGAATGCGGCCCAATGGCTTGTCCAAGGAGCCCACCGTGCATGGGAATAGACTGTGCTCCAGGACACAGAGCCGCCTCTGCGCTCTCCCCACTCTGCAGGCACCGCACTGGGGTGCTTTCTGCATTAAGTAATGCTCCACGCCATGCATCTCCGTTTCCAGGTTCCCTGCCACTCAGGCCACTGGAATAAGGGCTCCATTCATGGCTTTGCCCTGCCTTCGACTCTCAGTGTACTAATTGTGTGCAAGTTTATCTAGCTGGAAAGAGAGACGGCAGCTTGCTGGAACCTCTTACAATAACGGCATTCTTACAGAGGGGGAGGGGACGGGAACAGAACAATGGGGGTACTGTGTGTATCTGGGGGAGAACAGCCCTATTAGAACCCCATTCAAAGAGAGGTGCTCCCAACAGTCCAGATGCAAAAGCCAGGTCCTCTTGGAAAAAAAAAAAAGATCAGACAAAGCCTATAAAAACCCCTTTAACTCCTCCAAAAATAGCATACAGCGTCTCTTTGTCCGGGTCCCTCGCTGCAGGAGGGTACTGCTCGTGTCAGTGTTGTGCCCGTGCAAGATGAGTACACAGCAAATCACCAAGAAGGCTTGAAAGCCAGAGCCAGAGTTGTTGCAGATGGGGTACAGGCGGCCTGTTCGGTGCACAAAGGCTCTCAGGACAGCACTGCCCAGGCCAAGTAAGATCACACACTTGGATCAACAAAGGGGGAAGTGGAGCAGACTAGACCGGGGTGGGACAAGCAGAACAAGATGTGTGCACTGGGCTGCGGGTGGGTTTTGGTGGTGAGCTCCTGACGGCTCTATCTGGACAACTCCCACCCCTCCCAGGACATCGAGAGCTTGGGTCTGTCTTGTGCCCTGTCTGCAGGGTAGGTTGTTCTTCCAGCCCGAGGGGGCTACCCTGTAGTTTGATAGTGCTGTGCTGACACTGTTTCAGGGTAGGAACTAAGGCCCAGATTCCCTGAGGTGTTTAGGCCCCCAACCTTCGTGGAATCAGTGCAAGTTCAGAGCCTAACTCCCCCGAGGATTGGGCCGAAGGGGGCAGGGTCCCTAGCGGCCTCACAGTGGAACACCAGGGGAGAACGGATGGCGTACTTGAGCTCCTGTGCAATGGCAGCGATCTGCTCCACGCGGTCCTGGTGAGCTGCCAGGTCGCTCTCGAAGGCCTCGTGCTTCCTGATGAGGGCTTTGATGTCTGACAGGGTGGCGGTTTCGTAGTCCTTCTGCCTCAGCATGGCTTCTTTCCCTGGGGGGCGGAGAGGAGCACAGCTCGTTACACCCCGGATCCACACCGCAGAGCGGCAGCCGGGCAAGCACCAGGGATACCCGGGGTAGGTACTAAACCAGCAGCAGCACGTGCTGTTCAAAAGGCATCACGAAGGTGCCCAAGTCGATGCCGTGGTTGGGGGAGGGACGCAGCAGCAGGGTTTCAGAGGCAGGTCTGCTGCCCAGATGCATTGCATCATTTCAATGAGACATGGAGCTGTCTGGGGTCAGACACCAGGAGGAGGAACAACTCTGCCCTGCCGGCCTGACCTCTCCCTCTTCCAGCTTCAGAATCAGGAGCTGGCAGAAGAGGCTGGGAGATGGGCAGTGGTTCCCCACCCCACCCCGTTCTTCCCTGGTTCGGCTGGGCCCTAGGACTGAGCCCATCCCACCATCAGCACCACCTCAGCATGGACAGACTGCGTCCCTATGTACTCTAGCCCCACCCACTTGGATTTCCCCATGAAGCTCACGCATTTGAGGGCAGGGATATTAACGGAGCAGAAGCAGCTACACAGCGTTACAGCCCCTGCCCTGGGAAGTTTAGGGCTTTGACAGATGTAACATAGGATGCCAGAGCGATGTACACACCATGGGGAGACTGGCCAGGAAACCAGCGAAATGCAGGCTGAAACGAGGGGGATCGGCCTCACTTGGGTTAGTTTCTACTTGTGCTCAGGGGGATGCTGCCCTTCAGTGCTTAGGACAAGATACACCCATGGCCAATAGAAGGAGCAGCACCCCCTGGTTTCTGGGGAGCTTCGCAATGTGCCCCTCCCTCCCATAGCCCCTGTCAAAGAGAAGCCTGTAGACGCAGGAAGTGTGCGCCAAATCGCCTGCCTGCACAAGGGTGAATCGGCCTGGGGTATAATTAAAGTGCCAGGAACTAAGACAACGGAGCTGATTACATATTCTTAAGGCTCTTTATTCCTCCTGGCACATTTTGGGGCTGGAGAGCGAGCGAGCATGTCCTGGAAGGCAAGCTTCCATTCCCCCTCCAGCATCAGGGTCTGGCTAGCAAGCCACACTTGTTGGCAACCTACCGCATAATTGGTGTTTTTGTGTTAATCTAAAAGCTATTTGAGCTGGGAGTGCCGAGTCTGTTCAGCTTGAAAGGCCTTTTGGTTCCAGCCAGCTGTTCCCCAAGATGTTCTGCTTGGGAGGTGCTGCCAGCAGCAGGCCTGGGCCCTCTGGCAGTGGCCGGGGTCTGCGTTCTGCTAATGGCTCCCAGACGGCTCTCTGCAGAGGTAGCGGCACAGAACTGCTTATTAGTGTAACCAGTGTCTGCAGGAGAGGCAGCGCCTCCAGCGGCGAGGGCACGACGGGGCCTTGATTCTTGGCTCTGCCACTGACTTTCTGGGTGCCCAGGACCAAATCAAGACCTGCTCTGTGCCTCAGTTTCCCCCAACAGCATCTGTCCATCTTGCCTATTTAGACTAAGCTCTTAGAGATAGGGATTCTCTCACTATGTGCATGTATAGCAATGAGCACAATGGGGTCCTGGTCTCGGCTGAGGCTTCCAAGCAATACTAATGCAATTATAATTTATTAGCTAGTAAGTCAAGTCACCGATGTCCTCTGATCCCTGAAGGAGGGGCATCTACCCTTCAAACAGCGCCCGTTTTCAGGGCTTGGCTGCTTTACGCAGAGCACAGTATCAAGCTCTAGTCCATGACAGCAGGCATCTAGATCTCGTCTTCCAAAGGGACGTTACTTCTCTCCCTTCTCACACTTCCAACATACACCACCGCAATAAGGAACGGAATAAACGATCTACGAGATACAGCAGGGAAGAAGGACTTTTGGCACAGTTTGCTGACCCAAATGGGATTACATTCTGAGCTCCTCAAACACCACAGCTGCTGTGCAGGAATCTGTAGCGAGGCTGACAAACACCTCCTGGGCCCTCACCCGGAACGGTGACAAAGGACAAGACCAAATATAAGCCCAGCTGTGGAGGAGACAGCCAGCTTGCTGGAAGCTTGAGCCATTGCAGAAACTGACGGACACCACGTGCCTTCTCAACAGTCAGGTTTTGGAGACTTGCAGTACCCCCAGCTGTCTACATTTGATTGGCAGAAGAGGGAAACCTGGCTCACATACCCCCAACCCCCCAACAAAATGACAAAAGTGAGGGAAATAGAATCGGATTTTTTCTCCATTTATTCCTCCCCTCCCAAACTTCCAGCTTCCACGTGAGGCCCCTGACCAATCCAGAGAGAGGCATGGCTGTTTTAAACCACAGATCTACTGGCTAAGAGATGAGCTTTGCAGTAGGCCGAGCACCTCGCTGCTGCTGCCCTCAACCCCAGAACTGGCTGCATTTCAGCAGTGCTGTGCATAGAATGCAAAGCTGTTTTAGGACGAGGGAACACTAGGCACTCAGGAACTAGGGACTCTGTTGTCCGAGCAGTCAGGGACTATGTGGGGGGAGGGCTGGTGTACGTGAGCTCCTGTGAACTGGCAGGACGCAGCAAGGTCACAATAAGGCAACAGAAAATCCACTTCACACTGCTAAGGACCAATGGCAAATTAATCATGGAGGCCGGTTCCTCCACAGGAACAGAGCCCAAATCAGTTAGCAGCTCGTCTGCCCCCCGCCCATGTCAGCTTCCCCAGGGAAGGTGGAGCTTCATAGCAACTCACAGGAAGCGTCAATGCCAGTCAGATACCACTTTGACATAACACTGCCGTCTACCCTGCACCCTCCCGTCAGTCAGACTCCCTGGCCTGATGTATCAGTCCTGTTCCTCACCAGCCCCAGAGTCTCCTTATCTCTGCCCATAGGGACCTCAGCACCATACGGATCCGTTCTACGAATTCAGTTATTGCAACCAGTTAAAAGTAAAACCAGACTGAGTTGCTGCAAGCACCGCTCCCAAAGACAGAGCAAGCCCCTTTCTCCCCTTAATGCTCCATGTGATATTCTCCCAGCCTGGGCGATGAGAACATTCCTTCTAGTCCGGAGAGGGGATTACTGTATTTTCTATGGACTCAGATGCAGCTGCCATATTGGAAGACTTGGAGGGTTAGCAGTCACGTTTAGCCATCTGGCTAGAGGGGGGAGACAAAAAAGCCCGAGCAAACCATAAACAAGCCATAGAGACTGCGTCAAAGGGCACGGCCTCTGAGGAAGAGGACAACAGCTAACCTGACTGCATTTGCTCACGAGAGCGGCTAGGGGACCATTTAAACAGACAGCTTCAGCTGAAAGTAAAGCTTCCGCCAGTGTCTAAACTTCACCCGGTTCCATCTGAAAACGCCAGCACAAAACCACAAAGCTGTCAAGAATAGCACTGCCTAGGCATTCAGGGACCTGTCAGCTTTAATCCAGGGTCCAACCCCACCTGGAGGGCTCATTCAGGGTTCAAAACACAGGAGGACGTTTTCCTGGCCTTGCGTGGGGGGAGGAATTGAGTGCAGAGCAGTAGCAGCTATTCTTTAACTGCTCCCACACCCAGTGCCCAGGGAGTTGTTTGGAAACACGGCCAAGCAGCGTACGGTACAGCGGCTCCACGCTGCTGGCAGCCGGAAGGCACAAAGTCACTTGCTAATGCAGCTAGTACCGTTCCTCAGGCCATTTCACCTCCAGAGCTTACTACTGCCAATGGTAGCCAAGGATCCGTTTCCCTGTCCTAGAAATGGAGGAGTGAGGGCCAAGTGACTTGCCCAAGGAGTGACATGCAGAGTCAGCGGTACAGAATCTGAGTTCACCTCTCCCAACTCCTGCTGGGGTTCAGGCCTCTGCCTCCTGGGCCATGTTACCAGAGCCAGAGGAGACACTGTTTTCAGCCAGCTTTAAAAGGTTACTCAAGCTTTCCTTTCCCAGATCTAGGTCTGGCCTCAGAGAGGTGACTACCTTCAGTCCAGGACTCGTGGATGGAGGCTTTCTGTCTGAACTTCTCAGCCAAGTGGTCCAGTCGCTCTAGCCTTCTGATCTCGTTCAGCAGCCACTCTTCATAGCCTTTCTCCGCCTGTTCCAAGTGCTGCCAGCCATTATTAATGTCCTGGGGGGGCGGGAGCACAGGAAATAAGGCATTTAGAGCAAGAAAGGGCTGTGTTGGACTGCCAGCAGGATTATGAAGCACCTAAGGGGAACCTCAACATGAGTGGAACAAATATTTAATGGGCTCCTCAATCTATCAGAGAAAAATCCAACAGTCCAAAGGCTGGAAGCTGAAGCTGGACAAATTCAGACTGGAAATAAGATGTACATTTTTAACAGTACGAGTGATTAACCATCACTGAATTTTTCAACCAAGCTGAGATGTTTTTCTAACAGATCTGCTCTAGGAATTATTTTGGGGCAGTCTCTGGCCTGGGTAACACGGGGGTCAGACTAGATGATCACAATGGTTCCTTTCTGGCCTTAGAATCTCTGAATGGCCCATACTTCCAGGGTGACATCAGGTTTTCCCTTTCTCATACTGGATGTTAACACCATCTCCGTTATAAAATTAGCTTTTTCCATGCCCTATGCATGTGTATACATACTAACCTACCCTTGGGAGACTGGCAGACCAGCAACACCACTATCACTGGAGGAAGTTAAATGTCACTAAATATCTGCTACCAGGAACAAAGAACATCTGCATCTCTGGCCCCATACAGTTGAGAACTGGGACTGAGACCTCACTGCTTGGGGAGGCTTCAGAAAGAAGAAGGTGGAGAACCCTTGTCCTAACATGCTATAAAAACCCCATGGCCCACTTCTACCCAAGAATGGGATTTCTGTAGATGAAAGCCTGGGCAGGTGTTAAAGCAGACAGGGCAGTAGCCTGGTGCCCCACTCCACAGTCCCATGCCGTGAGGCTTCGGCTTTCTGCCTTGGGCCCAGCGAGTCTAACACTGGCCTCTCTGAAACCTGCTCGCGGACCTTTGGGGGCTCCAGCCCCACTGGCTTAGGGTACGACTACATGGCCAAAGCAGTGCCAGGGCCAGTCCAGATAACGAGGAGAGCGAGGCCACCGCTGCGCAGGTTTAAGAGCGAGCAGAGTCTGCACTCAGGGCACACGCTGGGCTCGTTCTACTTGTGCTGCAGCCCACGCTGTGCCGCCTTCCCCGCCGTTAGCCACACTAGCAGGACTCAGGCTCGCTCGGGGAGGCTAATCCATCCATACACGGTTCTTGTCGTGCCGATGTACAACTTCGTTACACGGGCACAGGCAAGAAGGATGCAGTAAGGTTGGTTACGCTGCAGGCCTGGAGAAGACACTGGGCTCTGAGGCACACGAGGGAGAAGCTGACTGCTGGGGGCCCTCGCTTACACCCGTGCACTCCCAAGCAGGGATTTGGCCCTCAATCTTCCCACAGGAGCATATAAGTCCTTCTCCCTCCAGACCCTTGTGTTAGCACTGCCAGGAAGCGTGCAGCATATGGAAGGACCACCCACGAGGTGTCCAGCATTTGGCTGCAGTACCCCGTAAGCAGGTCACCCGAGAGGAAGTTGCTTCTGGACCATTAATAGGAGCTAGTAAGCGGATTCAAGTCAGCTCTTAGTGCAGATTACTCCCTCCCCATCTCTGCCAAATTCAGTTCTGCTCACTCCACTGCGCTAAAGGCTTCACTCTGCTTTGCCCTTCCCCCTCAAGTGCCTTCCCTGCCCTCAGCGCCTCCTTGTTCAGACAAACCCCAGTACTCACCGAGACCATCTTGCCTTCAGAAGGCATGAAGGCAGGCCTATTGCTCAGCCGGAGTTTAGTCTGCAAGGTGTTGAAGTTGATCTCCAGCTGACACTTCTCCTGCACTTTGGGAGGCTTATGGACACGCCTGTAGTCGCGGAAATCTTCCAGTTTTTGCTGCATCTCTTGAATGGTCTTCTGCGGGACTCGGTCCTCCAGCCAGGGGATGGTGCGTTTAATCCACTCCAGCAGCTGCGGGGTGAGCAGACTCTGGTTAAGCGGAACATGAGGAGCAGCAGCTATATCTCTATCCTGGGCCCTTCAAGGGGGGAAGTTGCTGTCATGCTGGGGAACGTACCAACTGACCCAGAACGTGCCATGGAGCCAGGTCTCTCTGGCTACTAACATCCCTGATCCCTCCCACCCCAAAAGCATAGGTCACCCTCCACTATAAACCACCAGGAACCCTGTTGGCCTCCAGCTCAGAGCTCCCCTCCACGCAGGAGAGTGGCCAGAAGGCAGGGGGACTCACATCAGATGCCAGTTTCTCGTAGTCCTCCATCAGGTGCTCATTCTCCTGGTTCACAGCCAGCACTTTGCAAATCCGGTTAGCTGCTGTCTCAGCCTGGGGGGAGGCAGAAGGGGAGGGGGATTTTAGACCCATTTGCAGCAGAGCAGCAAGGACAATGTATGAAAGGAGAAGCCAGTAGTGTTCCGATCTGTCCAGCCCCCACACAGAGGAGAGGAAAGCCACGCTGAAGTTAGACCAGTCCCCTCAGAGGGACTTGCTGACGGGTTTAATCAGCACTTGCCATGTTAAGTGGAAGATTTACCCTGAGGATGCCCCTGGCATAACTAGCCATGACAGTGCAGCTCACCCCTCAGGGAGGCTCTCGCAGCCGTGGCTCCCTAAGCTCAGACTGGCATTGCCTGTGCTAGTGGGACTAATTGGAAAGTCAGTGCCACGTTACAGATGTGTCCCTGCTTCCTGAGCTGACCGTGTCTTTTGCCAACACCAGTTCTTTCCTTGGCTTCCAAACATCTGCTCCAGAGAAAAGAGCTTCCAACAGCGCTTGGGAATTCGGGCTTGGATGGATCCAACCGATCAAAGCTTTTTTTTCCCAGCTCAGCATAAGCAGCTGATATCTGAATGGCTATCGCCAGAGTCTCCCCACTGCCTTGAGGGGGAAGATTAAGCCCTCTGCATATTCACGTGCATTTCCATAGTGCTCATGTCCAAGGCACTCCAGTCAGGTAGGCATGCCCCCATTTTACAGACTGGGAAATGGAAGTGACATGCACGGAATCTAGGGTAAAGCAAGGAGTAAGACCTAGGTCTCATGACTGCTCTTCTCATGTGCCTGTATCTCCAAGGCCACCCATTCCCAGGGCCTTGTGAAAGTACAGCTTGCTGGCTACCGGAAGGAGGGTCTGCTCATCACCGCGAGACTCCAGCACCAGCCTACACCAATTCTGAAAGAGTCTGACATGGCACCACCCCACTGCTGTTCCCAGAGCCCCTCCCCAGCATCGGAGACTCCCACATCTTCCCCTAGGCACTGCCCCTGGCTCTCTGGTTTGTAAGAATGGACCACATGGTCAGTTGCACCCTCCAATGGTACAAGACCAGATTACTGCATTCTCACTTGGCTGGACTAATGCAGAGTTCGTAAACTAGGATTTTGCCAAGTGTGTGTGTTTGTGGTACGGTCAGAATCCCTCCACTTTGTGTATTCCACTCCTTATTCAACACCCACCAACTCCTAATGCTTCAACTCAGCATTTAGCTCCAGAATTAGCTATTTGTCAAGGCACTGCCTGGGTAGGGTTCCACAGCATTTCAGCAGCTGCATTCTGGGCTACAGTCTTCCCAGAATTACGGCACTGAGGCCATAAGTATCCACACGTTTATCCATCGTTTCTCTTTGTGAATGAGAACAAGCCCCTGTTCCCTGACTGAGATTTCACTGCAGCCTTCAGTACTATATACACACCTTCCTTCTGTGAGGCAGGTGGGGAAAGGTGAAATTCCCCCATATATTAGATAGGAGAGTGGGATAGGTGGATGCAAAGAAGGAAAGTCAAGAGATCAGGTACCTTGTAGGTGGCACAGAAAGAGTCCGAGAGGAGGAGTTGAAAGCCAGACATCAACAGAAATAGTGAAGAGGGTCTAGAGGAGGATGGGGAGAGGAAAACAGAGCTGGGGAAATGAATTGCCAAAGAGACTAGACATCAGAAGTTTGATTCCCTTTAGCAACAGAACAAAATGATAAGCAGTCTGGATTCTAGGCTGTGTTCTCCTCACACTGCTGGGTACCACTTAAATGTATTAGACATGCTCACAATGCAGCACACATCAGTTGCCACTTCAGACTTGGGACAGGAATTAGAGCACAACACACAAGAACACTGGAAAAACCATCGCATGCTATGAGAAGCTAATAAATACCAGCTGATGTCGAAAACATGCCAGCTGTGCTCCTAAAGGCTGGGATCAGACAAAGA
Source organism: Dermatemys mawii (assembly GCA_007922305.1). Classification (NCBI taxonomy): domain Eukaryota; kingdom Metazoa; phylum Chordata; order Testudines; family Dermatemydidae; genus Dermatemys; species Dermatemys mawii. Next base: position 3,692,807 of record ML677389.1, read on the forward strand.
ACAATAAAACACACTGGCCAGGCCAGAATTTCACACATTACAGCCACCCAAGGAGCGCCTGAGAGAAGTGCTAGCTAATACACTCAAGTTCAGACTTTAATAGAAAAATTTCAGTCCAGATGGAATACGTATCCAGTGTGTGTTTTTCAAACATTGGCTAACAAACAAGGTTAATGCTTCCAGCCTATAAAAGTTTTACACTTTACTAACCAAGTTAATCCTGATCTTTAATAATCACATCCTATAGCTGAACAGGATCTAGCCCTGACAAACTTATACAGCATGTGAGAAATGTTAGGCCAGAATCCTAGATCTGCTCTAGGAATTATTACAGGGAAGTTCTATGGCAAACTTTTTGGCTCGAAGGCCACATGTGTATGGAAATTGTATGGCAGGCCATGAATGCTCACAAAACTGGGGGTTGGGGTGGGGCCAGAAATGAGGAGTTCAGGGTGTGGGAAGGGGCTCAGAGCTGGAACAGGCGATTGGGGTGCAGGGGTTGGGATGGAGATGTGGGCTCTGGGGTGGGGCTGGGGATGAGGGGTTTAGGGATTAGGAGGGTGCTCTGTGCTAGGATGGAGGGATTTGGAGGGTGGGCTCAGGGGTGCAGGCTCCAGGCGGAACTTACCTCAAGAATTGGCAGCATATTCCCCCACTCCAGCTCCTAAGCGGAGGTGCAGCCAGGCAGCTCTGTGCACTGCCCTGTCTGCAGGTGCTGCCCCTGCAACTCTCATTGGCCACGGTTCCTGACCAATGGGAGCTGCGGGGGCAGCACTTGTGGCAGGGGCAGCATGTGGAGCCGGGGTGGGAGCGTGTCACTGCTTCCAGGAGCTGCGTGGAGTGGGGCAAGCCCCCAACCCCACCCCCGGCGGGAGCTCGAGGGCCGGATTAAAATGCCTGAAGGGTCGGATGCTGCCCCCGGGCTGTAGTTTGCCCATACCTGTTCTATGGCCTGTGTTACACGGGCCGGACAAGATGGTCACAAAGGTCCTTTCTGTCCTCAGAATCTAAGGACTTCAGAACATCAGTCTGTGGATGCGGCAATTTACTGCTCTGCCATTCTGCCTTCAGCGGAGTAAAACTCCTTCAAAACTCTTAGGCAGTCAAGATGCAAGCAGCTAGTCTTTGCATAAAACAGCCCTCGTAAGCATCCCCAGCTCTTCCCTAGACTATACAACAGACTAGATCAATATCTGCTACTATGGGCAACTCAGTTCCTCACAAAGGGAACAGCCATTTAAATCCAGAATGCATCTCAAGGAAGCCATGACGCCTTACCAAACACGTGAATGGTTAGGCTATTAGTGTGCTTTGACCACTGCCCATCCCGCTGACTAACACTGTCTCATGGTTTCCTTGTGCTCCGCCATGTGTCTGTTCAGCCATTGCTCTCCGGAGCACAGACTCATCTCTGTTCTGTGTTTGGACAGTGCCTAGCACAATGGGGCTCTTAAGAACTAGGGTAACACAAGTAAGAAAGGAAGCTGCTCCCCATCTTTGGTCCAGGAACTTGGGGCAGCTGTAGCATGTCTGGTGCCTGGCATTTGAAATGGAATACACCTAGTTTGCCTGAGGCCCTGTTCTCTGTCTCCCAGCACTGCATGTAAGCATCCACACCTGTGAAAAGGTGGGAGGAAACACTACCAAACTAGAATAGTGCCATTTTACATGGCTGTAAAGACCAGGCACTTAATCTGGATTTGGGCCTCAGTTACTGATGTCAGATCGGAGACAAGCTTCAGCCTTGCTCCAGTACTGGTTTAACAAGTAATATAGATGCTGGTTCAGTAGCATCAGAAGGTCCCACTGGCGCTGGTTCCTGTACAAGCCTAGAGGACAACCATGGTCCCACAGTCACTCAACAGTTCTCTTTAAAACTCAAAGCCGGACAGACACTCTTGGTCTGCAGCAAGGCATCAAAATGGCTCATTTATCCCCGAAACCCAGTAAGCACTAAAATGGCATTAGAACTGAATCAACCATTAAAGATGCATTTCAAACCTCCAGACTAAGGCAGCGACACAAGCAATTAACGACAATCAAACTGCCCTGGATTTGCATTCTGAATGCTAACAAAAGATGCAAGCATTTAGTGTGGTACAGGAAGGAAGGGAAAACCACAGTTCAAGAACACCACGAAAAGCGGAAGCAGCACAGAAATTCCTGATTATAATCTAGTTTCAGATTTTAGTCAGAGTCCCGGCAAGAGTGTAACCAGAGCAGATTTGATTTTAACAGAGGCGCTTGATTCCAAGAACCAGAGGCATAATGACTTACCCCAGTCGAGATCATAGTGCGTCAGGGCAACGCTGAAGTCTAAGGTAAGATTTTCCAGAGAGCGTAAGTCCCATTTCCAGAAATGACTTAGGCACTTGGGAGACAGTCTCATTGAAAGTTAATGGGCATGTCGAGGCCTCAGAATTTTGAAAATGGGACTTAAACACTCTTGAAAATGGTAGGATAACAAAAATCATCTAGTGGCAGTATCCAGCTGCCACTGAAGGAAGTTCTTCCCAATCAGTTGACTATATTAAAAGCCATAACGGTTTCAGAGAACATCTGGCTTTTCCCCTACAAATCGCAGAGGGTACCAGTGAGGCTGACCTATTTTGGATTTGGGCATTGTCAGGTACACTCTTCAAAGAGCTGAGTGTGTAGTTTGCTTGCGCAGTGTTTAAGCAATGTCTGATTGACAGAACTCTTTAACAAGTCTGTTTTCCCAGACCTAACCTTCCTAGTGATATTCTCCACTGCCAAAGAAACAAAACCATCCCAAAAGGGCAATATTTAAGATGAAACAGAGCTGAAAAGGATATTCTGGCTAAACGAGGGAAACCAGCATTTAATAGAAATGCTGATGCCAATCTCATTTGGCACTACTTTTGCTGCAGTGCCTAGTATGAGCGGCACATTAATGGCAGTGAAAGGGTTCTGGATAAGAACTGTAACCGCGTCAGGAAGGGAACGTGAAAGCAGACAGGATATACATACGGTTAAACTGTCATCAAGACTTTCAAGTGATTTTGGTGCTGCTGTTATCCCACATGCCAATCAACTGACAGCGGTGCCATTTGCGCACACATGGCATTTTCTTGGGAAATGAAAAGCTTAATGCAGAATCCAATTTGATTAAGCCAGCGGAGTCATCCAGATCTGTGCTCATCATACTAGTGATCCAAGAGTCCCGCTGAGATCGTAAATACTTGCGTGCTAATTTCGGCTACCGTTCTGCACCAGAACAGCCACCAAGGGCTGTGATCTGGGCACATAATTATGCTTCTTCCCCACGTCCCCAGCTGGAATATTTTTTTTAAAAAAAATTTCTATTGGACCAGCAGTTTGAGTTTAGGCGTCTTTGTATCAAGCGTGTTAAACAAGCCTCAGCCAGGGGATTATGGCAAGCAGCCCTGTAACTGTCACAGAGAATGGCTTGCCATAATATAAGCCAGTACAGCGCTAGCTTATTCCCTCCAGCTCCATAAAATGCTACTGTGAAGATCTTGCCTCTCGTGTTTGGAGGACAGTGAAAAGATCAATTAAAAACTGAGTGATTACTTCTCCACTCTCACCCCCGCTGGCTGCTGGAAGAAGTGACCCTTCCGTGGGCCGTGCTACATACAATGTACAAACCACCCCAGATTTTTATTATTGCCGGTGGCTACATTTGTGTTTCTCCACCAATCTCAGTGGCTGATCATTCCAGCTGTTTTCACTCATCACATCTCACATAAGCCCTCAATGCCAGCGGAACAAGCCTCAGGGAGTTCCTTAGAGTGCAACTGAACCAGACAAGACATGCGTAGAAGCAGAAGCAATTCCACCTGCCAAAAGCTCACCTTTTGAGCCCCCGAGAAAGCATGGTAGAAGCAGGAAACGTATGTCATGATAGCCTTCTCATCGGGCCTGAGAGTGCCTACAATATCTGCGCAGAAAGAAAGGGAGGAGAGAGTGAAGAGAGCAGCGTGGGAACCTCCCAGCCTCTCTGGCATGCAGCTGAGGGGGAAACAAGCACTTGCTTCAGACTGGAATCCAAACCTAAGCCGGAGCGTGACTCAGCCAAATGGGCTGTTTGAAATCTTTTCCACTCAGTTCAGAGCTCCTGTCCCTTCAAGTCTGCGACTCTCCCGAGACGACTAGCTATACTCCTCCACAGCCCTTGATTTGAGACACTGGCCATCAGTCTTGGTATTCAGCATCACAAAGCTCTCGACTGAAAAGCTGATTTCTCCTACTGTTTATTGCTATATAGTTTGCCCCTCGCTAATGATATGGCCCAGTCACCTATTCTATAAAGTTGATTTTTCTGGTCCCTCTAAGTGTTACAGAATAACTGGAGCCATGGAAGCTGGACAGCTCCCAGAGCGTGTATGAACTAGCTGAGGTTTGCTTTCCAGTCAACAAGAGACCACTGCCATCTGCAAGAAAAACTGGGTCAGTGTAGGATGCCGCAGTTCGAAGAGTTATAGCGAGATGGACCCAGCTGCCTCCGGTACCTTCTGCGCGCCAGAAAATGCATGGTAGAAGCTGGATACATAGGTCATGATGGCCTTCTCATCAGGGCGAGCTGTGTTGACAATGTCTGCAAGCGAACAATAAGTGTTAATGCCCTCACAGGGAGGGCCTGGTTTCACACTGAGTCAGACTTGATTGCCGAGGCACATCCTCAAGAACCCCGCTCTTCACCATTCTGGAGTCCTGTAGACGAGCAGGTCTCTAAAAATAGAAGTGCCAGAATATCTGGATGGGCAGAAGTAGCCATCAAAAATGACTGAGTGAGTCATTTTACATAGGGCAGTGACTACGGTTTCTGCGACTGTTTTAAAAAGGGAAGGTTGGCCCCAGGGTTTAGTGGTACAGATGGTCAAGTGAAATTACCACCACACAAAACAGGAAGTGGGGTGCACTTTTACCCAAAGTAACCAACCCATGGTTTAATTGTCATTTCACTTCTTGTTCGGTACACACCATGGCCCTTCTCAGGAAAGGTCACTGCCTTCTGTGAGCATTACATTCACAAATGTGAACGAATAGCTGGAAAAGGCCAAGGTATCAGAGGGGAATTAGTTCCAGCTGGGACAGCTTCACTAAGTATGGCAAGATGCATTTGACGACAAATTTCTGAACCACCATGTGTTGACAAAGCTGCATGATTAGCCTGATGTGGCCCTTTCAAAGACGAGCTGGGTCATGGAAAGGGTGGGAGATATGAATACTGTATTTTGACTTTTAAATACAAGCGAGGCTGGTTGCCCTGTCAAATTAGACACCTAATGCCTAGTCCCATGTGACGCAGCAATGGAGGAAACGCACTTTCCTTTTGCCTTGACAAGCAAGTTGTTCGTGGGACTGGGTCATCTCCACAGCAATGGCAGGAACTTCTGCCAAGCCAGGTGGTTACGGCAGGGAGTGCCTGGGAAGCTTACCCTCGGCATCCAGCATCTTGGGGATGTCCAGGTATTTCTCGGCCACCTCAAAGGCATTGTTCAGGTTTGTCACAGGATCATCCTGGGAAAAGGACAGTTATAAAACGTCACTGGAGGGTGTTATGAACCTGAGTCACTGAAAGCTCCCTCTAACTCAGATGCCACTGCTTGGCAGGCAGCCTAACACCTCCCCCATTTCCTCTTGCAAGCAGACTTGCTGTAGTCTTAATGTCTAACCTTTCCCACCAATGACCCAAAGTTTCCTTGGGCACCTGCTCCCATTAGCCGGCCATTCCCTGACGGGCTCCAATTCCTGTCTCACTGAATGGAAAAGAGTCTAACATGTGACAGGAAGGTCTTTTCAAATCCTGCCTTCTAGCACTGAATTCACCTTCTAATAAGACACACAGCTAGCAGCTACAATAGAGGTTTGAGAGGTTACGCGGGACGTATGTTTCCCTGGGGAGCGTCCAGCAGCGCAGAACTTGGCTTCTGAAGGGAGGATAACATGACCACTGCAGAGATGTACCTTTCTGAGCTTGTCATATTCAATGAGCTCTGGTCTGTGTCTGTGGATCAAGGCATTGAAAGCAAGACCGTCCTTCCAGCTACAGAAGAGATGAGAGTTAGATGGCTTTGGTGAGTGGGGTTAAATACATGAATCTGTATAATCACTACAGAAAATGATCACCAATACAAAATAGAGTCCAAGAGATTTTTTTTCCAGTTCACCTTGATTTAATGCCTCTAGAAGTGGCAGAACTGAGTACTGTGCACAGCTAACTATGTGCTTCCTTTAGCTAGGGCATTTCAGGGTCTTCCACCCCTAGGCCCTCCTGAAAATAACAGCCCAGATAAGAGGCAGCAATGGCTGGAATTGCAGATTTAACGAGAGCAAAACATGCATGAATTTGGGGGGTTTTGTTCCAGCCAAGCCAGGCTAAAAGCATCACTTCCCTAATGACAGGGCCACTGAATATTTCATGGAGATGCCTCTGAGGCTGAGGGAATGGGCTATTTCTTGCTGTCTTCAAGACACGCAGCACTGCTTGCCAACACGGAGAGCTTTCTCTGAAGCGTGTAAAGGAGCAGACTGAGCCGAGCCTGTGCGAAGAGGGGGGTCTGACAAGCAGTTACCTGATGTGGAAATTTTGTACATTGACGTTCTTGTAGGGTGCCGTCTTTCTCTGACACCACAGCAATAGGCCTTCCTTGGCAGAGGTCTCTGCAAAAGACACAGGGCAATTAAGGTGCTGTGACCAGGAGCCCGTGTCTCCTGGTAGAGTTTTAAACCAAGAACATGAGACAAGAGTGCAACAGATGACAGACTTATCCACAGACAGTAAAGGGTGCAACCTGCCTCCTGTTTAGTGTTACTGCTTGTGTCTCAGTCACAAGCCGACTTGCATGTTTTTGACCAGGTTAAGTACTGCAATTCATATTCAGGGTGATCTCGGGGTAGTTTATTTTCCATTGTGGTAGTCTCCCACTAGGAAGGACAGTCTCCAGTCCGTGTATTGAGTCAGGACAGCTACAAGTTTGAGGTAAAAAGCTCAACTTCCTTCTATTACCATTAGGGACTACCCCAAAATCAGGATCAGCACAGGGGAAGAACATGGCAGAAAAGTACACCAACCACTCACCATGCAGCCCCAGATTCCTATGGGATTATCCAGGATTGGGTTAACCAGAATGTGGATTAACCAGGATGTCAAAAAAAAAAAAATACACATAACTTGCAGGGCCAGCTCTGGCTTTGTTGCTGCTCCAAATACACACAACCACCCCCCAGCCCTCCGGGTGCAGGATAGTCAGTGAACCAACACCCCCTTCCCCCGGCGCAGGGTGGCTGATGAACCAACCCCCTCGCCTATATTTCCTATGGATGATGATTATCTGGGATTTCATTAACCAGGATTAATTTTTTCCCTATCATACTGGATAATCGAGTCTCTACTGTATTCAGCACTTAAGGCCAACAGAGCAAGTGAAGCAGAAACAAGAGGTAAGTGATTTACTGAAACGGACAGCTATGCAAAAGAAGTGTGCATTGGAAACGTGACCTGCAGACGCATGAGCTGTCCTGGATTACCAGAAAACTGCATCAATTCACTGCACCAGTTTTATCTTCCCGATGGTACATTCTTTGTGCTGTAGTTACCCAGATCCCTCTCATGTGCTGGAGAGCAATGAAGCAGAAGGGAAGGACACAGCTTGCATGTGCCTGGGCTCTTACCTTCCACAGAAATGTCCTGAATGGCAAATCGAAGGATAATGGTCCAGATCATGCCCAGCGTCATCTTTGCATTGCCATCTACAATCTCTGAAGGCAACAGAGGAGAGAAGAACATTGACATTAAACTGCCCAGGGATGGAGGAAAGCCTCATTTTCTTAATACAGACACATCCGCAAACAACTTCCAGGTGCAAGCAAGCCAGGAGAATGTAGCGCCTCCTGAAATCAGTCAATAGCCATTAACAACTAGGATTTTCCTGGGGTCCAGTTGAAAGCCAGCTACTGAGCCGATTGCACTGTCTGCACATCTAGAAATAATTTATTGCTGACTCAAAAATTTCAGGACCAGTTTACATTTTACTCGAGAGAGGACAGAGGGGACAACACTTCAATAAAGGATATATGGAGGCTAATCTTTTCATTCAGAGTTGAAGCTCACATCTGAGAACTCAAATCTCTGATGGACACAAGGAGCAAAGAGAGAAGGCCTCTAGTTTGCCTTCTGATACTTGACAGTAGAGCACAGGTATCAGACCAGTGTTCAAAGCTTCACTAGCAACACTCGTGTAGTTTCTGGAATCCAGACTTTAGACTTTGTGTCTTCAGTATACCCAGGTACATTTGGCGATTTTCAAAGAGAGTCAGATAGCACTGGAACAGCCTGACAACACAAGCTCCCCAGTCACCCTCTACTCAAATTTCACTCCCAGATCCCATGAGCGGACAAGGCTAATGGCTACAAAACTGACGACTGGGCACCATCATGCAAGGACACATGATATTTCATTAACGACCTCACCGCAAACCTATATTTAAACCCAGCTCTCAAGAGTAATAGGCTGCAACACCCACTGCCACGTGGACAAAGCCAACTACATCTGCACTCAGCCTGTGACCATGCTAGTTAGTCACAGATACAGCCAGAAAGCCTCTTTCCATCCTCCTCAAAATGCATCTATTAGTTTCGACTGTATGAAATAAAGAAGAGTGGGAAACTTGTGTGATTGTGGAGATGAAGGGATTCTATTTTAGTTAAACAGTGATAGCAAGAGAATTTCTTTGAACAACTAGACATGGAATTTCTCACGTCTCTTGAGCAGCTAAAAACTTCTTCCAAACCAAATAAACCCTGGGAAGCATGAAGAATTGTGTCTGGGTACCAAGGGGGCTGTTGAACATTCACTGTAACAGCTGATGTCTAGGAGAGGAGCTCAGTGGATAAATTGGCTTTTGTAAATCAGACAAGTCACCCCTACCTCTTTATTTGTAACGTGGCACCAGTTGGAACAGGCACTGGTTTCAGGTATAGTCAAGAGAAAAGACACCAGACACTAGATTTAGAGATGCAACCTCAGTGCAAGTCATGTTACTTGATTAATTCAAACTGTCTTTGGAAGGTTGCCTGGTGCCAAGTGACGTCCTAGCAGTATCCCTCGGTGTCTAAGCAACAGTGAGAGTCTCACAAGTCCAGGGAACAGGTCATGGTTCTTGTGAGCAAGGACAGGTTCTATGAAGAAACAGTTGCTGTAATTTCTATTCCTGGGGAACACACTGCCATAACAGATCAGCCCAGAATCCTGTCCAAGAGTGGCCAGTGCCAGGTGTTTTAGAGGGAGGAAGTAGACAGAGGTTTCTTGCTCTAAGGGAAGTTTCTTTCGACCCCCAACCACTCAGTGGTTTGCTTACGCCCTGAGGAATAAGGGATTCAAATACGCTAATAAAATATTTCTGTCTAACGTAACTATATTCCTGGGCAGGTAATTTAATCAAACTTATTCCCATATTCTAAACTCCAACAACAATATCAAGGGAAATAACATGTTTAAAAATGCAGTAGCCTGGACAGTCTAAAGGGAGACAACTATAAACAGATGAGTACTGATGCAGATACAGGAACCACCAATGAGGAGCTGGAAGAATTTAGTTCTCTTCTAGACGATCCTTCTTGGGAAGGAAGAGAGCAGAAATACTTTGCACTCAAATTAGTTCTTAAACTGACAGATTTGAAGTTATTTGCAATAGTGAGAAAATACAGTACTTCTCCCTCACAAACTTCTCATTTAGGAACCCCAGAGAGACAGACACGAATGTTTAAAAAAACAGAATAAAAATGATTTTGTTTTTCATGATATTAAGCTTTAGTCTAAAGTTTCATTATGGAAATATCCAAAAAACCCTGTGTGAGCTGTTTAAGTGGAGAAATAGTTTTCCAAAGTGAACTCACCATTAATAGCATTTTAATGGACCATCTATATGGATATTCTCACCATTCCGCAATTCTGTGCAGCTCCTCTGGGATCTGTTTAATCACTGTGTTTTTCTTAGGACAGATTAAATAAATGCAGCTAGGAAAGGCAGTGCTGGGTGTGGGTCCAGCCATAAAGAACCACTAATGAAAATCTGAGGTTCTGATCTGAGAGCAGGAATTTTGTTTTATAATTCGCAACAAGTTGAGCGCCAGCATATATATTTGGCAAAGCTCAAAGAAATACCAGGCCTGGAGACTTGGAACAATGCAAATACAAATATTTTGCTTTTCTGGACACATTCTTTGATCCAAGCACTAATGGCAATTAGTTTTAAAAAGCAGCAGTGTGCTGCCATCCAACTAAACATGGAGAAAGAATCATGCCTTGAACTGTTCAGATGGCTTTATACGCCGTCACCACGGCTCAATAATTTCCAAGCTCCCCAAAAAATTTTAAATTGCCTTGGCATTCTTGGCTTCCCTTGGATGTAGTGAACAGTGGAGAAGGGGCGACACTTACAAGCCTTGCTCAGTACAAGACATTAACACATTTTAGAAATTAATGAGTTCTACTAAAGTGTTTACCCTCCATGTTAGCAAAACTACAGCAGCTATCCTTGTTTGAACTAGGCACCCGGTAATATGAACCTCTGGCCCAATGTATCTCTTTCTATTGACTGAATTATAGATATTTGGTGTCATTCAAGTTATTTGCATAATCCAGTCTCCTCCTAGTGTCTGACAGAGAGTAGGGTTGAAACATCCCAACACCTTACTGTATAGAGAAAAATTCTAATTAGATGGTACAACCTACAGTAGAACCTCAGAGTTACGAACTGACCAATCAACCACACATCTCACTTGGAACCGGAATTATGCAATCAGGCAGCAGCAAACAAAAAGGCAAATACAGTACTGTACTGTGTTAAACATAAGCTACTAAAAGACCCTTTCCCTTTAAAAAAATATTTGACAAGGTAAGGAAACTATTTCTGTGCTCCTTGCAGTTAAATTAAGATGGTTAAAAGGAGCATTTTTTTCTTCAGCATCGTAAAGTTTTAAAGCTGTAAGTCAATGTTCAGTTATAAACTTTTGAAAGAACAAGCCTAACATTTTGTTTGGAGTTACAACATTTCAGAGTTATGAACCACCTCCATTTCTGGAGTGTTCGTAACTTGAGGTCCTACTGTAGTCACGAGTTGAGGCTGGCTGTTGGTACATTCAGAAGCCTAAATGACATACCTTCAGCTCCTATAGAGACCAGCTTCACTCCTTTGCTAGCGATGAAGTCTAGAGCTTTGTTCACATTGTTGATTTTATGCACTCTCATTTTCCCTCGCTCTGGTTTGGGTAATCGCTCTCCTAAAGCGAAACAGAAGAGTTACAGATTTTCTTGACAGTTTCAGATGAGAGCTAAAATCACTGCTGGGAAAGACAAGTGAAGAAGTTTAATACAAAACTAGTCCCTTTACCACGATGTCAAGGGCAGAAGATCTGTTTCTAGATTGCTGCAAAGGTTCCTCATATTTGAATCATTGTTAAAATATGCATTATGAATCTGACTATCAGGGAAGGGGCTGACTCTTTGTTCTATGTCTGTACAATGCCTGGCACAAAGGGCCCTGATTCCATTCCTAGGGCTCCTAGGCCCTATACAGCAGGGGTGGGCAAACTATGGCCCGGGGGTCATATGTGGCCCTCAAGCTCCCACCGAGGAGTAGAGTCCTGGGCTAGTCCCGCTCTGGCGCTCCAGCTGGGGAGCAGGGTCAGGTGCTTGCATTGCATGGCTCTTGGAAGCAGTGGCACGTTCCCACTCCAGCTCCTACACATAGGGGAACCCAGGGGGCTTCACATGCTGCCCCTGCCCCAAGCGCTGCCCCCACAGCTCCAATGGGAGCTGCAGCGGCAGCCTCTGGCAGATGGGACAGCGTGCAGAGCCGTCTGGCTGCACCTCAGTATAGAAGCTGGAGGGGGACGTGCTGCCGCTTCCTGGAGCTGTTTGAGGTAAGCGCCGCCTGGAACTTGCACCTCCGAGCTCCCTCCCTCGCACCCCGATCCCCCTCCTGCCTCCAAACTCCTCCATCGCAGCACAGAGCACCCTCCTGAACTCTAAACCCCACATCTCCAGCCCCACAACCCCAGACAGAGCCCTCACCCCCTCCTGCACCCAAACCCCCAATTCCATGAGCATTCATGGCCCGCCATACAATTTCCGTACCCAGATGTGGCCCTCAGGCCAAAAAATTTGCCCACCCTTGGCCTACAGTAATACAAATATTTACAAAGACAGCATTATACTAGACCTACATTGTGGTAGGTGCCTTTATTATGTGTCTTGTGGTAATACCTAGAGACCTTAAGGGTGTGTCTACACATCAATTAAACAGCCCTCCCTCGCAGGGCTCAGCCTGCAGGACTGTAAAATTGTGGCACAGATGTTTGGGCTCAGGCTGAAGCCGGAACATACAGCTCTGCAACTTTACAGTCCCACAGCCCAAGTCAGCTGATAGGGGCCAGCCATGGGTGTTTCATTACAGCACAGACATACCCTCAGAGGAGAGCAGAGCCCATTTTGCACACAAAACAAGTGTAAGTGACAGATTGGGAGGGAGCACATGGTCCAGGGATTCTTTAAGTAGCAGGCAGGGTAGCCGTGGAGAGTCAAGGACGCACCTGAAATGACCTCCAGGAGCAACATGAGTTTGAGGCCATCACGGAAATCTTCATCTATGTTCTCGATCTGCGTGCCAGCTTTCCGCAGGTGAGAATTGCACCATGCCGTAAAAGTCTGGAAGAAGATAAGGAGGGTGTGATATTGCAGCATTCAGTCTAGAAATGAACAGACAAGCCACCCAGGTTTACTTGAACTCCCCTATTTGGATCCAATATCCCAAAACATGGTGCAGCTCTCATCAGTGCACACATTCACTATCTTTGGTGATTATATTCACCGTGCTCACGCTTCTTCTCTAGGTCAGCTCACCCCCCTTTCAGGATCGTAACCATCTGACGAAGACTTTAGCTCTGCTATCATTTCCCTAAACTTATCCCAAGAGCCACCGCTTTATCCTGTTTTGTGGCCAGATTAACTGGTTGCAGAAGAACAAGACAGACTTGACCAACTACCAATATGGGGTTTGTAGAACCGGAGGGAGCTTGAGCAGTTTTCAAGCATTTAGCGGACATTGCTAAATATGGTGTGCATTTTTCAATACATATTACTCTGTAGAGGTATGTGGTTAACAGCGACAAAAAAACCTGCTGCAGAGCACCCAAGCAATGCTTGCACTGAGCAACGAAGATCATTCTGGCTCTAGCTGGACGCTTTCGGTCTATTCTTGGCTTCCTGTGGCCTCCTTGCTATGGCAAACAACTAAACACTGAGCTATGGAGCTTAAAATTGCATGAGCTTATTTGTGTAACACACCAAAATGGTGATGTGAAAACCCCCACACGCTAAATGGCACGGTGTAGCTTCGTTCCTGCACTGTAGGAGTTCAATCCCTCCAATTTAGTGTCAATTTAAGCAGCCCCCATACAAACATCACAACCACCCTTGCTACAGGGAACAATATTAAACACATGCAATATGCAAGCTGTTCAGATGGGAGATACTCTTGAGTGAAGACGTTACGATCTGTTACGCTAGAAAACACTATATTAACAATGCCACACATTCAAACACATACAAGATTAGTGCCACCAGACGAACACAATGAACAGCTGCAAAGTCGGAAGCAGCATGAGAAAGAGTGTTCAAGCCAGACACCATTTGTTTCGGCAACTGTTACTAACCCTGTTCATTCAAAAACTTCTAGACAGTAGCTGCTGAATTGATACTCTACCCTACACACAGCCTTCACAGAGCAAATATGGTAAGGTTAAAATGTGAAACTCTAAGGATTTAGATGTGCCCATTTCAAGAGCTGACACAGATTTACCCTCTTTAGCTGATGAGGAGCACTTGGAAAGTGGAACGTGACACGACTATACAGCAAAGGAAGTGAGACTGCAAGGGTGAAGAATGATCTTTGGCAAGTCTGAGAACGAACAGCCATCTGTCTTGTGTGCCTGCTTGGAAACAATACTGTAATGGAACCAACAGTAGAAATTTACAGCAGTCTAGAAATGGCAATTCACTCTAACAGCCCTCCTCCATTCATCCAGAGGACAGCATGCCCAATGCATAGGGCAGGACTAGATGACCTCCTGAGGTCCCTTCCGACCCTGATATTCTGTGATTCTATGACAGAAGAACATGCATCAGGAATGACTAGAATCTAGTGGTAGGGGGAAGAAGAGGATTTGGTCCTTTTGTGCACTCACACAACCAAAGAAAAAAATGTTCCATTTCTCCCCGCTGTCTATGCAAGATTGTTGACCAGATGTCACTCTTTTTCCAGGAATTACTCAGCATCATGAAACATTCTTCAGATGGTAAAATGAAAACTACGTGAAACACTGAACATGGAGCATGTTTCATATTCTCGTAGCTTTAGGCATCAGCTAAGTGTGCATTCCCTGAAGCAACCCAGTAACTGAATAGAAAAAGACTCCGCTTTACCAGCAGTTTATAGACTCCATGCAGTTTACAAGCAAATATTTTTAGTTTAGATTCACACAATTCCTATCAAAGCTGACAGCTGTAGTTCTAGAAAATTAGCGCAGTAAAGATCCCCACGTACCATGAACAGAGGCACAGGAAGCTCTAATGCTTGAGTGTAATTTTTCTTACTACGCAGCCATTTCCCATTTTACTACAGTGTGGCCTACAATTTGGACCCCTTCCCGCAAGTTTTGCCCTGCTTTAGTCTGACACACAGCCTGATATAAAGGCGTCTCTGCAGCCCAACTCCCAGCTCCTCTAAATATCCAGACCATGTCTAATGTAAGAAACAGTTATTTCCTGCTGCTTAGTCTAAACTCATTAGTGCTGCCTTTTACCCAAATGAATTATGGTCTGAACTTATAGCTTTTATTACATGTTTAAAAAACTAACCTCAGACTTTGTGTTCTTAGTAGGTAAGACGTTAAAGGCCAGGATAAGGCACATGGACTACACTCCCTGGAACACTAAGGAAACACAATTAAGCAAGAGGCAAATTTTGTGTCATGCAACTACATCCATCCCTGCCCGTCTCCTCAGCTGAGGAGAGGAGTTGTAGTCACAGGAAACCACTGTCTCATTGTAGTTTATTAATATTTGTTGAACTCCAGCGTGTTTGGTGCTATAAAAAGCCCTCCCTTTCCTCCAGGAAGTTTACCCACAGATTTAATGGCAAACATAATTTTAGTTGTAATACAGAGTGTCACCCATTGATATCAAATTCACAAACTGCTCAGCCTTCTCAGGAAGTGAGCAGCACAGTACTTAGAGCAGTTGAGAAGTGATGCCCTAAAGGCTTTTCAGAATAAGCCACTAGTTATGCTGCTTTGGAGAAAGTTTTCTAAAGCAGAAAAGTCTTGTTTTACTGTAGTTAAAGCTCACTGTCCTCTCAAAAAGATTTATCACTCAGTTCACCATAAAAATAGATATATTATTCCATCTTCTGGAGTTCTCAGTGCACCTGCTTTTACAGACCTGTCTCTACCATAGAATGGGGGGCGGGGGGGAGAGAGAGAGAATCCCTCTGGTGCTACCGCCAGTTCGGCTGAATCAAGTATAACTTTAGTCTTAAGGGAAATTTGCAGAAATATCAATGATTCTTAGCAAGTTAAGAGCACACCAATCACTTATTTCCCTCAAGTGACATTCTATTCTGCCTCCCTGCAGATCAGTTACAACTCCCCCAATACCCTTTTCTTAACACTAGCACTTAAACCTGCTTCCAAGGACAAGGTTTCAAAAAAACCATGAGTCATAACAGACCTCCTGGCTTGAGGGAAGCCTACCACCCTTCTTCCACACACATTTTCCTGGAAGGGAGGGGAAGTTACAGGTAGAATCACCTTTCAAAGATCTGTTACATTCATAAGCAATTGAACCTCTTGTTCCAGCTCTGGGCAGCTGTGCCTTTTACGATGAACTTTCACTACCATACACATTGTGCTCTCAGACCACAGCAGAGTCCATGGCTGCTAAAAAGGGATGAGGTTCAAAATCCCATCACCTATGTGTGTCACAGCACAGCCCCTTCTAAAACTTCTGTGTGGCACCTCTGTACAGCCAGGAAGCAGAATGAATGAACGGAGAGTATTGTTCCACCCCAACATTGCTGGCCAATCCTTGGAGGCTTTGGTGAGCTCATTGCTGGGGAATGTTTCAATGACAGCTTTTAATGAGCCATTCGTCTGATAAGGATGAGGGGAAAAAATGTTCCCCCGCTTCAATGAGAGAATTAGAAGATAAGCTTTTAAAAGAAACCCCAGAACTATACTGGTGCGGTTTTCCCACTTGATAAACCGGCACCAGATTTCAAAGGTTGCCACTCACTGAAATACACTTTACCCAGAATTCTACATTTTAAGTGCCTTCCCCCTCCCCTCCCCACACCTTACTCTTGTGAAACGTGTGCTTAATGACATCAAAGCAGAAGGGGAAGGTAAATCAGCATCTCCTAAGGATCTTGTGCATACAAAGCGCTGGGGGGGAGGTGAAGGGAAGAAAGGACTTTCGAAGACAGAAATCAAAGGTTGCGCTACGTCATGAGGAAGCAATCCTGTAGCTAAGCTCTCAACAATGGAAGTTTATTTCCCTGAACAGCAGGGGGACAGCCTCTGGGAACGCAATGTGCTCTAATTCAGGTAGGACAGTGGAGACTTTCAAAGCCATTCCCCCACAGCTGCAGCTCCGAAAGCATTAATACAGTGTCAGAGAGGGATCTCCTTGGCTGTCTAACTAAACAGAACCAAAGACACTTCGAATTTGGGAAAAATAAGGAAATGGTAAGCAAGCCAAGTTCACTAACAGATTCTGATGCTGCACATGCAAAGGTAGACCCAATTCTAGTACATATATATTTTAAACCATTCCTAAAACACTGAGTAGCAAGGGAAGCTACACAGGACAGCATTGAAGGACGACACTGTATGCCACACAAAGGTACAGAAGCATTTGGTTTTGCACTGAATTTCTAGGGATTTTAGCATGGCTCCTGAGGACAGACAAGTAAACAATTACTACTTCTACGTTCAGTAGAACCCATGTTTAATTCAGAGTCTAGGCCAGGGGTGGGCAAACTTTTTGGTCCAAGGGCCACATTTGGGAATAGAAATTGTATAGCAGATCATGAATGTTCACAAAATTGGGGTTGGGTTGCAGGAGGGCATGAGGGCTTTGTTTGGGGGTGCAGGTTCCCAGGGTGGGGCCAGAAATGAGGAGTCCAGGGTGTGGCAGGGGGTTCAGGATGGGGTGTAGGCTCTGGCTGTGGGGCTGAGAATGAGGGATTTGGGGTGTAGGAAGGTGCTCAGGGCTGGGATCAAGAGGTTCGGAGGGCGGAAGGGAGGGGGAATCAGGGCTGGGGCAGGGAGAGTTGGGACACAGGGAGAGGCTCAGGGATGCAGGATCTGGGTGGCAGTTACCTCAAGTGGCTCCCAGAAGCAGCAGTATGTCCCTCTCCGGCTCCTACGTGGAAGCATGGCCAGATGACTCTGCACACTGCCCTGTCCGCAGGCACCACCCCTGCAGCTCCCATTGATTGCGGTTCCCGGTCAATGGGAGCTGCCTGGGCAGCGCCTGGGGCAGGGGCAGCATGTGAGGCAGAAGCTACTGGCTGCCCCAATGCACAGAAGCCCACGGGGAGCCATGCCACTGCTTCCAGGAGCTGTGTCAAGTGGCCCCCGACCCTGCTCCCCAGCTGCAGCTGGGCAACCCCAGATCCCACTTCCCAGCAGGAGCTTGAGTGCCAGATTAAAATGACTGGTGGGCTGAATCTAGTCTGCGGGCTTTTGCCCACCCCGGCCTAAGCTCAGATGAGTTATTTTTCTACTAGAATACTCCACTGTCCAGTATCTTTAATCTAAGCCAGGGTTTCTTAAAATTCAGTGCACCTCAACCCCCTTCTGACAAAGTTATTACATGACCTGGAGTGGGGTGGGTCAGAGCCCAAGCCCTGCCATCCTGGGTAGGGAGAAAGGGGGCTGCAGGCCGAGCTCCACTGCCCTGGATGGGGGTCCCAGCAAGTGTAAAATGGAGTTGTGACCCACTTTGGGGTCATGACCCAGTTTGAGCACCTCTGACTAAGCTATTCATAACCACCAAGCCACACAACCCCACTAATGTACATATTACCCAGTTTTACTGAGGGGTGACTCGAACCCCGCACTGCACACAGGTGATTAGTAGGAGAGCACAGCAAGTTAGTTCTACAGCCTGGAACTGCACCGGTGAATTCTGACTCAGTTCCTTGCTCCTACTCACTAAAGTGCATTTCCTGTCAGAGCAATGAAAAGGAAGATATGAAAGCCAGCTTCAGAACCATCTGGTCTTCACATGATTGGCTAAACTTTGTCTATTCAGACAACCTGTGTTCCAATCAAGCTTCCTCCTCCCACATTTTGTAACCTTGGGATCCGCAAGAGAGGGGATGTTTCCATTCCTTGACATTTCTCTACCAACCCCGGGACTGATTTACCCTTTCCTGCCAACAGATGGAGACAAACTGATGTCAGAATTTCTTCTGTGGTAACTATTAACAAATGAGTGCCAGCCAAGTCACAAAAGCCTATGGAGCACGTCGTCAGTGACAATCTCTGACAGGTTCAGCCAAAACACTCTGCGTGGAGGGAAGTGGATCTGGCTTTCTGAACCAATACATGCTATTCTGGCAACAATGGATAAATAATTAACCAGCTTTGTCCCAAAAGAGGCCAAAAGGAATACAAGCTGGATTTCTTAATGAGAAACGACAGTTTAGTCTCATAAGTAGATTTGAAAGGAGTGCCATTAGACCAGACAGGAGCTCTCATGGTAGAGCATCCTCAGAGCACAATCACAGGGCATCAACTCAATTCTGACTTGAGGGCAGACCACCACCTACTGGGCCAAATCCTTGGAAATCATGGCACCAAATACAGTACAACAGAACTAATGCAGATAACTTTGAGTGTTAAAATTGGTGACAGAAAACTTTGGATAGTAGTTGTTCCACCTACTGTTACTTCTGCGACTTCCAGTCCACCTTGAGTCAATGTGCCTCTGAAACAGACTCTAGGCACATTAACAAAATTGATTACCAATGGAGATTTTTCTTATAACTCTGATTTCGATTCCACTGACTCAGCACTTTTTTCTGGGCAGCGGTTTGAATCCAGGCATCACCAAAGCAAAACCTGAAAGCTCAAAGGGTTATTGCTCATGGGAGATTAAGGCAGCCACGCATAAGTAATGGTTAGGATATGCTTCAAAGTCTCTTGACAGAAGCATATTGAGTGAGGTTTTAGCTCCTGAGGCCAAGAGCAATTTATTCTCCAGGGCGTCATGGAACATTGACTAGAGACCCACGATGCAGCAGCAACTCAGTGACACCTGAATTTTACCCTTCTAGGTGAATTGGTTTGACTCACGAGACAAAGCAAAAAAAACATGCGCTACAAGAGACTGTCGTGACAGTCACTGGGGTTAATAACTATAGCAGTGCATATTAGTCTAAAAATATCCCAACATGATTCACACACATTAAGCCTCAATATTAAGTTTTTTTATGCTCTCTGCTCTT
This sequence comes from Dermatemys mawii, assembly GCA_007922305.1. NCBI lineage: Eukaryota > Metazoa > Chordata > Testudines > Dermatemydidae > Dermatemys > Dermatemys mawii. The sequence continues at coordinate 3,712,370 of ML677389.1, forward strand.
CCCCACCCCCACTCCAGTCATGTTGTGAGTTAGTAAACTGAGGCACAGAAAAGGGAGCAATTTACCCTGATCCCCCACAGTGGATTAGCGGCAGAGTTGTGAACAGAACTCAGGAGACTATTCCCAGTTGTCTGCTCTAACCACTAGATAACAATACTTTCTTTTGTTGAATTTTAGTTCCTAGTCGCAGCATAAATTAGTTTGATTCATTCAAACTGCTCCCAAACTTGGGATCTAGAAGTAGAATCCTGTTTTCTTACTCAGTCAATCCTACACACAAGAAAAAGCTCTGGTGTTTGGGTAGGTAAAAGACAAATACCTTGAAAGGCACAGTGGTGTAGATTTCAGTTGTATTGCATCTGGAAAGCCTCCAGTTTGCGCTCCAAACATTTTTGTCTCACTCAATTAACCTCCAATTTCCACAAAGTTACTTTCATGATAGAGTGTTTTAAGTAATAAGCCTGCTGTGAAAAATATAAAATTCCACAGAAGCTACTAGTCTAAAGAACAGTGGATAGTCCATATATTAAAAAGATAATGAGTTACGGTCACCACTGCATCTATGCAGAATCTCCAACTAAAGGAGACAATAGGTTTTAAGCAGGGGTCTCTAACATGCGGCATGCAGTGTTATTTCCTGCGACCCGCCAACCTCCCAACACCCTCACTGGAGTTATTTCCCTCCCCCTAGTACTCCGCGTTCCTGCTCCTCTGCTTACCTCCAGGCGCTTCCCACTGCCAAACAGCTGTTTGGCAGCACTTAGCACTTTCCAGGGGACTGGGGGGAGCTGCGCGCTCAGAGGAGGAGGCAGAGAAGAGGTGGGACGGGGTGGGGATTTGGGGAAGGGGTTGGAATGGGGGTGGGGAAGGGGTGGGGAAGAGGTGGGAACAGCGGGGAAGAGGGGGCAGTGTCAGTGATGCGGCCCTCAGGCCAATGTACTAGTCCTCATGTGGCCCTCCTGGTGATTCAAGTTTGAGATCCCTGGTTTAAAGCATCTTCATGCCCCATCTAAGGCTTTAAGACCCTTTCAGTTTCTTTGTACTGCAAGTTTCCCAGGTACTGTGCTGTCAGTTTGCATTGTGATGTATGTTCTTCACCATTCTGTGTTTTGGTAGCACAGGTGAAGCACCTGGAGAGCTTCTTTTATTGAACACTTGCCCTTACTCTGCTCCTGTATTCCGTTCTGTCTGCTCAATTTATTTTGTTACACCCCAGTCAGTGCTTTTAGCTAGACCTGTATGGCCTATTCCTTTTTGGGGACAGGTTAAAGACTGTTTGATTTAAACTTTGATCCTTAAGAATAGTCAAACTAGGACCAACGGGAGAGGCTAATTTGTTCCCAAGCAAGCAGCATTGAAAGTCAAGCTGTAGAACTGCATCATTTCCAATTAGGAACCTAGCTCCACACACAAACGGGTGTATTGGGTATTTACAGAAGTGAAGGAACGAAGCAAGCAGCACTGATTACAGCAAGACCTAGTCTGAGCAAGTACCATGCAAAACGTTCCACAGCACTGCCAGGGAACTGGACACCTTGCTATTCAACCCCAGCATTGCCTACCTGAGGATCGAGAGTCAGACAGTAGTTCTGTATTGCGGACAAAAGTGACTAGTAGGGAAAATGAAGACAGTTCCCAACAAGACGCCATGTTCAAGCATGTTGTGGTGGTATCCTAAGAAAGGCTAGGATCAGACCTTTTGTACAGCACCTAGGAAAATCCGGATGGACTGCACTCTAAAGTATTCTTCACAGCCAACCTCACAATACACTCAGACCTCATCTACAGTACAACTCTAAGTGAGACAGGGAGGCCAGATACAACATGATTAGAAGTTGTAGTGGAACCCCATAAAGTGCCTTTGCACCCGTATTTGCTTAATGCTACCAATTAAACTGAAGCTAAGAGACACGAAGGCAGGAACCAAATCCCCTAATTGGTCATAGTGCCCCTTAATTACACTACGATACAGTTAAATATCCAACGGGCAGTGGCACCCGCCTCCATTGGCCACTTGTTACATTTTCAAACAAGCACCTTCCTGCTTTCTCCTAGGGCCTTGGGAGGAGCTCCCCATCAACAGCTTCAAAGCAATTTCCTCAGGATCCTTGACAATGGATAGGCTGCTGAGAGACTGAGATCGCTGCCTATCACACTGACAAGCACTGTCTGTCTCCCTCTACTCCCCATTTGTTGGCTCTTGTGCTTGAACAGTAAACTCTGGGGCAGGGAGTGTGATTTGTGCACACTTTGCACAATGCGGCTCTGGTCCTTGACTACGGCCTCCACTGCAGTGCCTAGGAACCCTATCACTGCATTAGCTAGCTTCTGACGGGGAAATAAGATCACTTCTTCCTGCACACTAATCCCACTCCCTTCCTCCCAGCAGTATTAGGAAACTCTCCATTTGCTGCTCTTCGCATGTTCCACATGCCATTTCAACTGCAGAAATACAAATAAGCCAGGACTGACCTTAAATGGGAGCCTAGCTGGGTCACCTTTAAAGGTGACACCAGAGTAACATTTACATGGGTAAAAAACCACTCTATAGGAGTCAGTCTCCTTAAGGAGAGAGAGTGGGTAAAGACTGGAAACTGCTGAATGGCAGCATCCCAAGTAAAACAGGCTCCTCAACACCATGTGAGTGAAGCTTGCAGGTAAGTTAGGGAGGCCACAGCAGCAACAAAGACCTGCACACACTGTTGCTGTTTACAAACAGCTATGCTACCCGAATACTAATCCTGCAGGCTGCTGGTCTGGAATTGCCTTGTGACAGTTAAGAACTTGACTGACAGCCAAGTGCAATATAAACCTAACTAGAGTAGACTTGGGACTTTAGATCGAGTAACTCTCGCCTTGCTTTGTTACCATCATTCCCACAGCCCCGCTAAATGCTTATGTTCTGTGCCCACATTTCAACCCTCAACTGGGAATAAAAACAAAGGAATTTATCCTATGGGTTACAGAGACAGGTGGCATTTCCCTTCTGTGCCTTAAATAGTACCTAGTACTTCCCAGGCTATCAGTATTTGCATGAACCTCTTAGTTCAGTTATTATACAGTAGGTGACTTGTTCGTGTTTGGCTCTAGTTTAACAGGTTAAACACCTGAACTTTTCAGAACAAAGGAAAACTCAGAATTAAGCTCTAATTGTCCTAGTTGTCCTAGTGCTGAAGCTGAAGAGAAACACTGTCACCCACTGTTTGTGCAGTAGATTTCGTTATCCACACGGTCTTCACTCCCACTCTGATTCAGGACGAGACGAGCAACACGTCACTCTCAGCCCTTTATTGCTGCCATTACTCTCTCTCTGTGCCCTGAAGCTGCTGGATCGAGTCCTAGTGAGGATGCACAGCATGGCACTACCCTTCGTGGTTAAAGAACATAATTTTGAGCAGCAGTTACTGGGAAGAAAGAAACCCCAGACAGCGAAGCCTGTGCTACTTAGTGCTGACGTTATTCCAGTGTCATTAACCTGATGGGTCAGAACAGGAGCTTGAAGATAATCAGCTCAGGTTTCCCAGCAACCTCATACACCTTTAGGCTATATGGAACACAGAAGGCCAGTAAACTAGAATCGATATTCTGACTCCTTGGACTCCATATCAAATTAGGGTGTAACACTAAACAAATACAAAGTACTGTATACTCAAGAAGGGGGGCCATATTAAGGGAACTCTTAAGTCCTCCTCCCTCCTGCAACATTGCTTAGTGTACTTATAGGATGGGAGGAGCAAGATGAAAAGGATTGGAAAGTCTGACTCAATTGCTTCACAAGGGCTTGGCCTGGCACAGGAACAGGTGTGCCATGCCACTTGGATTAGCTCTACCTATTTTGCACTAACCTCTTGCCAAACCATACAAGCAGCTGTAAAGGTTGAGTGTTCTCCTGCAACATGGGATCAAGCCAATGCACGCAAAAAACCTGGAAGAGTGTGATTCAGGAAGTTTTAATTTGACACATTCACATTAAAATTTTCAGTCTGAAGAGCAACTGCAACACAGGATGTGTGGGGGCAGAGAGTTATAACTGCACCTTTCTTAGCCAGGAAAAGATGGACTGTTACTGGTATTCCAAAACTGATGCAATCAGAAAGCTGTAAGACTTTTTAGAGTGAAGCCTTTCAATTCACTGCCTCTCTCCACCAAAAACCACCAAAATAATCTGCTGCTGAGAAGTGCCAAGATGTCAGCCTTGGAAAGTGTAGGCCCAGAACAGGGAAAGCAGTGACAGAACAAATTTCCTCCATACGGTAACCCCTATCAGTGCGTCTCAAAACCTGACCTGGAAGGACTCTGGGCTTGTAGGAGCAGTTCCATCTCCAGGCAACCCTTGGTGTCGCTGCTAGCAAGAGGGGTTAATGAGTGGAGACTGTGGTCTGATCAAACACAAATTTTTTTTTTTAAAAAAAAAAACCCTTATGCCATGCATTTTCAAATTTCCTAAACATACGGAATTGCAGAGAAACCAGTGATCGGTATTTATTAATTCTTAACAGAGAACAGAACACTACCAAGCAATGCCTCATTTTATGGCAGTTAATACAAGACTTTTACTGAACTAAGTCAGCTCATCAGGACAGTGGGAATTTTCTGTAATATTTTTTATGAATTCTGTGCTTCAGTTTTTCTGTACTCCCCACTGCTACCCAATGGAAGCTCTTGGGGCAATGCAGGCCATGAGGTGTGGGGTGGTTGCCTTGCCATCTTGGCTGCAATGAATAGGTTCATTAAGCAACGTATCAAAACCAACTCAAAACAGAGGGTCTAGAGCAGGATGGGCAAACTACGGCCTGCAGGCTACATCCAGCAAGCTCCAGCAGGTGGAGCGGTGAGCTCAGCATGGCTCTGCTTAGAGACAAAGGACTGCAAGGTGAATGGCAAGGGATAAAGAGTTGGCTTCTGGAGGATGCTGGCTGCTCTCAGCCAGAACTAAGGAGTCAGAGAGGACATAACATGGAATCTGCAGCAACGTGGCTGATGGATTCCTCTGGAGTGATCACATGGACTATGCTTTAATCTTCATTCTCTAGTTAACGCAAGGACTAAATGCTGCGTTCCAGTTGACTAATGAATCACTGTTTTGAAACTGTTGCTTGGTGTCACCGAACACACAAACTTGTGGAGGTGTATTAGTCACTGAAGAGCGTACAAGTCACTAACGAGGAGCCCATTTCAACTGGACTTGCTGGGCAGAGCTGACAGCGTGAAGCAGGAGTGCTGACGCCCAGAGGATCAGGAGACTGTGTGGCCCACCCTGAAAGAAGAGCAAGATCCCTCCTGGTGGTTCCTTCAAGAGACTGTTTCAAATTCGGGATGTAGCCTGATCCTGTGGCTCAGTAACACTCCTAGCGCATACGCAGAGAAAAATGAACTTGCGACGTGCGTCCACATCAAAGCGGCAACATGCTAACTAATCACTGCCCCGCTGCAATGAGACCAGGAGTGTCTCCTCGAAGGTGCCTCTGCTTCCAATGAAATCAGCGAGATGAACCCATTCCTGAATTGCTCAGCATTTGCAAGCTCACACCCAAAATTCCTAAGGGTAAGGTGGAGAGTGAAACTGTAGCTGATCTTTGATCATGCTGAAACATTTTTAAGCCACGTGACTAGCTCCTGTGCTGAGGAGGAGACTGGGCTGCGTTGAAGCAGTTGCATTACCTTGACATTCCTGCCACTGTGCCAACAGCAAGGAACTCAGAGATTACCTTATATGGACAGGATGACGGATTTCAAGATAAAGTCGATTACGAAGGTGGAATAAGCTGTTCCAGTACAGCGTGAAAGTCATCCGATAAGCAGATCCTGACTGCCTATGGGACGATATAGGTTATAGCCCATCATAAATTCCATTTCATGAGACAGACAGCTTTCTTGAGCTATAGCCAAGTCTCAGGGATTCATGCAGGAAGTAAAGTATTTTCTATTCAGAGCTCCACTAACACTGCCTGAAGTTTGCAAGACATACCATTCCACCCTTACCTAAATTTCATCACCAAACAAGGTGGGAACTAAGAGCAGTCTTGCACCAGAGCCTGCCAAGTCATTGTATGGGTGATCGTCAAAAAAAAACAACACAAAAACAGAAACCCTAGCTCACCAGGACAGCTTCAATTAAACTATTCCAAGCGCATGGAAAAGGAGAGTCAAAATCTGAATCAGACCTGAGAAGACAGGGAACCGCTGCCCATCAAAAACCCCTAAGGAGAGTACAAGAAAGGAGTAAAATTCAAAATGCAAAGAGATTTTTCCGTGTAATATTCTGACTAACTCAAGCTATGTTTGGCACATGGGTTAAAATACCCTTGGGATTCAGAACTCTAGCCCGGCTGTCCAACTCGAGGGCTAGTCTTATTCCTCGGGTTCGCTACAAGAGACTCCAGCTCTGTTCTAAGCCATTTGGGATCTCTTTCCCTGCTGCCACCAGGCAGGCTTGATAGAAAGATAGAAACCCACAGATACTCCTTAACACTATGGTTATACCAAAGTCATGGACTGGTTTTTACATGGGTCTGGATCTACACCTAATATTTACTCAAGGGTCCTCTTAGGATTTTTACTATGATAACTGTTGGTCCCTTAACCCAGACATCATTGTATTCCAGACAGCCCATGGCAGAAGCAGGAGGAGGGAGAAGGAAGAATAGCTATGAGAGGAAAATCCTTACTGCCTAGGTCCTGGATCCTAGCTCCCTGTGCCACCTACTACTACATAACAGGAGGAAGCAAGATATCCACAAGTGGAGCTGAGGTTCTGGTGGTGAGAACATACCACTTTAGATACATTTACCAAAACTCCATTACACCTAGTGCATGCTTCGTTTCCTTTTTCAATCTTGCTGATTACCAAAACCTCTTAACAGAAGCACTCCCTCTTCTAAGCACATTACTGTTCAGCGGGTGCCCATCCAGCCTCTCTCCTTCCACGTGAACTGGCTGGCCAGAACTTCAGTCACTTTTAGACAGGAAACCAGCCAAGCAGGTACTGAGCCAGCTCTCTGAAGGGAGGGGAGCAGGCAGAGTCTGATAAAGTCTCTGACTTTGGATCACAGCCCAGCAGCCAGTTTCTTTGGTGAGGAAACATACCAATGCCTGACATTACATTCAGTTAACAGGGGAGTGACGGATGCCAAGACCACCACCTTCTGACAGTTACTGACTGGATCAGTCAGATAAGTGGAGAAAGCCATTTAGACAGTTAGCCTGATAAACAGCAGTGACGGTAGAGAGATAAGGTGCATGACTAAAGGCAACTCCCATATTTCATGTGCTGTAATATATAGTTTTATATATTACATATATACACACCCCACTGCTTACTGTATTTTTCACTCTATGCATCTGATGAAGTGGGTTTTAGCCTACAAAAGCTTATGCCCAAATAAATTTGTTAGTCTAAGGTGCCACAAGAACTCCTCATTGTTTTTGCTGATACAAACTAACACAACTACTGCTCTGAAACCTAATGACAGATTCCCAGCTTCCATTTAATCAGTACAGTCAAGGCCCTAACCTCACTCACGGTATTCGAGGCCCATTAAGATGCATGAGGTCTTCCTTTACACCAAAGGCCCACGCCTCTCCTACTCTCAGCCATAACTTTAACGTTCAGCAGCAATCGGCAGAAGGAAAGTGCCTTTGGTAATTTGTCTATTGGCAGCACGTAGCCCTCACAGCCTCTGCTGGTGTGAGGTAAAGTGAGGCAGCTTCCACTACCTATACTGCTTTAAGATAATCAAGAGCTCTTTCCATGTCAATTCCCTGACCCTGAACTCAGTTTACTACTTTACTCTATTATTGTTCCCTTCTTCTCTTACCCATTAAAGCAACAAAGCCTTCATGTCACAAAGTCATTTCATAGGAAATGTTGCCTCTTAAAAGGCTCCGGACTGCACTGCTAGTGGGTCTGCTACCTCTGTTGAACAAGGTGTGTTTCCCCCTTCCCACCCACACCCAAACCGCACATGCAACAACATTAACAAGGCTGCATTTGAAAGGAAAAGGACTCAAATTGTGGCTATTTTTGCTGCCGGAGGAGAGCAGGCCTTTCGGGTTAGGGCTGGTTAGTGCAGACCCATGAACTGGGATGGCAGCCAGTTCTCCAGTTATCACTAATGCCATTCACTAAGCTTTTGCTTCAAAAACAAGCTCTGCCACATCCAAATGCAAACTGGAGTTCGAGAATCTATAAGAAGAGGCTTTGTTTAACACTTCTTTCACCAGCACTAGACAATGCAGATTCACTGTCCAGATCAATGACATCCCAATCAGCCAAACTGCTTTAATTCAAGTCCCTGATTCAATCCATCTCCAGATGTGCTTCATCAGTGAAGCAGGCCAACATCCTGCTGCAGCACAGACAACCGAGAGAAGAAAGCCATGCAGAATCCCAGCACAAACAGAATCACATTAAGGTTGAGGAAAAAAGGGGACAGAAAGGAAAACCAGTCTTGGCAACAATGCAGGCACTATACATGGAAACTCCTCAAAGACAGGAACCCCTAGTTTTAATATTGGTTCTAACATCCACTCCCTTTCTGGCCTGGGGCAAGTCTCCAATGAAGAAATGGACACAGACAGGTAATGAAGAGAACACTTGCTTCACAGGAGCATTAGGAGGATGTGTTTGTGCATGTACAGAGGGATGTAACGTATGAGAAATGCCTAACCCAAATATCAGCCAACCCTTAAACTACACTGGAATCTGCTTAGCTTCAGTTATTGCTTTATGGTTACCTAAACATAGATTTCCGGACACTTCCGGCTCAAGGTTGCACGTGTCTACACAACTAAAAGGATGGGCTGGAAGTTCAGTTTGCACAAGTAACAGTAAACATGGTTAACAGGATGCCATTATCCTGCAGGCAATAGCCTTCAAAGAGTTGTACTGTGGCCTTTCCAATTGACTCAAGCCTTTCTTAAGAGCAGGGGTGCGATGTCGTTCTACATCTAAGTCAGTTTGGCTACAAAGCTTTCATGTAACAAAGTCATTTCATAGGAAACAGTGAATCCATTAAGCCTCACAAGATGAAAGGGGCCACAACTGTAGCACTTCCAAGCTCAGTAATGACACAGGACAAAAACTGTTTACTTTACATATCCTGTAGCACAATCTGCTACCAGTCTGAAGTGCTTTTGTACTGAGCTATGATACTAGTTTTGAGAGATATTGAACATCAATCTGCAATTAACAGAAGTTTTCACCACATCAGTTTCTCTATAACAGGAATTCCCTGCTCACTGTGGGCACACCCAGAATCCCAAAGGTCTGCTTTCTTCGAGATTAGCATTTTCCTACTACACTATTCAAAGCTTAGCATTCACTTTGTTACATTCCCCTCATTCCGACAGAAGGTAACCTTTACTCTCAAAAACAGCACCAACTCTTTCATCCAGCTTAATGGGCACACTGGCTTTGATGTGTAGTTAATGTTAATCTTAACATTGTCACAACATGTAGCCAAAGAACAGTTAATAGGGTTTGTTTGTTTTGAGGAGGATAACAAGTGTGTTAGAACATGTTGGCGAATATATTTTAAATCTCTAATGTAGACAAAGCAGCGTCTGCTTTAATGTGTACGAAGCTGAATGAATTCAAGCCAACTTGACCAGACCATCACACATTAAAGAACATGCTACCTTGCCCTCACTAGACTTTTACAAAGTGTTATAATGTGTTATGGCACCTTTAATTTAATTCATTGTCTAGATTAGAATTTAAGTTTAAAATTAAAGGGCCAGACTCAATTACCATACCACTGCTGTAAATCAAAGTTAAAAGCTTCCAGCTACAATGGGATTCAATCAAAGTTTGCCAGACTGGTTTAAAACCCAATTCAGGCTAATCTGGTTTGGACATTTGGCGTAGGTGATTGGATGGGGCCCCAACGGTGCATAAAATGAATTTTAGAAGCTCCAGCGTAGAGAGGGACCATGCAAGATTCTTTATTTAAACCCAAAATGTTTTCTAACCATAGCAGAAAGGTAGCAACAGAGGGTAAGGTGCTGCAACATCCATGAAGTTTGAAGACAACTTCTCCCCAAAGTTAGATCATCTTCATAAATGTTCTAGCAGCACTGGAATTTGTACAATATCACAAAGTGAATCCACTGAGTTGTCTACTTGGCAAGATAACATGCACTAGGACTCCAAAAGTTATGTAGTTAAATAGTGCAGTTCCAATTTGTTTAGCTTCTCTTGCTCACCACCATAAAATTTCTGGGGAGAAAGCTTTGTAAAATGTTGAACTAGGCACTTGCATCACAATACTAGATCCAGTCCTCACTTCAAAATTAGTAAACAAGCCAGTTTGCCAGTAGACATTTTATATAACTTCATCCTCACTGACAGCAATGAAGTGCGAGAAGTTGGCTGTATGGGCTCTGTATAAAGAGTGAAGACCTTTAATAGAAATGCTTGGCTGAGAACTAAGGCTTTAGCAATATGAATTCCAGCCCTCATGCTGTGAGAAGTTCCAGACAGATAAACGACCGAGAAACAGAAGCCACAAGCTTGTTCATCAATGAATTTATTACTGCTTCAGGGTTTTTTCAAGTCCTGAAACCAACAAAACCAGGACAACAGCTCAGCAGAGGTTGAGGATCTAGGCAAGTACTTTCTATTCGGACATTAATAAATCAACTTCTTGTTCTTGCGTGTCTGAAGAGGAGTGTAGTCAGGAACACCCAGAAGGCGGTACCCATCACTAAATATATGTAGCGAGTAAACACTGTTTTCCCTGTCAGGGTTTCATGAGAGATCCACATATACAAATACACTCCTTCACAGTTTTGGGGTGTAGCTGGGGCATTTAGGGTTAGAGGTCTGTCACTATGGAATAAACGTTTCCTTAGCTATCCTAATGTAAACAAGGCTCAAGACATCATTGATCACTTTACAAACCAATCCTTCCTCCCCAACCAGCAGCAGGGCCAGTATCTGGAATTTGGTAGAGTTCATAAAGGTGTGAACTAGTCAGTATCCATTAAAATAATTATTTGAAAGAATCAACCCATCTCAAAGTAACTATACATTTCTGCCAGTTGCAACAATATTCAAATTACCAAGACTGAAGGTGGCCAGACACTACTCAGCATGCACAACAAAAAGATGAGTAAGATTTAATAATATCTAAATTCACAGAGCAGCAGTTTGTGGACAAAAGAGCTGTCACACAAATGCTATGTTGTGACTAAACATTAGTGGAACTGTAGGGTCTACAACTGCTCCTAAAATTTCCCTCCCAGTGAGGCCCCGGAGAAGTGCTTTCCAGGCATTGTATGAAAGCTGCCTTTGTTCTGGGGAAGGAGGTGGCTATGGAATTAACAGTAGTTTGTGCAGTGTGAACGGAGTACACTAAATCATAGGTTCTCAACTTGATGAGTTACCAGGTTGCAGGGATTCATAATCGTCCTTTTTATAGCTAGTTGGAAGGCGGTCCCACAACTCTTCTGTTGTAGCATAGTGACAGTATGAAGAGGTTGAGAAACATTGGAAGCATTCCCATGGATGCTAGAAGGGCTTATAACAATCTGATCTAAAACACTGGTGCCACCATAAAACAAACATTGGCTGGGTTAGCACAAAGCAAGTCTTGGCCCCACAGTGAACTGATGTGGCTGTTTTGTTACAGCTCTTTGATTTTTGTCAAGTGACAAGAGGACACCTAAGATGACATTTCTCTTTATCAAGTGATACAAGATGACATCCAAGGTTTAAAGGTAGCAAGAAAAGCCAGAAGAGACAAAACTGGCATTGTGAGTTTGGTTTTAGAGACAGTGCACGTGACGCACGCAGAGAGTCTGTTGTCTGAATTCCAGAAAGTGCTATAAAGACAGCTGTGAAATTTAGACATCATTCAAATATGCAGGAGATGGAAACATGGATCCATTTATAGACTACACCTTTTGGTCTGAGAGACTTCAAAGGAAACTTATTTTTTTTAAAAAAAAACACCACCTTTGTTCTCCATCAAATTAAAAAAGTTTTAAAGCGATTCAAGTTGTATCGGCTTCTTACAGGTTTTCAGGGTGTCTCCTATGCAGTGGAATTTACTCCACCTGGCAATGCAGAGCTCTAAATTTGACCTTTGAAATAAGACTGTTTTAGCCAAGTATTTGCCTGACAACCAGTTATGTTGGGGAAGACTTTATAGTGTGTTGGGGAGGCACATGAAAAGTTTGCAGTGTGTGCACATGTCAAATGCCACAGATTCAGAGATGCCAACACTGCTTTACAACAGACTTAATTCCTGTTTTTCACGTGAGCAAATTGAGTCAGAAGTTAAGTACCTGATAGGCAGTATGCTTATGCGCCCTCAGCTGACATTGTTTTCAATATAAATTGTGGATACCAGTTAGCTTTCATTAAGAGTCAAACCATAAGGTACTCACCACCCAAAGTCATTGAGGGACTCAGTAAAAAGAGGCATTAGCTCTCAAGAGTTCTTGGCTTCTTGTCTTGGACTCTGATCATGCCGCTTGCTTGTAAAATCTAGCGATTTAGATCAAGTCTCTATGCATACTAACAACTGTTACACACTACTCGGGACATAAAATGTAGACAAAGCTGATATGCAGTTGGAAAGTCATCATTTTCCATGCATTTTGTTTAGAGGGAATTTGAATTTGTTTAGCTATTGATTGTATGCACACCAAGTTGCATTGGTTTTGCTTATTTTATATGAACACAAGACAAGACATGAATAGTTTTTTTCATATTTTTGTAACCTTCCTTTTCACTTAAGTGTGTTTGAGAGCAGACTTTATACAGACTTTTTGAAGACGGGAAAATTCATGCAAGCTAAGGTCCCTTTATATCAGGGATCTCAAACTCAAACCACCATGAGGGCCACATGAGGATTAGTACAGTGGCCCGAGGGCCACATCACTGATATCTTTTCATACAATACAAAAGTATAGTCAAAAATGAAAAAAATGAAGAGTAATATAGTATGCTACTAAAAGTCAATGAATTAACTTTTTAAAACTGTAATGAGAAGAGGGGTTTCAATAAAATATAAACACCTGTAACTACTCCTTTTGTGGTCAGTAACAGTGACGATGATCTAGACCAGGGGTCTCAAACACAAGGCCCACAGGCCGTTTCCTGCAGCCTGTCACAGGTGCTGACTCTCTCCTGCACTGCATAACTTTTTCCACTCCTCTGACCATAGCACAAAGTCAAGAGAAAACATGAGGCTTGCCTAGGAATTATAAAAATTTTTACAGAAAATTTCCACTTCGTCACATACACTGTCCAGTGATCCTGAGTCATCTGGAGAGACCAGTGGGCAATGGGGGAGGGAGAACTTCTGGGTGCCCTGGCCCCCTACCAGAGAGATCCTGGGGCGATGAGGGATGGTGCCTGGTTCTCCAACTCTTCATTCCATGGGCCACTGATTATAGATCAGAAACCCACCCTATGTAGCAAGGAGTGTGAGTGACATGATTAGGAGTCAGTGATATATTCAGAAGCAAGATTTGAAAGGGTGGGTTACCAGTCCACAAGACATTTTGAGCTTATTATTAATGGAAGGTTAGCCAAAAAGTGATTAAAGGCAAAACTGGATTACCAAACAGGCTTTACAAACCCTGTAGCCAAGCTCTTGGTCTAACATACTAGTGCTACAGCTGCTGCTTCAAAAAATTAAATCTCCTCTCCTTTGGCAGGGTCACCTACATTATCTTTAACAAACTTCCTGTGCAAGCTCTTAAGACAGGAAACTGTTCCTGTGCTTCAAGTTATCAGTCTGTTCATAGATGCCTCTGTAATATTAATCAGAGGCCTTAAAATGAGAGTAATTTTTCAACATATTCCTTAACTGCACAGCTGAAAAATCAACAGTTGCTAATTATCAGTGAAGAGTGAGGTAATGTGTAATTCATTTACATAACTGTCTCACCAAGACAGTTATCACAAGACAGCCTTCCAGATAAACAGGTACCTGAGAGAGACATAGACGACTTGGATAATGAGATTCATTTAGGGCAGCAGTGTCCAATATGTTCACCACTAGCCACATGTGGCTATTGGGCTACTGAATTGTGGCTAATGCATAGGGCTAATAAGAAAAATTCAAAACCACAAATGTGGCTAGCATCGAATTTCTATTGGACACCACTGATTTAGGGCATCAGTTTCTTACAACTTTGCAACCAATTGGAAAATGCACACTCAATGTACCAACTTCTGCAAGCTGGTTTAAGAGGAACTGGACTCCTGAGAACTGTTTATCCTCATGTTTGAGGAAGGAAGATCTTGTGACTAAAGCATAGGATGGGGAGTCAGGAGACCCAAGGTTTATCTGGAGTTGTAGAGAAAGTGATGTTTAGTAGTTAAAACAGTAGCCTAGGAAGAGAACACTGGTTTCTACTTGCAACTCTACTACTGATTTACTGTGTGATGTTGGTCAGGACTTTCTCCTCTCTACCTCACACTTCCCATCTGCAATACCACCTCAGAGGGTGTTGTGAAGATTAACTAATGTTTGTAAAGTGCTTTGATGTCATTGGAGAAAAGGTTATAGAAGTTGTGGTGTACTGCACTGGCTTGATTAGAATCGGACAACATGTATGTGACCATTTCCCTATGCTTTAGCTCCAGTGTTGACGACAAGTTTTACTGAGCTTTCAAGCTAATTAGAAACTCACGCAGGCAAAGGAAACAGGCAGAATTATTAGAAGTGTTGTGATTTGTAGATTTCCAGTTATGATGATGTTGCCTTCCCTGAACTTATGTTAATGCCCAGTCCCTTTCAAGATCTTCACCCCTTGTTTGCAATTATACAAATTAGCACTCAGCAGTTAGCCAGCCCGGGGCTTTCAATACAGTGTATAAAAAACTGAAAGAGCAGTCAGTTTTGGAGACCATGGCTCTCTTAATTCTTATTTAAGCAGTTAAGAGTCGGCTGGGTATTGCTGCCCAAAGCCATCAGAGGTTAGTTAGTAATTTCCTGGAGCACTGAATGGATGCTTTACATATTGGGCTGAGTCACTTGTCACTCTTTGGTAAGATTCTCCTAATTTGCTGCCACAGAAAAACTAGGAAGAGGTCCGGCCAGGGAGATTCTCATCATTCTTTTGCCTTATTAGGCTGTTGATTTGATTTTGTTTGGTGAGACTGAGCTAACTTGGAGGAGGAATGACAGCAGGAAGTGGCCTCTGGGGAAGCCAGAGGAGGGGGAGGGATGGAGTCTAGGACAGGCAGCACCTAAACAAATGCTGCTGCTGTTTTCCTGCTACACGTCTCAGAATGACTTCAGTCTTCCATCTTTATAACAGATCCTTGTGACAGCTCAGATTCACCTACCTTTGGGTTGTAAGATTGTCTCGGCATAGCATTTTCAATTCTAATAGTTTAGATAACCTGCTTGAACAAAACCAATTCTTCCCACGCAGAGAAAGAACAGTTCAGAACAGTTTGAGGCAGCCATAACCAGCCTGATTGCAAGATATTGGATTGAAATACTGATGATTTTACAACTTTCTCTTCTGATTTGCTTTTGAGAGCCCACAGTGGTTATGTAGTAACCAAATCTGACAGACAAACCTAACCTCTCATACAAGCTGTAGAAGCTGTACCAGAAAGCTTTTGCATTGCTGAATAATCATTTCAGACTAATCACCCAAATCTAAGAATGAAAATGTCATTCAAGGAGTATCTTAGTAAAGAGTACCTTTCAAGTTACTGGAAAATGGCACAATTATGTAACATGCAGAACTAATGTCAAGTCTCACACTTAGCTGGGAAGAAGGAATTAACCCATGTAGTATCTGGATTGATGATGAGCATTTTAAAATAGTGAAGCTGAATTATTTGAACAGGCTGAGTTTTGAGAACTCACAAGGGTAGGCCAAGCCAAGAAATCAGCTTAGTTTACCGCTAGGAAGATTCAGGTTAGATATCAAGAAACCCTTTAACTTTAAGGATAGTTAAGCACTGAACAGATTACCTAAGGAAGTTGTGGAATCCCTGCCATGGGCAGTTAAGAACTTGTTAAGCATCCACCTGTCAGGGATGCTCTGGGTATGCCTAATCCTGTCTCTGCATGGGGGATGGACTAGGTGACCTCGAGGTCCTCTGCAGCCCTACATTTCTAAGATTCTACGAGGGTCAGTCAATTAGGGCAGTAGGGCTATCCCATCAATATACAGGATCTACTACAGGCTGTGAGGCGTAAGTGACATGGGCCAGGGCTGAGGCGGGCTGATGTTTTCTTGAGACTCCCCTATGAGCCTATATCCCACTCTTCAGGGTTTTTGTAACCACTTCCCCCTCTACATTTGATACATATTGGTATACACAGCCTGACTGCACCTGCAGTCACCTGTTCGTGGCCATTTGCTATTCTTCCTCACAAAAAGAATCTTTGCAATGTCTTTAGCCTAGGAAGCTTGAATCCATAGGCACTTGTGAGCTCAGACATGCCCACGTGGGTAGCACTTAGTGCTGCTGGCCAAGTCACTTAGCAAGTTTATTCTTGTATCTAGCATTTAAAGTGGCACTCATTACAATGTTGCAGATTCCACTTCCCTAGCCTGTCAGCAGAGATGTTGCGAAGAAGAGATACACAATTAGGTGTTGGAGAGCAAAAGGGCTGAGATTTAAATTACAGGTTCTCAATTCTTACCAGTTTAATGCTGCTCTCTTTAAAAATTAAAATATGAATATTTAAAGGGAACAATCTTACAAGATCCATGAAGGTTGGGAGAAAGCATATTCACAGTCACTTTACTTCTGGCTAAATGCCTAGGCATCCATTATTGCAAGGCAGTGGTGCATTTTGGTATTGTATGCTATTGCAGTGGGTATGTTTTTCATCCAAAGGAGAAGCCATACAAAAACATATGAAGACACCGCTGAAGAGGACTCATGCTATAGTATAATAGATGTAATATGTACTGTATATTCCAGTTAGGGATGAATGGATGTCTGAACCGACACACCTCTTTCAAACCTTGGTATGCTTGCTCTGTCATTTGATGGCTTAATTACCAGTTAGAGGCATAAAAACAGGCATTCAGAGCTGTTTAAAGGTTATTTTCGAACTTCCAAATTCTCAGCATGTGTAATCTTCCTCAAGATGTTTTTTCCAGTGGCAGATTTCTAGATCTAAATATAAATTTGCCCCATTTATGTCATGGGAAATTAAGGTAATTTTCTCCCCTCCACCAAAAAGCCAGAAGAGTTAAAACCAGTATTGTATAAGAAAGCAATTTACACCTTAGCAATCTTAGGTTCTGAAATAAACCACATCCAGATTTATGCTACAAAGCACTATGGAAAGATTGATTCAAAGCTATGAAAGATTTAGTAGAATAGGCTTTCGTCTACTGGAGTTTTCCCCAGAAAGCATGGAATGGATGCTATATTAGCACTTTACTAATTCACACTATTGGCCCACTCACTGCAAATTGGTGAATTTTGCAAATTATCATTTAAGTGAACACCACAAGATACACTGTTCACTATTTTGACCCATTCGCACTGCTTATCTTACCTGGCAAACTATTAATAAATGTTTTAGTACGCTCAGTAAAAAACGAAGTGCTGGTAATCCAAACCTAACTACAGTGACTCTGCTATTCTAGATCTTGGCTGTGAGGTGAGGCAACTGCCATTTTGCATAGAAGAAAGGTTTTACTGTGCTGACAAGCAGAGAACATCGATCCTTAAATGAAAGGCCAACATGAAATCCTGAAGTTATTGTATTTAGATGCAAAGTACTAAACAAGACAGGCAACATCAGCATCTCTCTCTTCAAAGCATTTCCCAGGTACAAAAATTCTGTTTACAGCTAAATGTACGTCTTAAAATCAAGAAGGTATAGTACACAGTATATGTATTTTATGGACGTCATATCAATCCCTTGGCCTCCAACCGATTGTTTTTCTAGATCTGCTCTAGTCCATAGGAATTATCCTGGGAAATTCTGTAGTCTGTGTTGTACAGGTCAGACAAGATCACGGTGGTCCTTTCTGGCCTTAGAAGCGATGAATAATCCCCTTTTCCAGAGAGAAAGTGAGGTAGAGAAAGAATAAGTAACTTCCCCACGATCAGAGCAATTATTGGCTAAGCTGAGAATAGACTCTAGATCTGTGTTTTTGCCACAAGAGCATGATTATAATAGCTTCCGATAGTTCGAGTCTATTTGATTGAAACAGACATGTATATAATCTCAACCCACATGAGTCAGTGAAGCATATTTGTATTATGAAAACCGAGAAGTCACACTTAAGATGTGTCCCAACAACTTCACGCAGGATTCTTCCAGTCCCATTTATTACTGTTTGGCTCTCCTATGGTCAAGTTATTCCAGACAACCAATGACTTCAACACCTAAGCCTTGCAACCAATTTTACATCATCACTTAGGCTAGCATACCGTTCCATTTCACATACTTTTATTTAACTCCTTTTTCCCCCCTTTCCTAGCTCCTGTTCTTATTTCTTCCCTGCTTTTATTTTATTGTGAATTTTGTTGCTCACTAGACTAACTAATTGCTCTGGTGTACTGAACAGTCAATAAAAGTAGGATTTTTAAAGAAAATTTTTGTGACAGTCTGAAGACATTTCAGCTGAGACCTCATGAGACCCATTCTGATGACTTTTGCTTTAACAGTAAGTCAAAGTTATCCTGCAGGAAATTTTAGAAGTAGTTCCTCTATAAGTGAGATTGCTGTTAGAGCTGAACTATAGGACCAGATATACTAATAAGCAAGTTTAGATTCAGTTCCCAAGAGGGGAGAAGTAGGCTGATCGGTCAGTTGATTTGCTGGCAGTTATTTTCTTCTCCAATGTAATGGTGAGGTTTTGTTTCTTCCACTGCAATAAACTATTGAATACCAACTAACACTGCAGAAGATGAGAACCTTCATCAAAACAAAACAAACACACAACTCTCAGCTCTGGGAGTATTCAAACTTGATCCTTCTAAAAAGTTGTTCTACCTGTCCTGTGAACTGATGCTGCCCTGAAAGTCTGTTGCTGTTGCTATCATGTCCTTACATGGTAAAAAGGCTCAGACCCGTGACAAAGTCAAAGGAAGGAGACAAATTTATGGCCTTTCCGTTGCAGCCACAAAGAATTCATATTCACTTGTACAGTGACTTGCATACATCAGTTTCTCCAATAACTTACTCATCAACGCAGTGCAATGTTTAATTAATCACAGTGAAACTTGTAATTTCAGGTTTGCTATGCACCCTGACCATGACAAGTGACCCATCCCAGTTATCTTGACAAAACTTGTTACCCTCATTTTCTGCAAACCAACTCCATTTATAAGGAAAGGAAACCAAGAAAACACAAATGGAGACTGAACTAAGACTTTCAAGTAAGATGATCATGTGCAGGAATTCACTCCTGAATTGACTGAAGTTTTGTTTATACAAGTAATGGACACCACAGGTCACTATTATGCGCACCAGGCTCTGTCATTCTACAAGAGATCATTTGAGAGTTGCAGGATTTTGCATCCTTTTCAAGACCTTGAAGAATTAGAAAAGTTACTGAACAGGAGAGAATGAAAAGCTTTTATCATTTAAAAGGGCAAGGATGGAAGCATTCTGCCCCACAATCAGTTTGCAAAAAGTTAGCTACCATAGACGTTTACTGCTGTATTGCTACAAGGAGTATCTACGATTCCAAGAAAACCCACAAAGTTTTCCATTCAGCCACCCGTTCACCCAAGTCCTCTCATTCAGAAGAAATCTTAAAATCAGGGGAGTTTTATACTATATTTAAATCCCAACTTCAGCACCAAAAACAATAAGAGTTTGCAAGCTCACACAGGTGCATTACCAGGATTGAAAGCCTTAGACTTGATCTACATTAGCAATTTATATTGGTATAACAGCATCGCTCAGGAGTGTGGAATAGTCCACACCCCTGAGCAACACAGTTATAGTGACCTAAATCCTGGTGTAGACAGTGCTATGCGGACAGCAGGACTTTTCCCATTGACATAGCTACTGCCTCTCAGGAAGGTGAACTACCTACACTGATGGGAGAAGCCTTCCCATCAGCATAGGTAGTGTCTTCGCTTCAGCCTTTTAAGCACAGACAAGCCCTTAGCCATTTCAGTAAGTGCTCTCTGAAGTGACCAAACAGCTCGCATGAATATCTATTTTCAATTCTACGGCCTTCTATTTTTTGTATTTTGGTAGCATCCTAGGAGCCAGGGTCAAATGGCTAGATGCTTTACAAAGACAGCCTTTTGTCTTGTTATTTTTTTACCCCAATGTAGGCAAAATTTGGAGAAAACTCACTAACATTATAGCTAAAGATTTTCAAGGCTATCTAGAGAGAATCTGGATGCCCAGTTATTCCAAAGGCAGCTTTGAAAGTCTCAGCCTACAATTTCATAACTCTTTCCCATTCTCTGTCACAGAAAGCATGTGACAAGTTTCATGTTAATGATACTAATGTAACATGAATTTTGTATCTGTTTTATATCTCCCTGTTGCTGGACAAGTAACAGAACAGCTACTTACTGCATCTTCTAAATAAAGCTCTTGATTTAACTCTTTATATCTACGACGGAGTACTGGTATAAACCTCTATTGTCCTTCCTAGTTCAATTCTAACTGAATATTCTTATTCTCCAAACAAAAAGAGAAATGCTCATTGAGTGAAGTTATTTTTCTGACTCTAAGAAAAAAAGTGAATTAGGTTGACAGACCATATTTAAGTTGTACTGCTCCCCGTTTTCCTCCCCACTGAAAGATCTTACAACTCTCTTCACTCCTGACAGTCAAGAGATTAGATCCCCAGTGCAGTTGTCAAAAATGGTCATCTTGGTTACTTGGCTACATCTTCAGCAATGGCTCGAGAACGTCTGTGTAAAAAAGTGGCACCTGCATTCAAAGTCTAATCTGATACTTATTTGTGCAGGAAATGTATTTCTGCCAGTAGAGTGAAAAGCTTTCAGCAGACGGCATGGCTACACTACAGAGCCTAAGTCACCCGTCTCCCTGAACGACGGTAGGTAGCTTGACAGAAGTATTCTTCCATCAACATAGCTGTGTCTACACTGAGGATTACGGCACCATTGCTACGGCAATTAGGGATGTGGATTTTTCACACCCCAACCAATGTAGCTATGTCAAGCTAGTATAGACCAGCCCTGACTTGTCCCCATAAATCTAACAAAGAACAACTCCTTGTTGAGAGAAGTTTATTATGTTCCAATCTGTTACACTTGTACATGTCTATTGAAGACAGTAAGGTTACATAGTTGTCAACTGTCTGATTGGGCCTGCAGAATCTCTACTACAGACCCCAAGGAAAGAATCCAGCTTGACTCGCAGATCCCTGTTAGCAGGGCAGGAAATCAGAAAATGCTTTTTACTTGTGAACAAAACACATTTGATTGGAAACATTGTGACAAACATGGAACTCCATCAGGCCATTTACAGTTTTTTCAGACTTGAGTCGTGCTTTAAACTATGAACTCCTCCCCACCCCCAAAACAACAAAACTCCACACAGATGGTACTTGGTAAGTCATGTCTACCATACAGCAAGGCCTATAATACAAACTGAGCAAGACTGAGGCATCTTTTAACACTGGCATTACAATAAAAAACATGTGTTCCCACTGTAGCTATGAAGTGAGGCAAAAGGAATTTGAGCCAAGTGGGAATCAGATAGCCTTGTTATAAGTCCTAGTATACAGACAGGTGCCATATGGAGTAAAATGCCATTAGTTTTCTACCAGGTCCGTAGTCATACCACAAAGCATTCAGCAGATCATCCAGCATAATAAAGCTAGCTATTAAACCCGATACTTGCCAACTCCTCTAATAAAGTAGATGCCTTGTGTGGAGGTTTAATTAAGCTGTTGCTTTGTTTCATTTTCTGCAATCCTCTCTTAGGTATTTAGAAAGCAAGCCATTATACAGCTGAAGTAGTTCTGATAGCTAAACATGAACTGCTGTAATGCCCTGAGCCAAGTACTCCTAGTGAAACCTTTTACATCTTGCGTACCCTCTCGGGCACGGATACCATAGCTGACGGTTACATCAAACCATGTGTATGGATCACTACAATTACACTCGGTCACCAATATTGGGACATTGCGACTCAAAGCAAAAATGCAGTCATCGTAAGAGCACCATTCTTCAAGACTGAATTTCCGCATTCTTTCACAAGACTGGCATGACGATTGCAAACATAACTGCTATTGTGTATCTAGCATACCTTTGACATGAGGACCTGCTTTACTGGTGACAGATGAAGACATATGAAGACAGTACAATAAGGATTATCCACTATTTAAAACAAGCAGTTAGTAACTTCTTCCAGAGAGAATGGTTCAAAGGTCAACCCACCATGCACTAAGTTTTCCTATGGCCTGATTCTTTGAGGCGCTAAGCACCCCTAGATCCCACCAAAGTCAATGGGAGCTGAGAGTGCTCCACAGACTGCAAGGTTTTCCATCACCCAGAACTCTTTTATAGCTGAATGTTTTTAGAGAAAGATTGAGAATCTTTAACAGTTGAACAAGTAGCCACTCCTACATCATATTCATAGCGCTATAAAACCATTATGAAACACTTGGTGAGGCTAGGCACAGAAGAAACAGCAATCCCTGCTATTCTATGATTGCTAATAGATAAGGGAGTTCACAATCTCATCATTCTTTATGGAAGTCCTAGGCTCTTTGTCTGAAGTACAGCTTTTGTTTATTTCAATTTAATGCTCTCTTCAGAAGTTATGCATATGCACTTATTTCAATCTGGCAAATGCCCTATCGATGCAGAGTGAGAGGGCACAGTTAGGTAAGGTAGTTACTAACAGTAATCCTTCACATACATACTCTCCTACACAGCACAGCATCACACTGTAGACTAAATAATGTGTTTGTAACTTGGCATCTAAATCGAGACAATGCAAAAACGTAACCACCTTCAGAATCACTGGGATGTTTATGTTCTGGATTTGGTCCAAAGGAAGTTTAAATCATTGTTAAAAGACAACCTAATAAAGACTGAATCATTTGCATGCCCTTCAAACCAGCTCAAGGACGCAGGTAGCTTTTGTACAAAAATGGTACGTATCTAAGCCTAAAACCTTGGAAGCTAAATCCAAAGTTACACAATTTGGATTTACAATCCAAGCTCGTGGAAGAACAAGAAAACCAAGTTAACTTGTAAAACAAGCCTCAGTACTTTCCAACTTTGCTTTCTAGCACAGCAAAGGAGATGGCTTCCACTAACACGCTCAAAGATTTCTTCTTGTGAAAATAGTGATCTCTCTAACATCAACACAACAGGAAATAAGTGTGTGGAACATATGGCTATGGTATACATTTCCATTAAGGCTGAATGCTGGCACTCAGTTGCTTTTTGTTTGCTAGTGTTTGCCAAATGATGCAGAGGATGCAGACAGATTCTGCCCTGCTGTTAATGTCACATAGCTGAGATTCCAGCACAGAAACCCCAGAGACTGGACACATACCAGCAGTAAAACCACAACTGTTTGGATGGCTTGTGTATGCACACAGACATACACCTATTTAACACCAGTGAAATGGCCATATGTAGTCTTTTGCTGAACTGTAACATCCCTTGCCCTTTCCCTACAGGAGTTGGTATTCACACTGAGCAATGTATTAAACCACTGTAAACCCTCTAACAGGACAGTTTTACTTCAATAGCATGCTGAAGTGTTTAAATGTCAGGGACTCCCTGGGGTGTTGCAGTGTTTGCTGGAATCCAAGTAGCCCTGTGGCTTGCCACTATCATTCCTGCTTCTCCTAGTTCAGACACACCAGTGAGTTCAGTCTAACAGCACCAGTATGGTGATGAGAGCACTGAATCTCCCCCACTCCCCAAACAAAAACAGATGAGAGATGATTAAACAGTGGGGCTTCACATTACAAATGAGTCAGAAGCAGGAAGCTCCAACACAAAGCGAATTTTCCATTGCTGCTCAACAGAGTAATAAGACATGAGGCAGGTACCGCAATCAGTGACTGCCACCTTTACTACATCCTTCACCATCCTTATAACAAAATATCTGAGTTTCAATTTTACCTTCCCTATGTATTTTTTGTATTAGAGTTTTCCCTCTCAGGACCAGAGAGCCTTGATAAAGACATCTGTTATAGCGAAATGGAAGTTAAGTCAAAATTCATTGCTCTGTAGATGAGACTTACAGCTTTTTCCTATTTCAAAGAGAAAAGTGACTTCTGGGAAGAGGAAAGTCTTGGCCACCAAACTGCTTCTAGTGGGCTAACTGGCAGGAAATAAACTAGAAGTCCAATGGACATCAGGTAACCCAGGAGCTCAAAGCCTTTCAATTGTTACTGATGTATCAGAAAAGACATACGAGAAGCCCGTTCTTAGCAATGAAGCAACAGAAACAATGACCACTCCTTAAAAGGACAGGAAAAACAGTCATTGAGTGCTATCTTGTCACTCTGGATGTTGATCAGCCTTTAGATATTGAAGAAAGGGGAGTGCGTGGAGTAGTGATCTGCTAGATGACCTGGTTTGCTAGGATCTAGTAGATTTTAGCAGGTGGACCAAGCACTAAACCCTGTGGTTATGTATAAAGTTGCCTAGCTCATCTTGTTTTTCAGTCTTCACTGTTGAATTCACTGGAGCCTTAACTACACTAGGGAATTTTACAGAAAGTTTCCCAGCAGCACCAGTGATGGCACCTGTGGGAGTTCCACTGTAGATGTGTTTAATTAATGTGGTGTTAAATTTGATGCAGATAGAACATAGGTGGTGATTTTCACTTCAAATATAGGAAATAGGCAACCTGATGATCAATATTGCAAGTTGGTGATTAGGATTCAATAATCAGACACCAGTATATGAATTTATCTGACTCAAGTTGCTAGAGCTAAGAGTGGGAAAGAAGCAATTGGAGGAATTGAAATAACGGAACTAGACCATTCTTGGACAGTAAAGTGTAAACAAGTTAAAGAGGAAGTCAAAGTCTCAAGAGCAGCAGAAAAATCAGTTTCTTTGCACTTTTTAAGCGCAAATTTGTTACTGAATGTAACATTGTCTATTGAAATGGAAGTGATATGTCATCAACCTGGAAATGAGAGTTTTGATGACAACAGCATTAAAACATAGCCACAACTCCTCACATTCCTGTTCTAAACCTTCGAGCAACCCTTCAATATCAACTTCACATGGGACTGGTCTATGCTCTTCTTTGACGCCCCAAAATTGTCCAAAATTAAGTCTCGATTATGCCATAAAACTGAAAGGCAAAGTCTTGAACTTTGTAAGTTGTAACCTTCCTTGACACTAAAAATCATCACTGTCAATGCAGCACCGAATGAGCAATTTAAAGAAACGATAGATGCACTTCACACTGATATACTGCTCCAAGCAAATTTGAACTCTCGGGCCCACTACTAACGACAGATGTAGAAATGGCATGAAAACTAAACTAAATAAAAGTATAAGGTTTAAGATTAGCAGCCGTGTTAGTCTGTATCCATAAATAAGACAAGGAAGACTAACCAGTTTATTTCAGCATAAGCTTTCGTGGGCTATAGCCCACGAAAGCTTATGCTGAAATAAACTGGTTAGTCTCAAAGGTGCTACAAAGTCCTCCTCGTCTTCAAAGTATAAGGATTGACATTAATGCAAGATGGCTAAATGAACATGACCAACAAACCAATAATGGCCGAAAGCATCCTAGAAAGGAAAGCGTGTTTCTGCTTCATGCTATTGATTATGTGACTCTCTCCAAATAAATGTGACCAAGTAGCTAATGGGACTACCCAAGAATACAGAGCCGTGTATGGCAAAGTGGTCTTTCCCTTTTGCTCAGACACCGATAAAATTAAAGAGCTTCTGTAGCGTGGGTGTTCTGGTATGCTACAAGCCTCGCTGAGAAGTTAAAACACTTAACTGTTCCAATGCACCTTCTGTAGGCATTAGCCCTCACCCCACACAAGACAGTTCGGTATTATTGCCTTTTTAAGGACAGGTAATCTGAGGCAAAGGTTTAGTGTTGCTGAAGGCCACACGGTGAGCCAGTGGAAGAATCCATTCTTGGCTCCCAGTCCTGAACTCAATCCACTAGCCCAAACAGCCTCCAATTTTTGTACAGCACTTTGAAGTAAACTGCTGTACAAGTGCTAAGCATTAACATTCAGCAGAGCTAATTTCTCTGCTTCTCTGTACAGTCAGTTGTTCCAAGCATTGTGCCGCAAGAAAAAACCTAAAAGGGCACACAGCAAAAGTATTTCAGTTAAGTTCGATCCTGAGTGCTTTGTTTTATGGTCTTGCTGAAACCACTGGTTAGCAGGCTTATTCTGCACTGATGCAGTTAAATACAGCAAAGATTTCTTTGAGAAAGAAGCAGGAATTATTTTTGAGAGGGTGAAGGGATTTTTTTTTTTTTTAAACTAGATTAGCCTTTGAGCAGATTGGAATTTGAAACTGCTGCTTCTACTCTGAAATCAGTGAACCTTGTACTTCCACTAGCATGCCAATTTAAACATAACCTGCAAGAACAGTCAGCATTTCTTTATTGAGCAAACCTGGTCACCTCCAGTGAAGATCAGACAGTTTTCTTCTGTGCATCTTGGTAACTTATATTAAGTTGCTGAAATACAAGCACTGCCCAGGCACATGTTTACATTAAGACTATCCAGTGTTTTCTCTAATATTCTGGGACCAACGTGGCTACAAGGTGGGTAAGGTAATATCTTTTACTGGAACAACTTCTGTTGGTGAGAGACAAACTTTCAAGCTTATACAGAGCTTTTCTTCAAGTCAGTTGGGGAGTGGGGGAGACAGTGGTTTGAGCATTGGGGGTTGGACTAGATGATCTCCTGAGGTCCCTTCCAATCCTGATATTCTAAGTCCAGACGGGCTCTATGTAAATGCCAATAAAAGATATTACCTCACCCACCTTGACCCTAACATTACGAATAAGCAGTTTCATTATGATTATAATTATGCATACAAATGTCTAAATACACCTTGTTCACCACAGTGTGTGTGTGTGTGTGTGTATATATAATAAATAAATAATGAAAAAGCTTAGCATCAATTCAATCCTGCCTGTTATACACACCTTCAAACGTCCACAGATTACCAGATTCTGCACCATCTACAAGAAGAACAATCTGGCTCTCCACCCGTTCAAATAAATACAGTAGGTCAAACATTTCAGTTACCACTCCTGACTCTGACCACTTGCTAGACCCTTTTCACATGCAGCAAAAATGCATGCTTTTCAGGTTTTAAACTGGTTAAAAGAAGAATGGAAAAAATGTAAAAAAAAAATAATCCCTAAGAACAGGCATGAGTAAATGTGGTGAGTTTAAAATTTTTAGCAGGTACCATATAGCTCTAGTGAGGCTGCTCAACCCATATATCCCTATTATTTCAGTCCTGGGCACAACTACACTCTGTGATGGTGGACAAGTATCCATCACAGTTAGGCCACCTCATTTTAATCAAAGGTGACACCAGATCTCCAAGCACAAGCTCAAATCAAAAGCAAATGTAGTTTTTCCTCTAGGATTCCCTGTCCTTCCACAGCTGCCAGAAAGCTCAGCTCTCAAACACTAGCTTAACACTTGCTTGTGATTTCCAAGCACAAACATTCCAGCTATTTTAGCAGTGCCAACTATTTTTGAAAAAGGAAGCATTAACTACATATTATTATCTCCTCGAAGTTTGAGTGAAGCTTGCAGCAACTCACATTGAAATCTGGCAAAACGAGATGAGATATATCTAAAGGGGGAAGGATTATATAGCTTTAGGCAATGCACTAAACTTTCAGAAGTCAATACACTAGTCAAAATAGCATGCAATGCTATGTATACATCAGCATTTTCATTCGCTATAAGGTGTGAAAATGAAACACTAAACCAAACTGTTCAAATATCAAGATTGCAGTCCCCACTAAACTATGAAGTGTCAACCTCCCCTCCCCATTTCCTGGTCTTGTATCAGTTTAGATCAGTGGTTCTCAACTAGGAGTACACACAGGCCTTTCAGAGGATACATCAACTAGTCTAGACACTTGGGCTAGTTTTACAACAGGCTACATAAAAAGCACTACCAAAGTCAGTACACACTAAAATTTCAGACAAAGACTTGTTTATATTGCTCTATACAAGGAAATGTAAGTACAATATTTATAATTATAAAATAAATCAAAGTAAGCAATTTTTCAGTAAGTGTGCTGTGACACTTTTGTATTTTTATACCTGATTTTGTAAGCAAGTGGGAAGGACAAATGGATCCAGGGGAGAAAACACTGGACGAGCTTCGTGCGATTTTACATCATGGAAATCACACACCCTGAAACAGTCAGCATTAATAGCATTCTCCCATGAGAACAGCAGCTAAGGTGCCATGTCACAGTGATAAAACCTTTAGCCAGGTGTTCTAAGTGGAACTAAGCTATTGTTCAATGCTTGAGAGGGGACAAAACCTTTTCTTAATAGTAATGCAGCAGCATGATTTAAAAGTGAGTCATTTGCACTATCCCCAAAATATGGAAAAATCATTACCAATGTGAGTCGGCTTTTACACACAGTTAAATAGCCTACTGGATATTTTTAAAATATCTTTGGTCTGATTTCAGCCTAAACTCACAAAGCTTGACAGCACAGACTTGTTACATAGTTCGGACAAACACATACTTGTTACATTTAGAACAAAATACTCCCTTTGAAAGTTTCTTCTCTTGCCAGCATGGAGTCTAAAAATTCCTCTGCCTCCTTGAATTTTGCTGATATTCTTAGCTCTGTCTTAAATAGCATGCAATTAAGATAATTAAACAAAATAGCAGATGGCCACCTTGAATTCTCCTCTGCCTGCCTAAAGAAACAAATCTGAAACACAACACAATCTTCAAATTATTAACTAACATGAATGCAAAATCAACTATAGATCAGAGCACTCAATGTATTACTACATTCCCAGGGTTCTGGAAAAACAGGCAGAGAAAATAGCACATATTCTTCACAATCAATTGAGTCTTGCAAGCAAGGTGTTGCCCTGTTGTGATGACAGGCTTTTGTAATTACTAGAGTCCTCTACAACTTAAGGGAGAGAGGGGAAAAAAAGATGTGCCCTACCCCGCTTTGTGAAACTCCCAATAGAAAATAAGATGAGGATGAGGAAGGGAGATCGGATTATGTAAGAACTCAAGTGTTAATACTGCTGCAGTCCTAATAATTCCTGGCTTCTGCTGACTGAATTCACAGCTGCAGTCATTGCAAGAAAGGACCTGCTAAATTTAAGGGTGTAGTTTTGTAAAATGGGTTCTCATTCAAATATACCCTCTCATCCTGAGGAATGCAAAAGCTACATGAATTGCGAGTGTCACACACACATTAAAATGTGTGCATGGTTTTAGATGCATCAGGCACAAAAAAAGTGCCTGAAGCACAGCTCAGCCATGTGCGAATCTGACAATTACTCCAATATACATTTAACACTGACCAAACAGACAGGATTTTGATGCCATTACAGCAAATTTAGTCCACTCAAGCAAATATTTCCAAATGACAGGCCACAGAAATGGAAGGAAGGATTCCTGCAACCCAGCAGGATTCACAGAACCACATCAGTTATTGCTAGCAGACATACATCTGCCCTCAGGAGTGATTATAAGAGGCAGGGTAATAGCCTCTGCATTTTTATGGTTGACCATGAATGTCTGTGCATTGTAGCGTTTTTGTACATGCAACTAGAGACCACAATAGGTGCATTTTTATATATTAGCTTTCACCTCCATGGTCACTCCATTCCCAGCTTTCTCAGCTGACCAGACAAGAACAAGGAAGGAAACTCAGCCAGTGGAGAAAATTGCTTCAAAGGGGCAGTTGAGAGCCACTGTGTAGCAAGGATATATATTACAGAAACTCTAAACAGAGCCACTAACTCCATAGGTCAACAGCTCACAGTGGCTCTGCAGTGAGATCTCTGTAATTAGGAAGCCTTTCCCCAAGGAGATTCCAGGGAAGGGGACTGGGAAACAGGCACTTCCCTTCCAGGGCTCTCAGCATCACCCACCCATGGTAGATTACTCAAGGGGGAGCACCTCAAAGCAGTGACTAGGAATTTGTTCTCCACCCAAGATCACAAACATTTCAACCTGCCCCACCCAACCCCCATGACACTTGCTTCCTCCTGCAACCAACACCTACTGACACCCTGGCCCATCCCATCCCCTTCCATTCTTTCCCACAAGCGCTCACACTCTCTATTACATTCTGTCCCAACACCCAGGACCAAAGCCCATTTTCCCCCTTTATACCTCTCTAACCCCCACCCCACCCTTTGCTGATGTTTCTCCAGACTAGGTTCAACAGGTCTTCATCCCCTCCAGAGACCCCTTTCCTACCTCTACCCCTCCTGAATCTCCCTGTTGCTTCTCCTAGGTCACAGCCCCCCAAAGTCAGCAACAAGAACCCTCCGGCCCTAGACCAAGCTCTCTCTTCACCTGCCTGATGCCTTCCCCCAGCCAATCCCCTCCTAGAAACTCCCCAGTCAGGACCCACAACCCAAACTTATAAGTGCTCACCTCATGGAGCACCCATCCCTCCCCTTGCGCTGAGGCATTTCCCAGCCCTCACACCCCCAAACCTGTCACCCACCCCTCCCTAGAGCCTCTCCCTCCCCACCCCTTAGGGCACCTTTTCACACCACTGCTTCTCACAGACCCACAGTTCCTCCCTCTTTCCTCACTCCAGACACCACCCCTCACCTTGAACCTCTGCTTAGCCCAGGTCTCCCTCTGCCCCCCC
>ML677389.1:3743522-3760741 GCA_007922305.1 Dermatemys mawii
TTAGCCCCCCCGACCCCTCCTGCCCCGCCTCACCTTGCGCTGCTGCTTCTCCCAGGCGGGGTCGAGCAGCAGGTCCCGGTCCCAGTCGTCCTCCTGCGCCATGTAGTCGCCGATGCCGCCCGCGCTGGGCCCGTTGCCGCCGTACTGGTAGGGCTGCCCTGCTGCGTGATAATCCACCATGTTCTGCGCGGCTCCCGGCCCAGCGCCCCGACCGACCTACCGACCGCTCCGGCTGAGGGGACGCCCCGCCCCGGGGGGAGGGGCCGGCGCGCGGGGCGCCTGCGCGGAGACCAGGCCCCGCCCCCTCGCGCGGCTGGCAGAAAGGGAGCCCCGCCTCCTTCCCCGCCCTCGAGACGGAGAGAATCAGGGCGCCTGCGTCGTACGCCCGGCCGGCGCGAAATCTCACTGCGCAGGCGCTGAATAACGCCTTCTTTCCCCCCCGGTCCTCCCCGCGGGACGTCACTGCCTGCGCCGTCCACTTCCTCGCCCTTCCCTGCGCCTGCGCTCTCTTCTCCCTTTTCCTCTCCCGCCCTCTGGGGGTGGGGTGTCTGACTGTGCGGCAGTGCGCCTGCGTGCATCTTTCCCGCTGCCTCCCAACGGCTCCTCATTGCGCCTGCGCATCTCCGCTCAACGGCTGCCTGAGAGCCACGCGCCTGCTTCTTCCCTTATGAATATTCAGTTTGTGTGGCCAGTGACAATCAATGCCCTCTGTACGTGTGGCGGGGGGGCGGTATTGCCTCCCTCTCATGAATATTCATTTTATTCATATGAGGTGGGATTGTTGTGATATGACGATATTATGGGCATGACAACGACGCTGCTTCATGAATATTCATATTCTGAGAACTGGCTACACGTGACATTGTCTTCACCTCGTGAATATTCATATTGTGTATAGACCCACCTCCTCCCTCATGAATATTTATATTGTATGTGTACTTTAATCCCTTGTTAATATTCATATAGTGGGGCGGGGCTGTGACCTGGGATTAATATTCATATCATGGGTGGAGTTTAAACCTTCCTCATGAATATTCAGAATAGTGTTTCCACCCCTTCGTGGACATTAAAATAATGGGGGAAGGGGTTTGTGTGACCACCCTCATGAATATTGATAAAGTGGGTGGTGATTATGTTGTATTATGCATATTCATGATGGCAGAATGTCTACTTTTTCGCCCCTCATGAATATTCATATTGTGGGCGGAGTTTGTGCGCCTCCACCCCTTGGTGTGTGTGGGGGCAGGATACAGACATTGCCCCATGTGGGGGCCCCGGGGTGATGAGCGCCCCTTGTGCCAGCCTCCTGCCCTGCGGAGGACGAGGGGTGTCACGGCTCCAACAAAGCCACCCTCAGCCCGCCTGGCCTCCGGTTTCACCTGGGGGTGCTGCCCATCCACCGGCCTCGCTCGGCCGGGGCATCGCAGCCAGCCCCTTGGAAAGGGAGGCCAGCATGAGGAGCAGCGCCACAAGGGGACGTGCCGTCTGCAGGTGGGCCCAACGCCCGCCATCCTGTTGGTGGAACGGCCCCTTCCGAGCCACCTCTGGGCAGGGGTCAGCGGGCTCCCTAATAACCCTGAGCTCTGCCCTCGAGCGTTTCATCTCCAAGCACTCTGCGAAGGAGGCCAAGCACACGAACCCCACTGAGAAACAGAGGCACAGAGCAGGCAAGTGCCTTACACAAGGCAATGCGGCAGTGGCAGAGGTTGGAATAGCGAGTCCTGGCTCCCAGCTTAGCGTCTGATCCACTGCATCTGCAGAAAGTCCTCCCCCAATGTGTGCGAGAAGAGACTGGTAGGAAGAATGAGCACAAATGGAACAGCTCAGCCCTATGTTGGCACTGCTGAGCTCAAGCCGCAGCAAGAAAGCAGAGAAATATTTGAACCGGAGAAAAGTGGGAACTGTTCGGAGGATGGACGAAGCCCAGCTGTACACTTGGCTCCCCGTTCCGTTCATTAATCTAGATTGCTACAAGCCAGGGCTAAAAGCAAGAACAGAACTCAGAAACTTGTGCTCTGAAAGCCCAGTGCCCAGCCTTTCAGGCAGAAGGGGAATCTCCATTAGTGATTGTCAGTATAGGCCCTATGATGCACAGCTGGACAGTTTTGATTCCATTCAACAAGGTCAATGGTGAGTACAGGCAGTTTGTGGTATTTACTATTACTGTAATTCTCAACATGTCATTCTTGTGTCTCGGTCTCCCAGGGAGAGCAAAGAAAAAATGACTGAATGGAAAATTGTCATTAAAATTCCACTTGCCGTTTTGACTGATTCCTGCCCTCCAGCCCCAGCAGGAATTCTGGGAGCTGCCTTCTTCTGGAACAATGGGTGGAAGCAGGCCATCAGCCTTATAAATAGAAATAGCCGTGCCCCCGAATAGCCTACCCAGCTCACGCCTGGCTCCAAGCCGCAATGAGAGGGGAACTGCCTTAATATAAAAAACCTTGGTCCGCCCACAGGTTCCCTAATTTATAACCGCACTTTGCACTTAGAAAGGAAGCAGTTTTCCCGCGATCAGGCTCCGTGACTGAACCGTCATCTTTACCCTCTGTCACTGCAAGTACCCTGAGGCTGCTGGCCCAGGAATGACACTCTGACCAGCCCTTTGGGGTTCATGGCAAAGTCTGGATAGCTGCATGCTGGACCCACACACTGACTTCGAGTGGGCAAGTTAGTGGCATGACAATAAGCTGAGGCGGGGTGGTAGGCCTGAGTGGCTGGGCGGGAAGGTGGATTTTACTCTGAGGTCGCCCCCAGGAATGGGTTTATACCGGGATGTGTATGTCATAAGCATTAACAAGGTGCATGCAAATCTTTGCCCAAAGCCCCATATTGTCACCGACACAAACGTGATTACGTTGGAGTAGGAAGCACGAGATCTGAGCTTCCCCCATCAGCGGCTTCATGTGCGGCAGAGGCTAACTGCACTGGTTAGGGGAGGCCCTGGGGCTCCCTTCATTCCTTGCATGTTCCTCACGTCTGTCCAGGTAGCTCCGGCTCGTGAGGAACAGTGTTGACTTTGTTTCCAATCCCAGAGGCCTTCCTGAAGCTTTGGCTCAAGTTCATAAATACATTGTTGTATTTCTGACATAACCATGGCCCTTTGTGTGCGTGCACACCTGTGCACCCTGCACACACACACACACAGATTCACAAACACGCTTAGTCTATTTCTCATGCACACACACAGATTCACAAACACATGCGTGTTCCTGTTGAGAGGAAGGACTGCCTAACTGTTAGAGCATTAGCTTGGTATTGGGGAAACCCTCATTTGGTTCTCTGCTCAGCCACCAATGAAGAAATGGAGGCACGGTGTAACTTTGGTAAGTCACTTAGCCTCTCTTTGCCTATGTTGCCCATTATACAAAGGGGGTGGGAGCCCGGCCCTACATCACAGGGGGTTGGGAAGATGATTGTAATACTGCAGTAACAGGCTCGTATGAGGCCCATAGGTAGATTCATAAATAGTCATGTTTCTTGTACACCCATCTCTCACACGCGCATTCAGAAACAGAGACCCATCACACGCCCAGTCACACTGCAAGCATGTGGGCGTACACCCATTCACAAGCACACGCTCGCTTCACTGACACACGCTCATGTGCTTTGGGAAGCATGAGGCATTCAGCCTCTACTTCTGCTTTCTGGCCAAAGGCCTTATCGAGCATCAGCTGCTGAAACCCTCCTCCCCTAGATTATGCCGCGTTAATGTCACTGCTTTCAGAACATGAAAACAAGGCAGAGTTTCCTTCTTTGCCTCCCAGCAGGGATGGAGCAGCAGCGCCAGGAAAGACAGTTTTGCCAGATTTTGGGGAAATGTGGGACAGTGGGTGGGTTGGGGTCACTTGGCCAGTAGCCACCAAGGCTGGTGGAGTTCAGAGCACGGCAGGGGTGTTACAAGCAGATCCACAGACCCTGAGTGCACGTGGGCTGGGAGCACCCAGACAAGGAGCAAGGGGAGCAGAGCATTTTAAGGCACTCCGGGTTACAGGCCAAGTAGTGACATCTCTCATGAGCCTGGATTGCACCCTAGATTGTGACACTGGTGGGAGGCACTGGATGGGTGGCCCTGGGGACTGGATCCAGGGGCAGGACAAAGACCAATGATCCTTCTTGTCTGTCAGCTGCAGCCCCGCTGGAGACAGCTGTGATTCAAGCAGGCAGCCCCGTGAGCTGGAGGGGGAAGCTGGGGGCCCAAGGGGAGTCTGGGCTCCCAGGAGAGCGATTCTCAGCCAGTCCCAGGTTGGCTACACACCAAAGAGGGACTCATTACTGGTTCCAACGGGGAGGTGGCTGGTACCCTGGAGGAATGACAGATGATGGGACATTTTTGCAACGTGGGGTTGGTATCTCAGAAAACAAACCAAAGACGGCCTAGCCCTAGAGCTGAGCCTCAACCCCAAAGCGCTGGCCTATTCTGGCTGAGGAGATCTGCGCACCAGGCTAGGAAGGACATGAAGCCAGGGCTGGACATAATGAAAACCAGATCATCAGGAATGAAAAAACATTTACAGCCTTCCTTTCTTTCTTTCCATTTGGAGAGCCGACAGAGAAAGTCTCTTTGGCTGCTCCTGCGTCTATTACGGCACCCATGGAACTTGGGCCAAAGCTTCTGGAAGGCCTCTGGGATCGGGAACAAAGTCAACACTTTTCCTTGTGAGCCGGAGCTACCTGGGCAGACGTGAGGAATGTGCAAGGAATGAAGGGAGCCCCAGGGCCTCCCCTAACCAGTGCAGTTAGCCTCTGCTGCACATGAAACCGCTGACGGGGAAAGCTCAGGTCTCCTGCTTCCTGCTCCAATGTAATCACAGTTGTAACATTTCATTTCATTAGTCACTTGCGATAGCTCGGCACCCGGCTTCGCATTTCTTTGACCCCATTTGCAGCCTGTCTTGGAGGCTGAATTGGGTGCAAAAACCAACTCTAAGGAGATTTATTTTCATTTGCTCCTGAGAAAAGAGCACCAGAGCCATCCCACCCAACAGCACTCAAGGGCTAGAGGTGCTGGCACGTTCATGTTCAAACAGGAGGAAAATAGACCACACATTGCATTCAGGTTTAAGAGAAACATCCCACGAGGTAGCAATAGATTCTTACACTGGTGTCAGCAGTGGGATCGGTCCTTTTGGAAGCTCCAGATTGCTTACACTGAAGTCAGGAGTGGGGTCAGATCTCCTGGGGACCCCACTACTTAAGGATCAAATCTATCCTTACCTTTGCAAGCACTGTCTAGGGGAGTATGTCTTAAATCATCTGGAGAGTGTGTCTGTGTGTACATGTACACACCCTTGCCTTCTAGTGGATGAGTCCAAACAGTGTGTCATAAGCCCTATACTTCTAACCCCTAGGTGAGATTCTCCTTCAGTTCAAGGCATAGGCTTTTGGAGCAGGCAGATCTGAGTTCAGCAGCCCTTCTGTCCTAGCTAACCAAAGAGCAGCTGCAATCATTTTCCCACTGAATATTTAACCTTGTGCAAGGGGTTAGCCTGTAAACATAGGTGCTGGCCGCTGAGATCATAGTGGACAAGGGGAGAAGGGGGATATATTCCAGAAAGCTGACAAATAAAGCTCTTTTTAGATGCAAAGTCCCCCAGTATAGCTGGGAATTGGCCACGAACCAGGCCCACAGATTTGGCTGCTTCTTTCTCCCCCCCCACCATTTTGAAATTCTATCAACATTTCTCTTCCTCCCCCCCTCCCCCGCCACACACACATTTTTGTTTTATTTCTTAACTCCGCAAATATGAAGCAAAGGTTATGCCCTCCCATTTCCTGCGTGGCAAGATGCTGAACATTCCTGCGACATATATATTTAGACACTGGCTTGGACTCCTCTATTTATCCTAAGAGGGAGCTTGCTCTCAGTGCGGGGAGAAAGAGCATGGGGAGGTGGAATGGAGTTTGCACGACCAGCATGGAGCAATCATCTTAATTTCCCTCCCACCCCACATTGGTAATGGGGCAGGGCAGCTGTTCTACACTCGATGCTAGGCCAGTGGTTCTCAAACTTTCTTTGCTGGGATGCCTTTTAAGAAGGTTTGGGCTGTGACGACACTCCCCACCCCCCCCATATCCCATCACCCTGACTTTTGCCCTGCTGCTGGTGGCCGTGCTGCCTTCAGGGTTGGGCATCCAGCTACCACGACCTCTCTGCTATAGTCTTGCAACCCCCTTTTGTGCAGGGACCCTTAGTTTGAGGAACATGCCGCTAAATGGCATCACTCCCTTAGGGAGGAATAATTGGCAGGCTGAGATGCACGCAGGGCTGGCCTGGATCGGGTCTCCCCCCCGGCTTCACCAACCGTGTGCTCCCAGAGCCCCCGTTCACAAAAAGTGGGGCAGCATCTCAAGGTCCAGGCAGAGGGAGTGAACGTGACCGAGCGCGTGATGAGAGCTGGGAGGAGAGGGAAAGAGAGAAACAGGTCTGGTAAACGAAGCCACACAGCTCCCATCCAGGCGCACACATTCAGAAAAACACCCAGTCCATTGTACATGCACACCCATTCATGGGCAGTGAGGGGCCCCTGCTAACACACCCTACCTGTCTCTCCCTGTAGTGGCTACACCACAGACAGAGGCTTGAGAGTCAGCTACTTGTCCCAGAAATCAGAGCTGTCATTTTAGCTCAGACAACAGATCCACAGGACCCAAAGTTTGCTGCCCACGGACACCTCAAGAAGGGGGCATCATTATGCAGAACTGGCCAGGGACAGCACAGCCCCCGCGAGACCTCACTAAACACCACGAGACAGCAGTGCCGTACCCGGGGACAAGGGGAGGGGTCGTGCCTAGGCCTCCCCACACGCTACACCCACAGGGAGCGGACGGGACAGGATCAAGCTCTCAATTTCATGCTGTAAGCACGAAGGATCCTTGGCCCATCCCCCATGGCTCCCCACAACACACCCACACTCTCCAAGTCCACCAGTCCTTTGCCAACATCCCTCCAGAAGAGGCCAGCAGCTTGTTCCCGCTACGCCTCCGGAGCGCTCCGCATTCTTGCTGGAGGAACCCTCTCACCAGCTGATTGCAGAGCCAGGACCCTGTGGTGGGCTAGGCCAGCCCCTCACCCCCACAAGCCTGTGTGCTCTGAGCCAGCGGCACCCCACCCCC
This sequence comes from Dermatemys mawii, assembly GCA_007922305.1. Classification (NCBI taxonomy): domain Eukaryota; kingdom Metazoa; phylum Chordata; order Testudines; family Dermatemydidae; genus Dermatemys; species Dermatemys mawii. Next base: position 3,750,639 of record ML677389.1, read on the forward strand.
ACAACCAACACCTCCTGGTGTCCTCACCTTGCAGAATCAAGCCCCTGCCTTTCCCATTTTGCCCCATGGCGGAGGAAACAGAGACAGTGCTCTGCGGAGATGAACACACTGGGGTAAGCCCTGGGCCAAGGCCAGCCAGCTCTCCTGGATCCCAGACAGCTACACCCTAGCATGGGGGGAAAAAAAAGAGGGAAACAACGGGGGGAAGAGTTGACATTGCAACAGGATTCGGCTGCTCCTGGCAAAGCCGGACGGTGCCAGCTATAAAAAGCAGCAGACAAAAGGCTTTTGTGCTGCAGGGCTGGATAAAGGGCCTTGGCAGGACAAAGCTTGTGTGTCAGCCCAATGTGTCTGCGGCGAAGCCAGGGTCCCTGTTCCGGCCTGGGGATCAGCACAGCCTTGTAAGCATCTCTTCATGCACACTGCAGCCTTGCCCAGGGTCTCAGCTCCACATGCCGGATCCAGGCAGGAACTGGAGTCAGCACGGCCCTTAACACCCCACGGGACCTTGCTCCGCTTTGGTTCTTCGCTCCCTTGCTGCGTGGCTGGGGTCCCCCTCCCCTCCAAGGGCAGGCGCTCTGCCACAGTGCAGGCTGGCGGCCTGATTGCCTGCAGCATGGGGGTCGCTAGGGGACATAGCCCCTACTCCGCAAGCTACGTGCCCGGTCAAGGCAGGGGTTCGCTGGCAGTGACCCCGTGGCGTGGGGCAGAGATGCCCTTACTCTGCCATCGAGACACGATCCAGTGAAACATTCCCACCGGGGTGGGGGTTGTCTGAGAGGAGATTTCACTGCAAGCAGAGCAGGAAGAGACCAGCTACTCCCCCGTCCCGCTGCAACTTCCAGCCAGGACCCAGAAACCAGCCTCCAGCCCAAGGTCCTGTGCAAGGCCATGGGCTGGGCAAGAGTGAACGAGCCGCATGTTCCCTCCCAAGCTTCCTGCGCCAGCCTGATGCTCACCCAAGCCGGACACGGAGCGCTGCTGCCCCCACATGGGGTGCACTGGGCACAGCAGGCAGCCTCAGGGCCTGAAGGACCAGCATTGTGGACACAAGCCAAAGCACGTGGCCCGGGACCAGCGTCACTCAGAGCCAGCAAAGTGTCTCGGAGGGGGAAACTGCTCTGCCCCAGGCCTCTGCAGACAGCATGAAACCCCTCCTGAGGGTAAGGCTCACGTCCGAGAGGGGAGCAGGACTGCTGGGCTCTCTTCCCATCTGCGCAGCCTTGGGCTAGCCCCTTGGCCCCCCACTCACTCTCGTTTGCAGCATGGGGCTTCCCCTCAGAGAACTGGAGGTAATGAGTATTGATATTGGGTGTGTCACACAGTGCTTAGCGCCCCAGGACTACCCTACACCGCAGAACAGTCCGTCCCTTGGCTGAAGACAGTGGGCACCCCCAATGCCGGCTGTAGGACACTGCCACCCCCACATTCAGTTCTCCCCTCCCGAGTGCCACTGGGCAGCTGCTGTGTCCACCTCACCACCCCTGCCCCAATGGCCCCCTTGTGTTCACATGAGGGCAAAGGCCCGAACTGGCCTCAGACTGAGCTCTGCTCTCAGTGGGGTCCCTCCAAGCAGACACAGGACAAGGCCATGGGACAGAGACAAGAGCTGGCCAGAGCCTCTCTCTCAGCCCCTTGCTCCCTGCCCTCCTACCCCACTGCTTGGAGCCGCCTGGGCAACAACCCCCCTCGTGTGTTGGGACCAACAGCCTCTTTGGTGGGGTTGATTGCAACTAGCAGCTTCTCAGGGAGCTTGTGCTGGCTGGAGCCCCACTTACACCCATGTGCTACCCCCCTCCTCCCAAGCACCCATCATCAGCCCCAAATGCCCATGTTCAAGGCTGGACGGAGAAGAAAGGAGACGGGTCGGAGGCAGAGTCAACAGCGTGCTTTTATTGGCCAAGGTTGGACTGGCGTTAAAAAGGGAACCGAACCACAGAACCCCGAGTGCTCATGGAGCAGCGAGGAGGGTGGGGACGGAGGCCCCATCACTGGGAGGAAGCCATGATGCTGGAGACACCTGCGAACAGAGGAAGGACGGAAATAAATGGATCCATTGAGTGAGGGTTTCCTACCCAGTCCCTGATTAACAGCCTGTAGCAGCCAGTCCTGGATCCCACGTGCAGTCCTTCCTCCAGCAAGGCGCCCACTGGGGCCAGTGAGAGCTGGGTGATCCCAGTGAAGGGCTCGGCACTTACTGTCAAAGTCGATCTTCTCCACGATGTTCTTGGGTTTGATGCTCTCCTCCTGGTTGCAGATGAAGATCTTGCCCGACTCCGTTTCCGTCCAGCCGTATTTGCTCATCCAGACCTTCAGCTGGTTGTCTGCAGAGAGAGGGGCTGGGAGGCTGAGCAGACAGGCTCTCAGCTTTGTTTAGTGGAGCCTTTGCCCCCGCTAAGGCCAGATGGGATTGCGTCTAAGAAAGGACCCTCAGGGGGATGCGGTGGATGCTAGAGCCTGCAGGCCAGGCCAGACTCAGCCAGGGCGGCTCCACTTGGGACACACAGCACCCAGCCCCATGCAGGCTGCGATGCTGATCCTCTCTCCCCACACATTGGCAGCCAGGCTGCCTGCTCCCTTGGCTCTTCCCCTTTTAACCTGCCAGCTGAGCTCACGGGGCGAGCTGGCAGGAGCCCCCAGCACCAACCGAGCCCAGTCAGGCCCCCCTGCCCAGAACAAGGGCAGAGATCCCCAGCCGAGGGGACATACGAAGAGATTCCATTCTTTGCTACGACATAGCCGAGCTCGGTCCCGGGTTTAAGTGCGCCGAGCTAGGTTCACTTATCTGGCACTCCTCATTCCCACAGCTTCTCCTCTCAACCCACAAGCCTCCAGGTCAGCCAGCTCCCCTGCCTCCCGCACAGGGACTGTCTGCTCCCAGCCTGCCGTGGCACAGCCCAGATCTGTACTGGAGTAATGAACGGGGCAGGAGCAGCCCTGTGTGTAATGCTCGGCCTTGCTGAGCTAGTTCAGAGCAGGGCTGGGAGACTGGCCAAGGAAACAGCAAGTGCGGGTGGCACTCATGAACCCCCGGGGGGCGCTGGAGAACCAAAAGGTCTTACCAGAGAGGTCACCCAGCACCTCAGCAAGCAGCCACCGGTCAATGTGCTGGTACGTGATCCCCACCACATGGCAGATGACTAGGGGAAGACACAGAAGAGACAGATGTTGCTGTTTCCACATGACCCGAGCCCCCTCCCCACCCCAGCATAGCTGGGGCTGAACCTGACCCACCTGCTGGATAGAGGGAGGTTTTACCCCCCGGTGGGTCAAGCCCCCTTAGAAGTCGGTGAGACACAGCGAGTGAACAAGCCCTGGTTCAGCACCCAGCTCCCATAGGGACAACGTAGGAACATGGAGCCCAAAACTCCACGGCCCCGGCTTACCAGCCGACACGCCAACCACCAGAAGGGATTTGGTGACTGGCCCCTGACCCCCACCAGGAAGGAGAGAAGGGGACACTGCAAGCAGGGAACAGGGCACACTGGGGCCAAGAGGGAGGTTAGCAGCCAGACTTACACTTCCTAACAGAGTCTTCAAACCCTGTGATCCCATCCAGAAGCTCCATGTTCTCATCCAGGGCTTGCTGCAGAGGAAGGACTCAGCGTTAGCACCGGACAGCCACTCGCCAGGAAGCTGCAGGAACTACGGGGCGCAGCAAGGGCCATGGAGGACAAGGCAACAGGCTGACTAGTTCAGTGGCCAGTGACGAATGCTGCAGAGAAAGGAGTCTGCCTCCCTTTCTATTCTGGGTTGTTCTAAAGGGGGCCAGTGGACATCCAGATGGTTAATTCCCCCCCCCACCCCCGAGCCCATCCAGCCGTTCATCTACACAGTGATGTAGAAGCCCTTGGGTTCATGTCCTAGGGCATCCAACTACAAACCTCTGCTTCATTAAGGGAGTGTGCACTAATGGTGAGAGCAGCGACAGGCACTAGGACTCCTGGTTCTAGTCCCAGCTCTGGGAGGGATGATGCCAAGGGGTTAGAGCACGGACTGGGAGCCAGGACTCCTGGGTTCTATCCCCAGCTCTGCACAGACTCACTGGGCCACAAGTCATTCAGGCGGGTGAAGCCTAATGAGATCTCGGGGGAGGGGACACTCACCCAGAAGGCTTGGAAGTGGCAGGTCTCCAGTAGCTCCCCCAGGTAGAGAATCTGCCTGATCGGCCTCTCTTCTTGCTGAGGTGCAGAGGTCAAGGGAAACATTCATGGGGGAAGGGAAGGCAGCTGAGCCGGCAGGGCTGGAGCACAAGAGCAAGTCACCCCAGTCCCTGACACTTGTTACTGCTCATCCCTGGGAACGAGGCCAGTGGGACTTGCAGTGGGATAGAGAGCAGACATCTCCCCATTGAAGCCCTGCTGCGAGGAAGAGGCTTAAAGCTCCCATGGTGGGGCCCAGCTGGGAGGGAGAGAGAGCAAATGGTAACCTGTTTGTTGGCACAAGAAAGCCAAGCACCCGCCAGAGGAACTGAAACAGATGCAACAGAGCGACACACAGGCGGAGCGGCCGCCTCAGGGGAATGGGAGACAAGGCTCCTCCCTCTCTAGGGCACCGGTTCTGATTCGAGTCAGCACCGAGAGTCCTCACCAGCCGACCACCGTTCACTGGCTTGTCTTGAAGAAGCTCCCGATTCACATCACCTAAAGCCGCCACTCGCGTCTTGTCTCCCTCAGAAGCCAAGAGACAGTGAATCATGAACTTATTTCCCCACTGCTGGGGGGTCCCCTCGAGGCCAGAGCAAGGGTGTGCACCCCATCATTGCCTGTGCCACCCCAATCCGTGGGGAGAGCCTTCCAGAGACCAGGGCAGTTGGACAGGCCTCTGGGTGCAAGGGGGGCACGCCAGAAAGGGGCAGGGTGCCCCAGGAAGGATACGTGAGCCTGGTCGATCATACACTTGCAGAGGGTGAAGTCTGTGTGTGGCAGGTTGGTCAGGGCTTTGAGCAGGATCTGAGCCGTGACGGTGGTTTGGAAGAAAGCAGGGTTGAACTGGTACCTGAGGACAGGGAGTGAAGAGGTCAGCAGTCCCGGGGCGCCCATCAAAGCCAGATCTATCAGCAGGCTGATATCAGGAGATGCTGAGCATCACTCATAGAGCCTAAGGCTAGAGGGGACCATGACCATCTGCCCCCCTGTATAGCCTGGGGTGCAGGTCAATTCCTCCCTGACCTATAGAACCTTTTACCAAAACAGCTGGTCCCAATTTCAGAATTGCCAGCAATGGGGAGTCCCCACAGCCCTCAATAAGCTGTTCCAATTGCTAAATACTCTAACGACCCTCCCTGTTAAAAACATCCATTTCCAGTCCCAACCTGGCAAGCTTCAACTCCCTGCCCTCAGTGGTGGTTAGTCAACTGTCCAGCTCTGTGTTTTAACCAGGTCTCTGACCAGCGAGCGGTGGGGCTGGCTCCACGGGGTTCATAGCTGCATAAGGACTAGGCTAGTGATCACAGCAACTCTGTGCTGCCCCAGAGACAGGCACTTGCACAGGGGCATCTCCCTGTAACTGGTGGGGTCCAGCATTAGCCAGGAACCCTCAAAAATGCTCACGTCACCTGCCCAGTGCTGCGTGATCGTGCACAGGTCTTGCCCCCTGACGTGATGGGTGCCCCCTTCACCCCCCTGCCACTCACAGCTTGAGCACGGCCAGGTTGGCCTCCAGGTCATAAGCGTTCTCCTTGGCCTGTGTCTCCACATAGCGCTCCAGGGTGGCCAGGTTCTCAGGGTTGTACCTGGAGCACAGAGGGGTCGGTGAGACACTCAGCAAAGCCCCCCGTGGGCGGGTGTCCAGCGTTCGACAGGTCCCCTTCCACCCCCAGCTCGCCTTCCACAGGAAATCCTCCCCCCCACAACCATTTCCTTCAGCCACCCCCACCAAACCCTGCTTCCCCCCCACCATTTCCTTCAGCCACCCCCCGCCCCGCCGCTGCCCCCAACATCCCCCGGCCCGGCCCCGGCGCCGCCCCGAGCCCCCCCCAACCCGCCCCCCCGTTGCTCCCACGCCCGCCCCCCGCTACCCCCCCGCGCGGTACCGGTCGATTCCCTTCAGCAGTTTGCCCACGTTAGCCCGCATCTGCTCGAACAGCGCCATGGTGCGGGGCGGCGGGGGCGGGGCCGGGGCCAGCAGCACAGGCGGCCGGGTCGCCGTCGACTTCCGCTTCCGCCGGCCGCCCTCGCGAGGCATGATGGGAAGGACGCACGCGCCGGCGCGCGAGAGCCATGGCGGCCCCTCCGCGCGCCATATCCGCCCTCTGGCCACGCCCCCAATCTCCTCACGGGACACCCCACCCTGAGGCCACGCCCCTAATGTCCCGCCCCCCTGAGGCCACGCCCCTTATCACCCGCGGGGCCCCCACCCTGAAACACGCCCCGCCCCCACCCGGGGACACGCCCCGCCCCCCCGTGGCTCCCCGCTCCCCCCCCATCTGCCACCTCCCCTCTACCCCCCAGCCCCTCTCTGCCTGCCCCCCCCGTCCCCTTCCCCTCTGCACCCCTAGCCCCGCCTCCCCAGTGCCACCGTCCCCCCTTCTCACCCTCTGACCTTCGACCCCCAGACATGGGCCCCCCACTGCCCCGCCCCCGGACCCTCCCCCGGCTTTTCCCTGCTCTGGGCACCCACCGGTCTGAGGGCCACAGGCGAGCAGGGTGGGGCAGGGGGCTGGGAGTCAGGACGCCTGGGTTCTCTCCCCCACTCTGGGAGGGGAGCGGGGGCCTAGTGGCTACAGCAGGGTGTGGAATTGGGGAGTCAAGTGAGTTCTCCCAGCTCTGCTACTTCAGGCAAGTCACAGCCCCTCGCTGTGCCTCAGTTTCCCCACACCATAGACCAGGAACAGTGATACCAGCCCAGCTTTGTCAAAGTGGCTTGGAGATTTCTGGGGGGCTCCTGCGAAGCGTTATTTATTATCGCTCCTCTTGGGATAATTAATTATCTCTCCGGACGGACCAATCGTGGGAGGTGTCAGCAGATCTCAAAGCACGTTACTGATTTATTTGCTTACAAATCAACCGGGTGGATCCTTGTACTCCCCAAAATCCACCCGTGCCCCTGAGGTGCCAGGAATATGGTCATTAGTGGCTTTATATAGGGCGCAGTTCCTGCTCTCTGAGCCCCTGTGACTCTGCCTGCTAAGCAGTGGCCCTTCTGAGTTGCCTTGCGCTGCACAGAGCCTTCATTCTGTCTAGGGGGCCCTCTGGCCTCGCACAACCCTCTGACAGTTCAGATCAGGAAATAAAGGCTAGAGAACGTTATCGTTCCCCGCATCGCACACTGCTTCGCTGCGCGCGCGGGCACACACCCTCCCCCGGCGCTCAGCACGGCGTCGGCCTGCGGGAAAACACCGAGGTATGGACGTCCAAGAGAGGCTGGCCTTGGATATTTCCACCCGCAATCCCCAGGACGACTTCGAGCTGCTGCAGAGAGTTGGCGGAGGGACGTACGGGGAAGTTTATAAGGTAACGCTGAGGACCCGCTGCCATCGCTTTCCTGTAGACATTGCAGGGCTTGGGGCAGTGCCTCCGTGCCAGGCACCTGGTCAGTAACGCTGTCGTCGGGTGTGTCATGCCACATGACACTAAAGATTGGGAGCATTTTCTAGCCCCTGGCCTAACGCTCAGTGCAGGGCCGTGGGGGGAGTCAGACCCCTTGGACAGGACCCCGATGGTGATTATCAGGGGAGAGCAGCGGGGGAGGGCTACGTGGTATTTGCAATAGCTTCATCCTGAGCTTCGTGCTCTGGGGACCTGGCAGGGCGAAACCTTGAGCTCGGCAGGGGGAAGAGCAAAGCCGGGTTAGGATCTGCACCTGTTAGACTGAAAGTATCGCCATGACAGTGGTCGATGCGGCCCACGGCACAAGGAGATCAGTGCGGTTTTGCACCCAGCGCCGAAGGGCCGAGGCTGTTTTATTGATTTGTTTGTTCACTTGCTGCAGCTGCTCTTTGCTGTCAGTGATTCTCGGCGACTAGGCCGGTCTGGGGGAGTTAGTCGACCGACCCCACTCATGTAGGCTGCTTTGCAGGCCCCAGCTGGAGCTATCGCAGCTACGTCTGCACCCTCGGGGCAGGACGGAGCAAAGACACAGAAGCGTGTGAGATTCTCTTGAGGGAAGTGTCTTTTCAAGGGGGAAGGTCATTGTCGCCGGTTCTCTCCTGGCTCCCACGGGTGAAAATTAGGAGTTAATGAGCCATGCCCTGAGCTGGGGCACAGGAGCGGCACCGGATTCCCTGTTTCTCTGCACCTCGCACAGTCATTGGCGCCAGTGCAGAGTGGATGTGAAGCTCCACCAGCTGAGCAGGGAGGCAGTTTGCACCCACAGTGCCCTCAGTCTGCGCCAGGGTTCAATGTGGTGGGGCAGGCTCTCAGGGCACAGGTCAGAACCCGGCCCAGGGGCTGCGATGTAGAAAACGTGGCTTTGGTTTAAAATGTAACCACACTCGACAGAACAATAGCTGGCGGGGGCCTGATGTTCAAATATGAAAGTAAGCTGAAATGCGGACACCTCTGGGGTGGGACGTGGCAGCTGTTTTCTACTGGGATCCCTCACGCACCACTGAAATGCAGCCACCTCTGCGGAGGGGCATGGCAGCAGTTCAGACAGGCGTTGCTCACCCTGCACTGAAATGCAGCCACCTCTGGGGTGGAGCAGGGCCACTGCGTGAACAGGGCTTGCTCACCTGTTGCGGATCTACACAGTGATGTCACCCCCCGACCCCTGCGGGGCTGTGGTGCCATGGGCATTGCAGGGCACTAATGCTGTGCCCGCGCAGTGGGGCTGCCTCCTGCCGCTAGCCCCCCTGGTAGGTGTAGGGCTGGGCTGGGGGTTCGGCTCCCTGGAGCCTGGCTATTAGGGCTAAGAGCTCTCCCCACTACGGATCTGCCCCACCCGCAGCCCCCTAGGTCCTAGCCCTGGGCTCCCCGCAGATCTGCGGTGCCCCTCACTCCTGACTTGCAGCCCTGGTCTCTCCTAGCTCTGCTAATGCCTCTAAATCCCATCCCGCAAACTCCCCTCCTCCCCCAGCCCTGGGCTCCCCCCACAACAGCTCTGCCGGTGCCCCTCAGTCCTGCCCTGCAGTCCCCCCGCCCCCCAGTACACATTACTGCCCTGAGCCTCCCCGCAGCCACCATGCTGCTGGCGCTGAACGTGCAGGGGCCCTGCAGCGTCTGTCAGCAGCCGGCGCCCACACTGCGAGCTGCAGCAGCCTGCGGGGAACTCCCGGCCACCCTTCCTGGCGCTGCGAGCGTTCAGGCGGCTCAGGCTCCCTGGGGGGGTTCTGGGTGCTCGTTCTGCACTCCCCGGGCCCTGCTCCTCCCCAGAGCAGGGCGCAAGCTCCCCCACCTTAACGCTGGAACGCCCTCTCCACAGGCAGGGCAGGGGATTCCAGCCGCCGGGGCCCAAGCAGGGGGGTGGTCAGTGGTGGGGGCTGGGCCGGTTCCTGCCTGGGATCCACCCGACTCCTGGCACACAGGGGCCGGCTGGCGTGCAGCGAGCTTGCTGGGTCTCGGCGTGCTTGGCCATATTGGTGCCCCCACTGGCCAGCCCCCCCCCCCCGGCTGAAAAGCCAAGGATAAGATGGGTTGTGGAGACACAACCCCCACCCGCACTGGGGGCAGGCGGCTGGCGCGGGTCATTTGCCCACCGAGGCCCTGGCATGGCCAGCTCCCGGGTCTGCGATTCAGCCAGGGGCTTGGGGGCCGGGGGAGCAGGGGCCATCTCACCCTCTCTGTGCGGGAGGGCAGGGCCACCCATGTGGGCCCATGCCAGGGTCTCACCCGCCCCACGCGGGCTCCAGGGGATCAGGGAAGCGGCTGCCCACCTGCTCCTGAGGAGTTTCCTGCAGGAAACCTGGCTGCTGCCCAGAGAGAGACAGGGCCGGAGGAGCCCTTCCCCCGCTGGCCACCCGCCCACCCATCCCGGGTGTCTGCAGAGAAATGCTGCGTGGGCCACACACACGGCAGACATGCAGACACACACACAGAGGGACATACAGAAACACACACACACGGACATACAGACACACACAGAGGGACATACAGAAACACACACACGGACATACAGACACACACACACAGAGGGACATACAGAAACACACACACACGGACATA
>ML677390.1:0-15228 GCA_007922305.1 Dermatemys mawii
CGAATTAGCCCGCTTACTGAGGACACACACTTGAATACATACTCTCATCTGCCCTAATACGAACGAAAGAAAGTGCATGATATCTCGTAGGGTAGACAAGTCCAGAAATCCTGAACCACGTCTTGTCCACAGAGCTCTGGTCACCTTCTCCCCGTGCAGTGTTGCCTGGGTCGGTAGTGTGGGAAATGACCTTGTTAGTGAAGCCAGAGACAAAGAAAGCACTAAGTAAATTTCTTTTTCACATCCTCTGGCACCTGATTGCCTGCCTGATTCAGTAACGGCCCACCCTTTCCTTTCCTTGACTTTCTTCTTGTTGCTCACATAGCTGAAGAAACCATTCTTGTTTCACTTATCCCTTGCTATACGCAAGTCTAAATGTAATTTAGCGTTCCTCTTTTCAATCCTGCATGCCTGAGAAATAGTTTTATATTCTTCTCTGCTCATTTGTGAAATCTTCCACTTTTTGGAAGCCTCTTTATTGCCTTTAATATCATCAAGGGGAAGGGAAGCTCGTCGCATGCCATGTTAACTACTTTTTCTACAACATTGAGGTTTGTTCCTGCAAATTGAATGTCAGTGACATCTCAGTATTCTCACCTAGAAATGATAATACTTAGTTATTATATGTGTTATTATTAATTATTAATTAATTACTAATTATTAATATTAATATGATATACTATACATTATAAATATATAAAATATGATATAGTATAATTATATTATATAATATATTACTAATAATTATAAATATATAAATATTATAAACATATAATATTAATATAATTATTATCATACCTATTATTATAATACGTAGGCGTGCCATGAGGTTTCTTCCAGTACAATGATTCTGTATCAAGGAGGTTGTGGGGCTGGGGAGTTAATTCACACCGTCTCTCTCTCTGTGTCACGGTCTCTTTTCCCTCACAAGATTCTCCTCTGCACCAACGTGGTATCTTTGTTTGCGAACCTGGCTAGCTCAGATGGTAGAACTTTTTCTTTTTAAGGTGAGTGTCCAGGAGTAAATTCTCTGGTCAGGCAGGGAGTCTTTCCTTATTGGTGCATGCCCCACGACTATGAAAGGCAGCTCTTCAAACTCCTCCTTGATATTACGGGTTCCCTTCAGTATGTGACATTTCAGAGGAAGCGTCCTTTAGTGCTTGGTCCTGCAGACAGTTTCCTGACATCCCCACGGGCCTTGCAATCTGGTGGGAAAACGACTTTGTGCTATTTAAAAGCACTAGGGGTGTTGTGTCTCTCTTCAATAGCCGTCTTCACTGTTGATCCCAGTTTGAGCTGTTTGTGCCGTCACCTTTAACTGAATATGCTGACATTTGTTTCCTTTCTGCGGCAAGGTGTTTAGACTGTTTCGTACCTTTGGTCCTTCAGTGCTCTGTTTACAGAGTCAATGAACGCAATCCACCTTTAGTATTTGGCGATCACTTCTGGTCTGACTTTTCTTGAAAGGACAGGTTTTCACGCTAAGGCTCTGCCTCTGCACTCCTGTAATTTTGGTTACATCGCCCGATTGCATCTTGTTACATCGCTCGATTGCATCAGGTTACATCGCTCGATTACATCTTGTTACATTGCTGCAATTCTGGTTGTCGCTCGATTCCGTTGTGGAGGAATCTTAGAGGTGTGCTACTGTAAACCATGAAGCAGCTGGATATTGTGATGTCCCACCAGGTTGCACCGAGACCACATAGCGAGAGATTGTCTTCTCTTCAGTGGTAGCTATGAGCAATCGCTCATTAGTGAGTCATGGAATTTAGGTTCAGAGGTCCCAGGTTTGTTCCTGCCCGCTACTGGAGTACTGTTGAAGGACCTTCTGGCTGCAGTGCCTTGGGGTATTCTATGTCATTCATAGACAGAAGGTAATTTCTGTCTTGCCAGTTCCTGTAAAGCTTGGGTGACGCTTAATATTGGAGTCTGAATTTTTCAGGTTACAAAGAGCATGATCGTCTCCCCTCCTTTTAGATCAAGTCAGATCCACAACCTCAGCTGGCCCTGGTTAGGGTGAGGGTCCTGGTTATGCCTGGAAAGTAAATGTGTAGCAAGCGCCACCAGGAGCCATTCAGTGATCTCTCCCACAAATAGACGGCCTCAATCCTTGCACATACTGCTAAAAAGTCTGCATGCAATTTTTTCCGCTTTTAGTGCCTTGAGTGCTACAGGATTCAGTTGTCCCTTAAACTAATGCCTACAATCAACCGCTCCTTGTGAAAACCAGAAGTTAAAGCTAAAGTCCTTGATAGGACTCTGAAGTGGAGAGGCTGATCTCTACACAGCTTCAGTGTAGATTCAGCTCATGGTGGTCACTGAAAGAATTTTGACAATATATCTTTTTGTACACTTTAGTAAAATGAACCAAGACAACTCATTAAGTTAAAGTAGCTATGCACAACACTAAGAGTGAAACAATACTATTACAATTGGCTCAACTCAATTAGCTTACAATGATTATTATATTGAAACCAGGTCACCAAACAACCTCACGTCAGCAGATTTAATACAACAGACCATCACCTGTATAACTCTTAAAACAGAGAGCAGAAAGTAACCAGTGCATTCCAGAGTGAGCTAATGGAATAGCTCTTTGCTGAAAACAACTTATTGCTTAGTTTGGCAGCCTAATATACTAGAAAGTGTGTGCTTTTAATGAAGACAAAAAATTGTTTTTGTATTACACGTTCCTATAGCTGGACTAGAGCGCTTAATTTATCTTTTGGTTTATAATTTTTCTTTAAAAAATCAATTTTTTCTTAAATTTACTGTCTGTTATCTGAGGACTTAATGACATATATTTTGAATAAATTATCAAAATAATGGAAAGTGTCATGATTCTACTGTGTTATTTTTGAAAAATAAAATTTGTTTTCAAATATTCTCGGTGAACTGTTTAATTTTTGATATAGACTATAGCCCAGCAGTATTCTAATTTAGTTATAATCTAAATTCTTCCTTTAATGGCCTTAGCTAATATTTAGCATGTTTTCCTTGGCCTAATATTTGTCCCTAAAGTCTTGTTTTTATGCACCCACAAACACACTCATTAATTTGAGCTATCGTCTACAATTTGCATGACTCCTTTTTACGTTGCAGATCGTTGCCCAACTCCTGCTTAAGTCAGAGTGTTCTCTTGCCATCCGCCCTATCGTTCCTATGCACTGGGATAGTTTGATATTTTTTTTTTACATTAATCCTTTCGACACGGTCATCTCTCCTGAGGCTTTTTCCAGTTATCCCGGCTTCCCATGGCATCTAATTAATAACACTCTTAGTTTGCTAAAGTGTAAGTTCTTCAAATCCGTCTGCTGTTTTCCCTCCTTTATTTTTTTGAAAGATTAACTCACTCGTTCATGACCACTTTCACCCAAGCTGCTTTTGCCCTTCAAATTTTAAGCTATCTCATCCCGATTTCTCAGAATCAACTGTAGATTAACCTCTTTCCTAGGAGCTTCCTCCATGTTCTTTAAAAAAAAGTTGTACACAATGCACTCAAAGAAATTGTGGAACGATGTGTGCCCTGATATATTATTTTCACACTAGCTGTCTGGGCACTTGAAAAGCACATGACCATCACTTGCTAGGAATTGTATTGCTTGCTTAGTTTCTGAAAAACAAGCCTCACCCTTCTTGTCTTTCTGACTAGGTATTTATGATAAACATATCACGCTGAACAAAACTGGAAAGGTCGTAAGAACAGGCATAGTACATGATGCTAACGATCCATGCAGCCCAGTGGCCAGTCCTCGGAAAGTGGCCAATACCAGGGGTTTCAGAGGATGAAGAAACGTCTGACAGAGAAATGAATTAAGGCGCTAGCAAACACAGTAATATCTAATGGGGATGGGAAGGTAATCAGAAAATGACTTTCTTAAATTGTGATGGGGAAGGCAGTCAAGGTAGGTTGAGAGCTAGGAGCGAGGTCTCCCATGAGCATCTCAGAACTGCTGAATTCGGAAACTTCACAAAGGCTTCGTAGGAAATCCAAAAATGTTTCCTTAATTAAAGGAGAGGGGTTTTTTAAACTTTATTACCCTGATTTCTTGCCTGGGCAGCCACCTCTCCGCATGTCTCTTTCTTCAGAATTCTGTACTTGAAGGACTTTTCTCTCCTCGTCAGGCCTCCTGGGACATGACATCCGGTTTGGAAACTGGAACCCCCCCTCCAGGGAAAGAAAGTGAGATACGTGTCAAAGAATGATTTTTTTTGAATCCCTGGTTATTCTTAAGGCGAAACATTTTGAGTACAGTTTGTTTGCGTCAAAGTAGTAGGATAGATCGCAAGAATCATGTTCACTGAGATAATGCCTAACGGCTAAACAATGATGGTGAGCCATTGCACTAGGTGCAGTACAAACGGAAAGTCATAGAGAGTTCATGCCTTGAAGAAATTAGACTCTAAATAGACAAGGCAATCATAGGGTTGGGAGGGGTAGAACACAGCAGCAGCCTTAAAGTATGTGATGACCAAATGGTAAAAGAAGCAGGTAGCTCAGTTTCAAAGAGAGCTGTTCAGGCAAAGCAGCAGTCAAACAAACCCGAACTCTCCATTCAATCCACAGGTAACTAGAGTGCGGGGTTTTCGACTTGCCCCTTCGGCTGGGGTGAGCAGCCATCCTGGAGGCGTCTCTAGAATATAATTTGGCACTGAGTTGGGGGGAAAAAAATCATTCTGAAAAACAGGAAACATTTATTTATAATATTATATAATCCTTCACTTCTAGTGTAACAGTCAATACAAGTCATAACGCCTGATAGTTTCTGAAAGCGGTAAAGTCTCTTTTCTATAAAGGGAGTTGAGAGAGAGAACTTTTCACAGTCCGAGACACAAGGCAGGTGAGGTTAAGAGCCTGTAATGTACCATCATCTACTGATGAAAGATAAGGCTTGGTGTTTACAAATTACACTTTTTCAGCTGTGTGCAGTTGATAAGAACAGGCATATTGAGTCAGATTACACAGCGATGGAATATCCCATGAGGCTTAATGGGGTGCATATGTATGACATTACTGGAATATGTTTTTTTTCCACATATGACATGTAACTTAGCCATGTAAATGTAATGATATGCTGGATCTGATCATCGTATTAATATGTATGTGTCTCTCTTGTACTCAAAGTTATGAATATTGGCTTTGCGCTTCGCTAGTTTTAAATAGAATTTGGAAAGTAGCTGAGCAGGTCTCTGAGAAAAAGATCGTGAATCCCAATCAAGCTAACAATTAAGTTTTCTTATGAGAAGGAGTAAATAACTCTCCAGTCTTTGGTGACGTAAAAGATATTTCGGGACCCCTGGAATATGTCCAGGGACCAACAGTAGTAGAACACCACTCAAAACAACAAGGTTAAAAGTCAATGTAAGGGAACGAGTATGTGTTTAATTCCTTAAGCATGGTCCAGTTGGGTGGCCATTTTCTTCCTTTTCTTAAAAGCTTTGGTGTTTTGCACAGAAACATTATTTGCCCACGTGTGGGGGGGCCTATATCCTGTATCACACAGTTAGTATAAGTTGGTAATAAGACAAGGTATATATCATTACGAAAGAAAACCCTCTCTCCACAGGTGACTCACAACCTTAATTTTTTTCCTTATCCTCCCTGGGTTTGGAGTCTGGAATCAACAATATTTGTGCAGGGACTACAATTAGCACGCTCCAGCCCCTCTGAATGTATCAGGAGCCAACACAAACCTTTGCTTTACAGCAAGCTGTCCCCTTCCTTCTAAGGGAAGATTTTTTTCTATGATTGTAATTCAGCTTCTGTTCCTCTTTCATGGGGCAGGTTGGGAGGTCGGAGTCACCTCCCAATGAGCGCTATCACCTTGATCCCTTTTAGTGGGATGGCCGCCCCACCCTCCAGGAAAATTGGCTTAAATCAGCCTAGAAAAGCTCTGGAAGGGAGGGCTAGCTCCCAGACTGACTTGGACAGTTGGCTCAGACGGCGGGCCATGCCCCCAAGACTACCAGCATTTTTGAAAAGGCTGAGACCCAGGAGGCTGAAAGATAGTGTCTCCTCTGTCTGGGGAGGATACAGGCCTGGCTGATGCGGGAGCTTGACAGGGTATCTAGAGTGAAGCAGGGCTGGGGCAAGTTAAGAGGAGTTCGAGCCTGGAAACCCTCCAGAATGAAGGGCCTAGGGGATGTCAATTACACTGCAGTCTGCCCCAGTGAACGTGGGTAAGTTCACTTGCATGTATTCATTTGCAGATACCTAGACTGAGGCTAGCTGTGGGGGTGGTTCCCTGGGCAAAGGAGACCCTGAGACTAGGGGTACTGCAGTGGCACAGCAACCTAGGGAAGAGGGCACCGAGGTCTGGAAGCGACATAGGGGCCAGTGGCAAAAGGGCCATCAGCCTGCAGAGGGCGCTCCGGATTCTGGAAGAGCTAGTTCCCTGGATGACCAGCAGGATGCGCCGCAGGGGTGAATCGCTGCTTTGCTACACCGCCCCCTTCCAATCACTTTGGGATCCTACTACTGCTGCCATCTGTCACTTAGCCTCCAGTCCATTCACCAGGCTTACTGGCTCCATAGTCATGTGTCATCACCTTTTCAGGGCCAGTCATAGGGAAAATGGCACCATGGGTGAACATTTTGGTGCTCTTGGTCCTAGTACTCATGGAACCCCTGCATTGCCCCTGGCCCCTGTGGGATTCCAGGCAACTTACCCGCACTTCCTGCCCTAGCCACTGGCCTGTGTCCCCTGTAACTCTAAGGTCTGGTCTCCTCCTGCACCCAAATACGTAAACGCCCATCATAGTAAATCCTACTCCTTTCCCTGACCTCCTCAGTCAAATTCTCTAATATTAACCCTAAATCTAACCCACTCACCGCAATCCTAGTCTTAATCCTAACCCTAAAAATCTAAATACAAACCTTAACCCTAAATCTAATCACTTAACTCTAATCCAAAACTCCCAATTCTTACCCAAATCCTAAACCTAACCCCATCTTTTACCCAACCCTAATGCTCACCCCCTATCCTTATCTCCGTAAAACTCTTAGTCCCTAATTATAACAGTAAGCATAATCCGACTCAGGTAACCCAACCGCCGATTCCTAACTCTTACTGTTACTCTTACCGCCTCACACTACCTTCTAAACATAAAACAAACCCTAATCCAATTCTGAATCCTGACCCTGAATGTAACCCTAACTCTAACCTCCTAAACGCAAAATTTAAACCGCTACCTACCTGAAAACCTAATCCTAATCCTAATTTGCCATTCCTAATCCTTAATCCAACCGCATAAATCAAACCTTGAAAGCCAATCCCTTCTTTTTACCCTCAACCCAAATCTAAACCTTAACCCCAATCCTAAAGCTAAACCTAAATTCTAACCAATAACCCAAACCTAAACCCTTACCCTTAACACTGTAACCCCTTAGTACTAACCCTAATTTCCTAAGTCGTAATTGTAACCGTAATCCAAACCCCCTAACGCTTATGTCCTAAATCGAACTCTGTAACCCTATGTAACCTGTAACCCTGAAAGCAGTGAGGCCATATTACTACAAAAAAAAAAAAAGCTGTGGGCCAACAAGCCCTGCCCCATCTGTTTCCCTGACACCATCTGCTCCTCCCACGCCACCCCTACTGACCCCCCCCGGGGGCCGCAGAGTGAGCCCGTGTGAGCCGCATATTGCCCCTGGGCTGCATGTTGTGCCGTTCTGCCCTTAATCTAACCCCAAAGCCCAACCCTAAATCTAAAGCCTAGCCTTATCGCTAAACAGCCACCCTAATCCTAATGTTACCCAAAACCCTGTAGAGAGGCCTAACTACCCAAGTCTAGCCCCAAACCTCAACTCACTAATTTTACACGAATCCCCTTATTAACCTCTAACTCAAATTCTATCTTTATTCCTAAATCTAATTCCAAACCGTAACACTGAATCTAAATCCAAACCCCAACCCCACACCTTAAACCTACATCTAAACCCAAACCCACACCCTAAAAATAACCAAAAACCTCGTAACAGTAAAGCCTAATGCCCTAATCCTACCCCTAAATCAAACTTTAACCCAAAACGAGAAGCCAACCCTAAGTCCCTACTGTCACCCCTATTACTAACCCTATCCTCCAAATCCTAACTGAAACCCTAACCATAATCAAGAATCAGCGAGGTAGCCATGTCAGTCTGGAATTGCAGAAATGACAGAGTCCTGTGGCACCTTAAAGACTAGCTAAAGTATCGGGCCATAAACCTTCATGGGCTAATACCCACTTCGTCGAATGCACCCGTAATCATAACCCTACTCGTATCCCTAAATTCTTAATTCTAATTTCCCATTACTAAACCTTAACCAATCCATCTAAACCGAACACAGTAACCCTATACCTAACCCAAATCTAGTCCCTAGCCCTAAATCGTTAGTCTAACGGCCTAATCCAATTCTATACCTCACCTTAATTCTAAATTTAAACACAAACCCAAACCTCCCAATCCCAAGCCTTGCGCTAGCCTCCTAACCCTATCTCTTACCCTGACCCTAAATTTCACAGTTCTGTGGTGACCTAGAATCATGCTTTCAATGTTTCCGACTCAAAGAATATTTCCAACACATCTTTGAACAACATCGGAATGCACAAAAATCTTACTACGAACACTACAAAAAGAAAAATTCTACATAGACTCCTCCTGAAGCTCGAAATAACAGACTGAACTTCTACTTTAGAATGCTTCCACTGACGTTCACTGGCTGAAATTGTGGAAAAGCAGCATCACCTCAGATCTGCAGAACACAACGTCTTCAACAGGCTCAGGAACAACTCTGCCATCATTAGCAGAAAGGCTGAAAAGGAGGTGCTGTTGTCATCAAGAATAGGTCGGAATATGAATGCGACTCTGCTGGACGGCTCTTTAACACCACATTTTACAAGACATTACCGTCTGATCCCACCGAGGTTTAGCAAAAGAAACTAAACAATCTGCTCCAGAAACTCTCTGAAAAAGCAGAGAAACAAGTCTGCACAAACAAACCGCTAGAAGTGCGTCAGGGGCATTCTTTTAGCTACCCAAGATCCTTAAACGTGGAAATTCTGGACACCCCATCATCTCAGGCATTGGCATTCTAACAGCAGGATTGTCTGGCTATGTAGACTCTGTCCTCAGGCCCTACCCTACTATTTTCGAGACACTGACTTCTGACTTTCTGTAGAAACTACACTGCATTTCTGATCGTCCAGAAGACAAATCCTGACCACTATGGATGTAGAAGCCTTCTGCAGTAACATTCCACACAAAGATGGACTACTAACTGTCAGGAACAGTATCCATGATAATGTCATAGCAAACCTGGTAACTGAAGTTTGTGACTTTGTCCTCATCCAGTTTGTGGACAATATATACCTTCAAGTAACCGGCACTGCTATGGGTACCTGCATACCCATACACAACGCCAACCATAAAACAACATTTCCTTAGGTCTCATCCCCTAATATCCCTACTCTACTTGCAGTACACTGATGACATCTATCCGAACCAATGGAAAAGAAGCCCTTGAGGAATTCCACCATGATTTCAACTCTTTGCATCCCACCATCAGCGTCAGCCTGGACCAAGCCACAAAAGAAAGACGCTTCCTGTACACTACAGTGCTAATAAACTACGGTCACTGTCATAGGCTCCACAGAGCTTTCTACCCTCTGTATTGCACCAGCCAAAACACAGGGTGCAGGCAACAGAGTCTTCCACACCTTCTTTTGCTGTTTCACCCAAGTGTCTTTATTTACAGTGCTCATGCACGTTCCATATCCTCCAACTGATAGCAATGTCACAGACGCTCCCGAGGGTCTCCTGGGGCTTTGAGGCTTCGTTTCTTGGTAAGGAGGCAGCGATACTGCCCTCCTTTTTCTTCTCAGGCTAGCTTCCTTACTGAGGTATGTCCTGGACTTTTATAGCCCTCCTGGTGCCTCAGCCCACCTGTCAGCACTTAGCTGAGCATGTTCCTCCGAGCTAGCCCTGGGTGGGTCTTGTAGCTGGGATCCCTACTGAATACCTGTGCCTCTGCCCCGGACCTCTTGGCGAGAAAGCAGGCCACAGCCAGCATATTGGAAGGGCCCTAAACCCTGCCCAGCCACACATCTCCCCCTTTAAGGAGCTGCCAGACTCACTCTATCCCTGCCCCTTCTCGGGCAGATGAATCTGCCCCACAGTGGGAGTGCCAGGACTCCAGTACCAGCTTCTGCCTGGTCCTGCCCCCTTACTGTGCTTCACTACCTACCTTTTCCCCTCTGCTTTTACATAGTCGGTCAGCTGGACAGCATCCACCACCTGGTGAGGCTGATGACTTCAAACCACCCGTACAGCAGGTCTGGGAGTCCCACAAGGAATTATTGCAAGAATAAATTTTATCAATAACCTTCTCCATGGTTTGGGCTGTGGTCTTCAGCCAGGGGGTAGCCCAATCTGTCATTCCCTGTGTGACTGCCCTAGCCCGCAGCCCCTCTGTCCAGTGTGCCGCCCAGTACCGCCGATGGTATCTCTCAGTTGAGTGTTCTACCCAGTCTAGTATTGCGGCCTTACAGCATCGTAGTCCCTAGCCTGGGTGTCACCCAAGGCTATGAATGTGGCTTGGGCCTCTCCCCTCAGGTACGGGGCTAGGTGCAGGGCCCAGGTTGACCGCTCCAAACTGGCTGATGTAGCTACGCTTTTGACTGTCCCCAGGAATGCATCGGGATCGTCCGTGGGACCCATCGTGCAAAGCCACCACCCTGAGGGCCGGGTTCCATCTCCAGGTGCTGGACTCTCCACCCTCTGTAGCATCTCCAGCGGGGCTGCTGACTGCTCCCTGATGTACGCCTGAAGGACCCGTTGTTGACCTGCCACGTCATTAGGGCCTATCTGTGCGCCTGCTGTATCTCCTGAACGGTGCTCACCAGCCACTTCAAGATATCCTCCATGGCAGTCACTACTAGCAGTGACTAGGGAGACCCTGGACAATCCCCCCACAGTTTCACAGGGTGTATGCAGGTTTCCACCCTCTGTTGCCTGCACCCTGTGTTTGGTCTGATGTAAGCAAGAGTCCTCCATGCCTTCTTTTGCATGGGGTTTACCCTGCCCTGTGCTAAGGGCTTTACGCTGCCCTGTCACAGTCATAACCACCACCTATACCAGAAACGTACTGACTGCTATACTTGCCTACATGCCTCCACCTTCCAGCCAGGTAACATCACAGGATCAAGCCTTGTCTACAGCCAAGCTCTAAGATACAACCACATTAGCTCTAGTCCCTCAGAGAAACACCTACAAGATCTCTATCAAGCAGTCTTAAAACTACAATACCACCCTGCTGAAGTGAAGACACAGCGTGACAGAGACAGAAAAGTGCCCAGACGTCACCTACCGCAGGAGAGGCCCAATAAACAAAGTAACAGAACACTACTAGCCGTCACTTTCAGCCACTAATGAAAACCTCTGTAGCATATCATCAAAGATCTACAACCTATCCTGAAGGACACTACTTCACTCTCACAGATCTTGGGAGACTGACAAGTCCTCGCTTAGAAACAGTAACTTAACTTGAAGCTAATACACAAAAGCCCTAACCCGGGAACCTATCCTTGCAACAAAGCCTGGTGACATCTCTCTCCACATATCTATCCAGGTGACACCATCATAGAGCCTAATCACTTCAGCCATTCCATCATGGGCTCATTCACCTGCACATCTACCAATGTGAACTATGCCAGCAATGCCCCTCTACCATGTACACTGTCAAAACTGGATAGTCGCTATGCAAAACAATAAATGGCACAAATCTGACATCAGGAATCATGATATTCAAAAATCAGTAGCAGAATATTTCACTCTCTGGTCTCTCAGTAACAGACATAAAAGTGGCAGTTCTTCAACCAAAAAAACCCCTACCTTCAAAAACAGACTCCGAAGAGACACTGCTGAACTAGTATTAATTTGCAAAATGGACACCATTAAATTGCGCTTGAATAAAGACTGGGAGTGGCTGGATCATTATACAAATGGAAATCTATTCCTCCATGCTAAGTTTTCCCCTAATGTTACTCACACCTTTTTCTCAACTGTGAAATAGGCCATCCTGATTATCACAACAAAAGTTTTTTTCCTCGTTCTGATAATAGGTCACAATAAATGATTAGTCTCTTAGAAATGGTATGGCTTTCTCCACCTTCGATATTCTCGCTACAGCTATCTCCCTACTGTATGTTCCACTCCATGCATCTGATTAAGTGGGTTTTAATGCACAAAAGATTATTCCAAAATAAATTTGTTAGTCTCTAAGGTATCACAAGTAAGCCTAGTTCTACAGAATATCATGGCTACCTTTCTGAAACCTTTTCTCTCACAAATTATCTAGTCTGAATGGTATGGAGAGATTCCTAGTGGCTATGAAATATACACGAATGTAGACCTTTCTTGACCTGAATTGTCACCGGTGAATTGTTTTGCTGCAATGAAGTCTTTTCAAGAACCAATCTCATCTGAATAGTTAGGAAACCATATGATCTACTTTGCACTGTAGATTTTCTGAGAGCTTTCTCAATCTGAATGATTAGAGGTGACATGCTTTTTTTTGGAATGAAGACTTTTCATGGAGCAGGCTCCCTGGATTGTCTGGAAGATTTCTGTTTTCCTCCTAAGACTCATTTCATAGCAAAGAATAATCAGTAGTGATTTTTCTTCTTGCCCTGAATTCATCAAATTACCTGAATTTTCCTGAATTCATCAAAAATCAATTAAATATTTTCCTGTCACAATATTGAGTCCTGAAAAATTATTTAAAAGTATAGATTAATATTTATTGTGCAAAAATGTATTTCAATAGCGTGAAAAGCAATTGTTTTTCATTTAAAAATACAAAGAGCTATAGCAAAAAATTCACCTTGATTGAAAAATAAAAAAAGGCAAAATATTCATTTGTCATTATATAGCAATTAAATATTTGCTATATTGCCATATGTATATATTTGCATATATGTTTGCAATATGTTATATTACGTATATATATGTAATAGAACATATTGCATTTATATATGTATATATAACATATCGCATATATAATATAACATATTACATTTATATATTATATAACATGTTGCATATATATATATATATATAACATATTGCATATATATGTATATATATATATATACACATTGCAATATGTATATATTTGTATCTACGTTGCAATTTAAAATCTTAAAAAAAATTAATTGAAAAACCTAATTTTTTTAAGGCACTATATATATAAAAGGAAAAAAGATTTTTGTAAAACATGAAGTTTAATGAAAAAATGATTACTTTTTTACTTCCAAAAAATTGAAATTGGAGTGAAAAAATTGATTTTTCAATGGAAAAAAATCTAGTCTGTTTAACAATTTTGATCAATCTGTTAGTATAGCTGTCTGTTAACCTGGGAGAAAATTTTTAGTTGGACTTTTTAATATTCATACTAAAATTTGTAAACAAGGGAAGAAGTCAATGTGATATTGCCTAATCAGCTTGATTTGTTACTACAATGGGAACAGATAAGAGCAGTTAGAGTTATTAGATAGCATATTTCAAGAGTGCCTCAAGTACTTTTGATAGGCTACCAAAATCAAAACACTTTATAAACCTTCCTAACCACATGGAGCTTACCACATGTGTAAACTCACAACCGTTTACATTTGGCTAGGTAGCATACTGGCTCTGTTTACCCAGAGAGATTTGGGCCCCTGTATCCCTCTTCCCCAAGTATTCCTTGCCATCAATTTAGAGCCTTAAAATGATCCATATATGGTTCAGCCGAGGCTACTCTTACAAAACCAATATGATAAATTCCAATTGCCTGCAGATTTTCTGTGATGAGTACAGCAGAACTAAAATCAGCTATTGGTCTCATGCTTCGTTCTAGCATAGGTTATTTATTCCCCAAATGATCAGTGGAATTACAGCGATATCACCTTTTGGGCTCTTCTGTTTTTATAAGACCCTTGGGATGAGGGTTCTCCGAAACATACAAGTAAAGGTAGCCTAAAATCTCGCCTTTATCTAGAAGGAGTTAAGAAGATCAAATAAGCTAGTTTGCACCTGACCAGACGGTCCACAGGCGCCAACATTTGAAGGCACCAGTGGGTGCTTGAACCGTCCCCCACTCCTGTCTCTGCACAGTGTCCACGGCAACCCAAAGTCCGCATCCCCTACTCGAACTGTCCTCAGCACAGCGTGCCGTGTTCCCCCTCCTCGCCCTACCTACAAGGCTTGCTATGTGTATCAATGTGTATGTGTATATGTGTATGTGTACATATGTGTATGTGTATGTGTATCAATGTGTATGTGTATGAGTATCAATGTGTATGTGTATCAACTGTTTCACACTGCAAGTGCTGGGGGAGGCAAAGTTGAAAAGGCCCAAAGGGGAAAGACGATACTTTCAAATCTGGCGGGGAGGGCGGGAGGTTTTGTTTGAGCTCTCTGTTGTTGTTCTCCATGATAGAGAGGGATCAGGGCAGGAAAATCCAGCTCCTAAAGGCAGTCCTGAAACAAGCCTCTAAGATTACAAAAATTGTAGGTATAGCAGGGAAAAGCACTAGGCTGACTTTTGTTTTTACGTTAATTTTCCCTGTTCTAAGACGGGAATCCACTATGTTTTAAATCTTTTTATTTGCCCTGAGAAGTTACCTTCCATCCTGATTTTACAGATGTGATTCTTTTTACTTTTTTAAAAAATAAATTTTTTCTTTTAAAACCTGAATGATTTGCAGTGTCCTAAAGACCCAGGGGTTTGATCTGTACTAACTTTGTAAACAGTGGGTTAGTATAGTATACTCAAGCCTCCCCAGGAAAGGTGGTGAAGGAGTTTGGAGGGATATTTTGGTGAAGATAGGTTTCGAAGTGCCCCTCCCCGAAAGTTTTTTTTTAAATCACTTGGTGGCAGGAGTATCAACCAAGGACAAGGAGGACTTTGTGCCTTGGGAAAGTTTTTAACGTAAGATGGTCTCCGTAAGACCCCTTTCCTAAGGGAATCTAAGTGAGAGACCAAGAAGAGTCTTTGACATGATTCAAACCAAACACAGTGCTACAAGTAGAATTAACAAACAAATTTATTAACTACAAATGATAGATTTTAACTGATTATGAGTCAAAGCACCGCAAGTCAGATTTGATCAAATGAAATTAAAGAAAAACACATTCTAAACTGATCTTAACACTTTCAGTGCCCTTACAAACCTAGATGTTTCTCTCCACAGGCTGGTTGGTTG
>ML677390.1:15238-119379 GCA_007922305.1 Dermatemys mawii
AAAAAATAAAATTAGGCAAATATCTTTATCTTGATCAAAAACCAAAAATTTTTTGGAAGAAAAACTTTTTAAATAAAAATAGTTATTACAATTTTTTTCTTCCAAAAATTGAATTAAAAATTGATTTTATATTGGAATTTTTTTAATTATCCCAACTGTCTATATTTTGATTAAAACTGTAAAAAAATTATAAATTAAAAGTCAATCTTATTACTATAAAATAAATTATTTTATTTTCATTGGAAAAATCAAACAAAAGTTTTAGCCAAAAAATCTTTTTTTAGGTTAAGAAAAAAAAAAGGTCCCCTCAGCAGAGACAGGAAGTTTGTTATGGTATGTTGAGTGACCAGCCATCATTGAGAAGAGTCTGAGGCAGTGAGGCAGAGAGCTACCCAGGCTCCACTGAAATTTTTGTGTGTGAGACCCCCCTGAATTCTGAGTGTGCTGTTCTAACCCCCCACAGCACCAGAGCAGGTGCCCTCAGTGTAGGAAGGAGAGAAGGTATGCAGGGCTCACTGGGTTGTGATCAATGGCTTAATGTCTAGTTGGCAGCAGGTATCAAGCAGAGTGCCGCAGGGGTCAGTCCGGGCGTCAGTTTTGTTCAACATCTTTATTAATGATCTGAAAGATGGGATGAACTGCATCCTTAGCAAGTTTGCAGGGGACACTAAGCTTGGGGGAGATAGACACGCTGGAGGGTAAGGATAGGGTCCAGAGTGACCAAGACAAATTGAAGGATTGGTCCAAAAGAAATCTGATGAGGTTCAACAAGAACAAGTCCAGAATCATGCACTTAAGAAAGAAGAATCCCTTGTATTAGGCACCAACTTCCCCTCTGCCCAGTAGGCGCTCAAACCCTCCAGACCCTGCACCACCTCTGGCCCCCTCCCCGGCACTGCCCTTGCACCACCCCCATTCAAGCCCTTCCCCAAAGTCCCCTCCCCACCCCAGCCCTGTCCCCTTCCTGCACCAATTCCACCCCCTTCCCCCAAGTCCCCACCCTGCCCGGACTCTGCCTCCTACCCTGAGCGCGCCACGTCCCTGCTCTTCCCCCTCCCGTCTGGAAACTCCTAAGCACCACCAAACAGCTGTTAGGCAGAAAGTCAACGCCTATGACCCTATGCACCGCTAGAGGCTGGGGATTGACTGGCTAATCAGCAGTTCTGCAGAAAAGGACCTGGGGAGTACAGTGGATTAAAAGCTGGATGTGACAAGTGTGCCCTTATTGCCAAGAAGCCAATGGCATATTGGGCTGTTTTAGTAGGAGCATTGCCAGGAGATCGAGGGACGTGATTATTCGGCACTGGTGAGGCCACACCCAGAGTATTGTGTTCAGTTTTGGTCCACCCATCCAACTACAGAAGGGATGTGGACAGATTGAAGAGTCCAGTAGAGGGCAATGAAAATGATTAGGGTGCTGCGGCACATGACTTATGAGGAGAGGCTGAGAGAGCTGGGATTATTTAGTTTGCACAAGAGTCGGGGGATGGAGTGAGGCTGTTCTTAGCAGTGGCAGATGACAGCACTAAGAAGCAGTGGTCTCAAATTGCAGTGGGGGAGGCCTTGGTTGCATAGTGGGAAACACTATTTCACTAGGAGGGTGGTGAAGCACTGGAATGGGTAACCTAGGGAGGTGGTGGAGTCTCCATCTTCAGAGGTTTTTAAGGCCTGGCTTGACAAAGCTCTGGCTGGGATGACTTAGTTGGGGTTGGTCTTGCTCTGAGCGGGGGGTTGGACTAGATAATCTCCTGAGGCCTCTTCCACCACTAATATTCTAGGATTCTAAGGAGATTGCTTAAGGTTGAGGAGCAACAAGTGGGGAGAATCCAAGGTTGGCCTCAGAGAGTTTTGAACCTATGACCCCTGCATTCCAAGACCAATGGTCTAACCACCTGTGGTAGGAGCCAGGCTTCAGGCTCCATTACTGTAGGGAGGATGTTGGATAAGGCTGAGGAGTGACATCAGGTGAGATCCACAAAGGGACTCAAGTGCCTAGCTGCACTGTGAGCCCTAAATCCAACATTTAGGCACCAATGACAGCCTCAGACGCTGCTCAGCTGCCACTCACCATTGGAGGACCATAATAACATGGCTAATTTTCTACCCATATCATGTAAAATATCACTGGCTGCCATGCATCTCAGTATTCTGGATCTCCCCCCCACAAATCCCTAGCAGGAATCTCAAGCAAGAAATCACCCGCCTTTCTCACCTGCAGGCCCTGGGTGTACTTGGAGTGTGCTGCTGGATCACGCCCCACACAGATGACATTTGGGGTGAGCAGAGTAGGAATTTGGATGTGTGTGTCTCTTCTGTAAACTCCCTCCTCTGCCTCAGCTGGATCCGATTTGGTCCCAGATCTTCCGACTCTCAAGTAAGTGCCCAAGCACTAGTCTATAGGAGTATTTTGGTATGCGTCTCTGGGATGGGTCTCTCTCGAATTCTCCTAACTGCCTACCCATGCTACAATCACACCTTTGTTGCAGTGGACATTCCTTTTCTCTGCTTTTGGTTGCTAGCTCAAAGAGGGCTCTGCTTTTTCATACCTTTTCTCCACACAGGTATTTTGGACTGTGATCTAGCCACCTCTTAACCTTCTATTGAAGGGGTCTGGCACTACTCCAGTGGGATGGCATACACCTGTATGCAATCAGTTACAATATTTAATAGTCACCATGTGAAATGCATATTGGTCCAGATCTCCATGGCCAGATGAGATTGCTGCCATTAGGGTGAACTGGTCCAGCATTCAAAGTCCAGACAGAGAGGTAACAGGGTGGACATACCAGAAGCCTATCTTCCCTCTCTCAGTGGTCCTGCTGCAGTGGCCTGGGTACATGGGGAGGGGCTGTGTAGGGAGTTTGCACTGTGTTGCCAACATGTAACTCTGAGGTCAATAAACCCTGAACTGCTGTCTACATGGATAACTTTCTCTGATACCTCTCACCAACAGGAAGCTAGGGGATGGTGCTAAGAGTTCTCAGGGAGAGGGCTTTCACAGCAGGAGAATGACATCTCTGGGAAATTTTAGGGACACACAAACCATCTTCCAACATTCAGATTTGATTACCTGATCTCACGCCAGTGAAACAAACGGGTCATCATGCGCTGGTTTGGGGAACATAACATGAACACCAAAAGCCCCCTCGGCTTCACATTCCCTAAAGTCTGCTGAAACTTGTCTGCTCCGCAGCTGGGATTACTCTGTGGTGTTTGATTGGAGGGTCTGGCTCAGCTCCAGGGCAGAGAGAGCCTCTATATATGCCCGGAGAGGGGAAAGCTGCATCACAGAGAGACACAGACAGAAAGACGCCTTGTCCTGTCTTCTCCCACTGTCTGCTGAAAGCTGAAGAAATAACTACTCGACAAAATGTGCAAAGGATTATCTGCCTTGCCACACACATGTCTGGAGAGGTGAGAACAATGGATATTTGTGCAGAAAACAAGATGGCTGTTGATTTACAGGCAAGATTGCTTCAATTTCTTAAATTAGATGGGGATATTTAAACATGCAAGTGCTTAGCCCGGTGCTGTGTTGGAGGGCCAAGCAAGGTCCTACATGCTGCTCTGTCCCACATAAAGGACAGCTACAGCATGTAAGAGAAAAGCAAGTATCAGTATTGTTCCAAAGAGCAGCGGGGGGTCGGGGGGGGGGGCGGTCTCTTTCCCTGTATGGTGCTCCGACTGTTATATGGACTGCAGGAGGCGGGTGGCGGGGTAGCTGCGACTTGGACCCCGACCCCGGAACCCAGCCACGCTGGGAGGGCCGGGTGATCTCCCCGGACACCGCGGGGCCGGGCGGCTGCCCTGGAACCCCAACCGCGCGGTTGCTTCGGACCTGGACCGGCCGGCTCCCCAGCCACCGAACTCGCGGTATGGGGCCCGGCGGCTGCCCCGGACCGGATCCAGGGCTGGCGCTCGCGGCGCCCGCCGGCTTCCCCGCTCCTCCGAGCTCATGGGGCCTTCCGGCGCCTGCTGCCCCGGCCACGACCCCGGGAGCTCGCGTGGCCGAGGTGGGGCTGACCCGGCCGCGGAGCTTGCAGGGAGTGTATGGGATCCGGGCTGTACTGCCATGGGGCTGGATCCGGAGCTGACTGATGCCCACACTGAGTGAGCAGTGGTGTCAGTGAGAGACCCCACAATTAACTCTGGACACTTGTGCTTCAAGAAACACCGTTCTGAGAGGTTGTGTACCACTTAAAATGCCGTGCTGTAGCGCGGAAGTGACGATACTACCTATGCAGACAGACTTCTCCCATTGGCTTAGGTGCCCCACCTCTCCAAGAGGCGAATGCTAGGCGTGGGGTGGGGGCTAGGCCAGTTTAACTGCATCGCTCAGAGATGTGGATTTTCACACCCGTGAGCTATGGAGTTATATCTTCCTCATTTCCTAGAGGAGACCTGGGTATAGTCACAATTTCTTCCTGCTTCCTACTTGCTGTATGGGGGCATTTACTTGTGCTGGCCACCGCTACCAACAAATGACCTCGCTCCCCATACATGTGCAAGGAGCAGATCTGCCTCATTGAGCAGAATGCAACCAAAGTTCAGCCCATTCCCTGACTCTACCCACACAGGTGCAGCAGGAAGTGGGGGGTCAGCAAATGTGTCTGACTCTAACAGGACAAGGCTGGCTAGCTTGTGCAAGGGTACTAGGCTAGTGCTCACTCCTCCTTGCACAGACATAATGTCCACCTCACAATCTAGCCCTGAATACAGAGCAACCTGAGAAAGCAACAGTTAAACTAGTGAACTGGCCAGTGGCAGATTCCTTGGCCATACACATGAGTCTTTACAAAGGGTTTCTCTTCACAATCCCTAACTTCAGATATGGAGCTGAGCTATTTAGATCAAGAAGGATTGGGTCTATTCTGTAAATAGCTGGAGATATTGAATGCATTGGTGCATCTATATGTGCCAAGTCTGCTGTTTCCCCTTAGAGTACAGCTTTGTGACCCAATAGACTAGAGGCACCAGGGCTGGTGCAAGGATATTTTGCACCCTAGGTGAAACTTCCACCTTGTGCTCCCCCTCCTCTGGGAGCACTGCTTATTATAAACTTTTAAAATACACACTTTTTAGTCACATATACTTTCTTCCTTCATTCTTTTATATAAAAATCTACATTTTATTCTACCTTTAGAATATCCAATTATTGTTAATAAAATTAGAATGGCAGATACTCCGTCATACAACTGGCAATATCAATATGACAAATTTCAACAACCTACACACACACATTCACATGTCAACATATACATTCCAATACTTAACATATACACACACACAACTGACACAAAGCATTAGCGAAATGATGCAGCAGCACTTGCCAGAGTCCTAGATCTGAAACAACTCAACAAAAATAGTATCAGAGGGGTAGCCGTGTTAGTCTGGATCTGCAAAAGTGACAAGAGTCTTGTAGCACCTTGTAGACTAACAGAGCTTAGGGATCATAAGCTTTCGTGGGCTAAGAAATGGTGCCCTGAACTCCCCACAAGAAGAGAAAATGCGGGACCCATCATAAAAGTGCCAGCAATTTGCCACAATACATATGAACAAAGATTTTAGGACTAATATTGGCAATATGTAATAGAAAGCTCTTCTCTCTCTTCATATGGCACTGGTCAAACACTCTAGACTCTATATTTGTGTATAATTTCCTCTCTACACTGTAACTTTAAAAATACCTCTGAGTTGTGCAAGTATTTATAGTTTAAGAAACTGTGCTTTCAGTGTATTCCATATGAAGGAGCACTGATCTTTGGCTCACCGTGCTGTGGGACACTCTTTAAAACTAATAGCTAACAAACAGACTCTTCTAGGGACTCCCCCACTTTACCAAATAATTAACACAAATGCAAATTTTCTGTCCATTTTTTTTTCTTGGAGATTTTGTATGTATGTAGCTGCAGCTTAAGTTTATCCATTCCCCTTTACAGAAGTGCAAATAATAACATATGGCCAAATTCTTATATGAACAAGTTTTTTTTTTTTTTTTTTTTTTTTTACAACTCTGGCAGTGTCAAGGGGCCTTAAAGAGTATAAATGTAACTTAGGCTGCCTTTCTGCAGTCAGAGCAGGATGTGGAGGGCTCAATGTATATAAAACTTGGGAGCATGCTGTGTAAATCAGTGGAGAATTAGAACCTTGGCCTCTGCCTGATGAGGATGTTCTAGGAACAGCTGAAGGGAAAATGGTTTTACCATTTTTGAGTATGAATAAAGTGTAAAGAATTCTTGTGACTTCTCTTTGAGCAGTGCCACAACCAGCCGAGCCAGAGGCCAGCAGGTTACAGGTGCCATAGAGACAACACTCATTGAACAGCAGCACCCTATGTTGGGCCAAAGGAAACTGTTGATTTGTCTGAGCTGTGAACCTCTGAAAACTGTAATGAGTATCTACAGTAGGTTATGGGGAGCATTTTCAAAGTGCCTACATGATTTAAAAGCCCAAGTCCCATTTTCAATGGTGATTCAGGCACTTAAGGGCTCCAACCCAACTGACTTTCAATAGGATGTAGAGCTCTTGAAATATTCCCCTTTATCAGTATGCTTGCCAAGAATAAGCCTAAGATCTACATGGAGACTACGTTTCCTTTTAAAGTGAATTAGTCAAACTACATTAACATCTCTATGTGGACCCTCTCATTCAGAATCAAAGTGCCCTGAGGAGTCATTAATCCCGCCTGCAGCACCACTTTTGTTTGGAACTCAGAGGTAGTGGTGTGATGCAGAAGGAATTTCAGGGGCTTCTGGGCCTGTCTGGCAACCTCGTTTAATACAGGAGATAAAAAAATATGACTCCTGTATTAAAACTGCTCCCACACCATGCTTGGATGCATCTGTGGGTAATAGGAAAGGTTTGTCAAAGTCTGGGGCCCTTAGCACAGGGTCAGACATGAGTGCCACTCTAAGCTGGTTAAAGGCCTTGTGACACTCTTCAGTCCACTGAACTGCATTTGGCTGTTTCTTTCTGGTTAGGTCTGTCAGTGGGGTGGCGATTTGACTGTAATGCATTGCGAATTGCCTGTAATATCTGGCCAAGTCTAAGAAGGATTGGACCTGTTTCTTTGACTTTGGGACAAGCCACTTTTGAATAGCATTCACTTTGGCCTGTAGGGGTTTGATAGCTCCTTGACCCTCCTGGTGTCCAAGGTAAGTCACTCTGTTTAGGTCTATTTGACACTTTTAAGCTTTAACAGTTAGTCCTGCCTCCCTTATGCACTCAAAGACTTTTTGTAGACACTCCAGGTGTTCTGCCCATGAATCAGAAAAAATGGCCACATTAGTGGTAGTAGTTGACTGCGGAGTCTTCCAGTCCCACTAGGAGACTATCTACAAGTTTTTGGAAGGTGGCAGGTGCATTTCGCAGCATGAAAGGGAGCACATTAAATTCATACAGCCCCTTATGGGTGATGAAGCCTGACCTTTCCTTGGCAGATTCATCTAGTGGTACTTATCAGTACCCTTTGGTTAAGTCTAAGGTAGAGATGAACTGGGCATGTCCCAGTTTCTCCAATAGCTCATCTGTGTGTGGCAGTGGATAGTTGTCTGGGCGAATTACAGCATTAGCTTATGGTAGTCCACACAAAAGCGTATTTCCCTATCTGGTTTGAGAACTAGAACAACTGGAGATGCCCATCCTCTTTTAGAGGGGTGGAATACCCCCATCTGTATCTTGTCCTCGATCTCCCATCCTACAGCAGTTTTGGCTTGAGGAGCCACCCTGTAAGGTTAGGCTCTAATTAGGCAAGCATTACCTGTGTCAATGGAGTGGTATGCTCTTTTGGTCCATCCTGGGGTGTCTGAGAACATTGATGTGAAACTAGTGCACAGCTCCTTGACCTGCTGGCACTGCATACATCTGAGAGTCACTGAGAGGTTCACCTCTTCCACTCCACCGTCATGCTTCCTTCATAATAGGCATCTTCAGGCCACTCAGCGTCATCTCCTCCCTGGGCTGTAAACTGACAAACCTTTAATTTTCTTGAATAAAAGGGCTTTAGTGAATTAACATGGTATGCTTTAGGCTTTAGGTTTGAGGTGGGGGATGCTATGAGAGAGTTAACAGCTCCCAGGCGCTCTTGGACTGTAAATGGCCCTTCCCACGATGCTTCCATCTTATGGGCCTGAAGTGCCTCCAAGATCATGACTTGGTGCCCTACTTAGAAAGAATGCTATCTGGTATATTGATCATACCAGGCCTTTTGCTCTTCCTGAACATCTTTTAGGCTTTCTCTAGCAAGGTGTAGAGGGATGGCACTGGAGCTCGTCCCTCTGCGGATCAGTTGGGCACCACACTGCCTTGCCTTCGCCTCTCAGCTGGGCTGGGGAATACCCAGCCTGGAGCTCAAGTGCTCAGACTGGCCTGAGCAGTAATAGTTCAGTACACCCCGGCCCTGAGGCAGGGCGGGACAACAGACACACATAAAATCAGGGCTCAGCCCCTCAAGCAGGGGCTGAGCAGCAACAGTTTGAAAGGCCCAGGCCCTGAGGCAGGGCAGGGCAACAAACACATATAAAGTCAGGGCTCAGACCCTTAAGCAGGGGCTGAGCAGCACCAGACAGCTAGCACTGGCGTCTGGCTGAGAGGGAGACTGCCACCCATGGTTAAGGGTGGCAGCGGGGACGCAGGCCCACTCACTCCACTGCGTCCCGGCCCAGGGCCCCAGCAGCGGTAACAGACCCACTGCAGTCAGTGGGGATCCTGACCGCAACACACTGACATGGGTTCTGGCTCATTCCCTGGGCCACTTCCTAACTCCCCCTCAAAGGGTACCTGGCTGGATGCCATATCTTCCATGGGCTCCTCCGAATCGCTGTCAGGGGGCAGAGGCGGCAGCTCCTCAGGGGTATCCAGCCGGCAGCGAGCATGGCTCTTCCTCCGGGTAGCTGGCTTGGGGGTAGGCTCAGCCAGTCCTCCGGGTAGCGGGCACAGGGCAGGCTTGGCCAGTTCCCAGGCTCAGGCTGGGTCACGGAAGCCTCCCGCTCAGGAGCTCCGGTAGTAGCGTCTGGCCCCTCCGGTGGCTCCCTCTCCACTGAGCTCCGGGGCCGGGCCTTTATACTTCCGGTTTGGCGCACTGACCTCTGGGGGGGTGGGCGCAGATTTCTCCGGCTCCGCCCACTTTGGTCTCTGGGGAAGCTTGTCCCTCTGCGGGGTGGTTGGGCACCACACCGCCTCGCTGCACAAGGGTTAGAGTTTCGGAGGTTGTTTACAAAGTCCAGAATGTTAGTGGAGAAGAAATAACTAGTAATGGAGAAGAAATAAACCCCTTCTATTGCTGTTTCACCAAGTGTAATAGCCCCTTAACCTCATGGCCATATACAAGTTCAAATGGTGAAAACCCTAAACTGGGCTGTTGTACAGCCTTGTAGGCAAAAAGCAACTGCTGCAGCACTAGGTCCCAATCACTGGAGTGCTCATTTACAAACTTATGTATCATGGCCCCCAAAGTTCCCTTAAACTTTTCCACCAGGCCATTTGTTTGATGGTTGCCACCCCTTACCACCAAGTGTTTCAGCCCATGAGCTTCCCACAGGGTTTTCATGGTCTAGAAAATTAGTTCCCGAATCTGTAAGGATATTGGAGAGTCAACCTACCCTGGCAAAAATGTCTGTTAATGCCCAGCACACGCTTCTAACCCTGGTGTTGCTTAAAGCTACTGCTTCTGGCCGTCGGGTGTCAAAATCTGTGAGAGTCAGTATGTACTGCTTTCCCCAGGTGTCTTTTTGGGAAAGGACCAGTATATCCACAGCTACTCACTAAAATGGAACCTCAATTATGGGGAGTGGTTGGAAAGGGGCTTTGACCTTGTCTTGGGGTTTTTCCACTCTTTGGCACACCTCACAAGACTGGACATAAGTAGAAATGTCCTTGCCCATTCCCTCCCAGTGGAAGGACTTCTCCAAATGGTCTTTGGTCCTGTTCACCCCAGAATGGCCACTAGGATGATTGTGGGCTAAGCTCAAGAGCTTTACTTGGTACTTAGTTGGAACTACCAACTGTCTTTGAGGATGCCAGTCTTCCTGGTGTCCACAGAAAGAGTTTCCTTGCATAAAAGTCCTCTTTCTACAACAAACCGGGATCAATTAGAAGAGCGGAGAGGTGGTGGGTTGCTCCGTGCCGCCATCCAAGCTCCCTGAAGGCTTTCATTTGCTTCCTGCTCAGCCTGGAACTGTTCCCTTGATGCTGGAGACATCAATTCCTCACTGAATTGTGGACTTGGGCTTGGTCCCTCTGGAAGTGATGTACGTGATCGGGCTGTTTCCGTTGACTGTGAACAGCTTTCCGCTCATGCACTATGTTGTATTTCAGTCTCCGGCCAAGCCTCTTTTGTAGGTTTATCTGCTGCTTCCAAAGAAGGCTTGGTGGTGCCATCTGGTGTTGGAGTTGTAGATGGGGTTGCAAGTGCAGGATTCTTGTGCTGGTTGCTCTGCCCATTCCCGTTCTGGATGCACTACTGCTGTCACAAACGTTGGCATGGGGTCTGGTTCCACCACCTCAATCTGGGTCTCTGGTAACACAGACTGGGTCCTTGTAGAAGGCTCAGGAACAGGGCTAGGTGCAGAGTGTTGCTTAGCCTGGATACGGGTGACCATTCTTGTCCTCACATGGTTGGCCAAGTCTTCCCCCAGCAGCATGGGAATGGGATAATCATCATAGACTGCAAAAGTCCACATTCCTGACTAGCCTTTGAAAGCTTTAATTGTCATTGGGCTTCTGGGTTGATGAAGTTGGGGTCCACTAAGGATTGGTGGATTGCTGACACCTGTGCTCCAGTGTCCCTCCACGTGATACCCTTCTTCCTGCCCACACTCACTGTTTCCCTTCACTCAGAGTATCTGGAAAGCATCTGGGCCTGTGGACCTTTGGTGTGACCCAGTGCAATGAACTGTAATCTGTTGGGGTTCTTGGGACAGTTGGTCTTTACGTGCCCCAGCTCATTACATTTAAAACATCATTCAGCTGACTGGTCAGTGGGGGTGAGGTGGGTTGCTGAAGAATGGTGTGGTGGGACAATAAAGTGTTTCGGGTTTTCCTTTGGGTGTAGGTGGGTCTTTGGGCTGCCTCCAGTGGTATGGTGTGGTCTTGGGCATAGGCACCTACTTGAGCTGGCGCCGGTGGGTGCTCGTGCCCCCCCCCCCAGGTCCACCCTTTTCCTGCCCTCATTCCAACCCCTTCCCCAAATCTCTGGCCCCGCCTCCTCCCCCAGGCATGCTGCATTTCCCCTCCAGGCTTACTGCATGAAACACCTGTTTGGCATGGCAAGCCTGGGGAAGGGAGGGGGAAGAAGCAAAGCAGTGGCGCACTCAGGGGAGGAGGCAGAGCAGAGGTGAGGGTGTGGGGAGGGCCACAGCAAATAATCTGGGGGTGGGTGCAGAGGAACCGCTCCCTGCCGCAGCTCACCTGAGCTCCACCTCAGCCTCTTCCCCCGAGCACACCGCCACTCCGCTTTTCCCCCATCCCTCCCAGGCTTGCTGTGTAAAACAGCTGATTCACAGCAAGCCTGTGAGGGATGAGAAGCAGAGCGGTGGCGACGTGGTCAGAGGAAGAGGCAG
Organism: Dermatemys mawii; assembly: GCA_007922305.1. Classification (NCBI taxonomy): domain Eukaryota; kingdom Metazoa; phylum Chordata; order Testudines; family Dermatemydidae; genus Dermatemys; species Dermatemys mawii. Next base: position 26,797 of record ML677390.1, read on the forward strand.
AGGTGGAGCTCAGGTGAACTGGGGTGGGGCGGGGAGCTGCTGCGGGGTGCTCCAGCCCCAGAGCATCCATGGAGTTGGCACCTATGGTCTTGGGGTGTCCCTTCTGGTATCCGCCTAAACAGCGACCAGGATTGTCCTCTCTGCTACTGCCATCTGTTTTGTTCAGATTTTCCCTGCCTCTCTGGTGGTCTGGAAGTGCTTGTACTGATTAGCAAAAGAAGCAAGACTCTCTGCTGAGTCCATTTTCTTATCCCATAAATACTGTTTTACATCATCATTGGTCATATATGGGGGAGTTTCTGGAGGACTGGAAAAACGCTAATATAGTGCCCATCTTTAAAAAAGTGAAGAAGAAAGATCTGGGGAACTATAGGCCAGTCAGCCTCACCTCAGTCCCTGGAAAAATCATGGAGCACGTCCTGAAGGAATCAATTGTGAGGCACTTAAAGGAGAGGAAAGTAATCAGGAACAGTCAGCATGGATTCACCAAGGGCACATCATGCCTGACTAACTTAATTACCTTCTATGATGAGATAACTGGCTCTGTGGATGAGGGGAAAGCAGTGGATATGTTATTTCTTGACTTTAGGAAAACTTTTTATATGGTCTCCCACAGTATTCTTGCCAGCAAGATAAAGAAATATTGTCTGAATGAATAGACTATGAGATGGATAGAAAGCTGGCTAGATTGTGGGGCTCAATGGCTAGTGATCAATGTCTAAATGTCTAGTTGGCAGCCAGTATCAAGTGGAGAGCCCCTAGGGCCGATTTTGTTCAACATCTTCATTAATGATATGGAAGATGGCATGGACTGCACCCTCAGCAAGTTTGCAAATGACACTAAACTGGGAGGAGTGGTAGATACACTGGAGGGTAGGGATAGGATACAGAGGGACTTCGACAAATTAGAGATTTGGGCCAAAAGAAATCTGATTAGGTTCAACAAGGACAAATGCAGAGTCCTGCACTTAGGACAGACTAATCCCATGCATTCCTATAGACTAGGGACTGAATGGCTAAGTAGCAGTTCTGCAGAAAAAGACCTAGGGGTTACAGTGGACGAGAAGCTGGATATGAGTCAACAGTGTGTCCTTGTTGCCAAGAAGGCTAACAGCATTTTGGGTTGTATAAGTAGGGGCATTTTCAGCAGATCTAGGAATGTGATCATTCCACTCTATTCGGCATTGGTGAGGTCTCATCTGGAGTACTGTGTCCAGTTTTGGGCCCCACATTGTGAGAAGGATATGGAAAAATTGGAAAGAGTCCAAAAGGGGGCAACAAAAATGATTAGGGGGAGGAGCACATGAGTTATGAGAAGAGGCTGAAGGAACTCGGATTGTTTAGTCTGCAGAAGAGAAGAATGAGGGGCGATTTGATAGCTGCTTTCAACTACCTGAAAGGGGGTTCCAAAGAGGATGGATCAAGACTGTTTTCAGTGGTAGCAGATGACAGAACAAGGAGTAATGGTCTTAAATTGCAGAAGCAGAGGTTTAGGTTGTATATTAGGAAAACTTTTTCACTAGGAGGGTAGTGAAGCACTGGAATGGGTTACATAGGAAGATGGTGGAATCTCCCTCCTTAGAGGTTTTTAAGGTCAGCCTAGGCAAAGCCCTGGCTGGGATGATTGAGTTGGGGATTGGTCCTGCTTTGAGCAGGGGTTTGGACTAGATAACCTCCTGATTTCCCTTCCAACCCTGATATTCTATGATTCTATTCTATAGTCAGGAACTGCTCCTGAACAAGCAAATCACACATTTCTTCAAAGCTAATTACACCTCTTCTTTTGACCCATTTATCAGATCCTTCATCTGGTTAACATGAGCCACATTACTTAGTCCAGTCTCTCTCTCTAAATTTTACTCTGTAAGTTTCATGTGTAATTTGAAATAGTTTCAGAACACAATTATTCAATTTACCATAGTCAGAGGCATTCTCAAAAGGCATCTTGTTGAATATGTCCAGAGTTCTTCCAGTCAATTTTGTTACCAATGTGGTCATCTTGTGATCTTCACCCTTCATTCAATTCCTGAACAGTCTCTCAAAGGTGATGAAATATTCAGCAATGTCACTGGATTCATCATACTCTAGACATAGTCGCTCCCATTTGTGGATTTTTGGGGAAGTGGAGCTAAAGGGTTCCATCTTTTCGACTCCATAACAGCCAGTTCATGCTTCTGAGCCAAAATCTGGGCACCATTTTGGGCCTGTATTTCTCTGTCTTTAAACTCCAGGGCTCTTTTATGAGCAGCTTCCACTGTGGCTCTTTCTGCCTCCATGCGTTTTGCCTCTGTTTCCATCTCTAAGGGCTGGTCTTCACTAGACAGGAGGATCGACTGCAGATATGCAACTTCAGCTACGTGAATAAGGTAGCTGAAGTTGGCGTATCTGCAGCCGACTTACCTGCCATCCTCACGGCGGCAGTGGTTGGCGGCGCACTCCCCCGTTGACTCCAGCTTGCGCCTTTTGGTGAGACGCGATAAATCGAGACGCGATAAATCGATCGCCAAAAGATCAATCGCTACAGTGCGTAGTGAAGACAAGACCTTTGGGTTTTAACGCCATCTGTCTTTCATGTTCTTTCTGTCTCTCCAACTTCTTGGCTAATTCTAGTTTCTTTTGGACCTCACTTTCTGTCATCCTAGCCTTCCTGGGCTTAGTATAGCCTAACCCTAGAGTTAGAAAGGGGGGGGAAACAGCTTGTGAATTCCCTTCTTCTCTCAGGCAAAGGGGAAAAAAATCCAGAGGCTCCCAGGAAAAAAAAATGTCCTTTTAAAAAGACAAAAAAACCCTCTCTGCTTTTCAAGCAGCCAAAAGGAAAAAAATTGTCCTTTTCAAATCCTAAGCTCTGTGTTTTTGGTTCAAAATGTCAGGGTTCCATCCCTGCTCTGAACTTTGGGGCACAGATGTGGAGATCCACATGAAAGACCCCCTAAGCTTATTTTTATTAGCTTAGTTTAAAAACTTCCCCAAGGCACAAATTCCTTTTCTTGTCCTTGAATGGTATTGCTGCCACCACCAAGTGATTTAAACATTCAGGAACGGGGACTATCTCTCCCAAAATATCCCCCCAAGTCCCTTCACCCCCTTTCTGGGGAAGGCTTGAGAATAATATACTAACCAACTGGTTACAAAGTGAGCACAGATCAAACCCCTAGATCTTTAGGACACTGCAAATCAATCAGGTTCTTAAAAGAAGAATTTCATTTTAAAAAATAAAAGAATTACACTGTTAAATCAGGATGGAAGGTAGCTTTACAAGGCAAATAAAAAGATTTTAAAACAGAGGATTCTTCTCTAGGCTTAGCTTCAAAGATACAAAAAAACAGGAATAAGACTCCGTCTTAGCACCACGAAAATTCACAAGCTAAAACAAAAGATAATCTAACACCTTTCATTGCTTTACTTACAATTTTTGTAATCTTAGAGGCTCATTTCAGGAATGTTTTTAGGAGATGGAATTTCTTGCCCTAGTCCCTCTCTCTATTCCAGAGAGAACTACAACAAAGAACACAACCGAAACTTCCCACTCCCCAGATTTGAAAGTATCTTCTTTCCCCATTAGTCCTTCTGATCTGGTGTCAGCTAGGTTATTTGATCTTCTTAACCTCTTACAGGGAAAGGAGGGATTTTAGGCTATCCTTAGCTGTATGTTTATGACAATATATGTATATCAATAATGCATCTGAATTTGAGTATTCTGTTGTATGGTTGTCACTAAAACATGCTGTAAATTGGGGAATCAGCCAGATATTAGCTCCCCAGAGACAACAGCAAGGAAGTTAACCAACACCTGGGTGGAGTGTGAAACAACCCATCAACAACCATTGTCCAGCAAGGGAGCTACAGTGCAATGGCTTGCCTGCAAGAGGCCACATCAGGGGAATTGCTCAACCTTGCCTGGAGTCTGAGCAATGCCTGTCCAGACATGCCTGGACTTGTGTTTTCCAAACACATGGACTGAGGGTATAAAATTGAACACAGAGGGCCTATGCTTGGCCCTTCTCTTGCCCCCACCTATGCTGCAAGCAGCTAAGACACTGAGACGAAGACAAGATGCCAATGGAGGAGATTGGCCAAGGTTTAAGGAACAAACCTGTATGTTGAGGACTGCAATGTCCAGTACGGTGAGAGAGACTGTTTAATCTACATGTTGCCTGTGATGGTTTTGATCACAGAGACCCCCTTGGAACTGTCACCTGACATGCTGAAACTACCTCTGAGCCCATTTCCCCTGTCAGCTTGGGGCTTCAGAACCCTGTCTTGTTGAGCCAGACACAGAAGTCTGCTGCAACACAGACTCAGGGTCTGAACCACATCCCCAAAGCTGCAGGCTTTAACTTCAAACCACTCAGCAGGTTCTCCTATCTCCAGCACCCAGACACCCAGCTCCCAGTGGGATTCAAGCCCCAAATAAATCCATTTTACTCTGTATAAAGCTTATACAGGGTGGACTCATAAATTATCTGCCCTCTATAACACTGATAAATGTATAATTGTTTGCTCCCCCAGGTATTAAGCATCTACTCTGGGTTAATTAACAAACAAAAGTGATTTTTTTATCAAGTATAAAAAGTAAGATTTAAGTGGTTTCAAGTAATAATAGACAGAACAAAGTAAGTTACCAAGCAAAATAAAACAAAACACACAAGTCTAAGCCAATACATTTAAGAAACTGAATATAGGTAAAATTTCACCTTTAGAGATTCTTTCACAGACTAGATGCCTTCCTAGTCTCGGCCCAGTCCTTTCCCCTGGTACAGTTCTTGATAACTCCAGCTCATGTGGTAATTAGGGGATTTCTCATGACTTCAGCCCCTTTTGTTCTGTTCCACCCCCTTTTATGGGCTTTTGCACAAGACGAGAATCCTTTGTCTCTCTCTCTGGGCTCCCTCTTCCTTCTAAATGGAAAAGCACTAGGTTTAAGATGGATTCCAGTATCATGTGACATGTTCACATGTCCTGTGAGACTTCATTATTCATTATATAATTCATTTATATAATGAATATAACTTTTATAAGGTCCTGGGGTTCAATGCTGGGAGGATTTGGCTCTGTTGCCTTTCTCTGTGTGATTCACGACTCTGATTCATGATCCCATGGCTCTGGGAGCATTCATGCAATTAGCTGGGTTTGGGGACTCCACATGCAGTTGTACTGAATGATAATAGCGTCTGGAGGGGTTTGCTGCTGGACGTTAGCATTGTAAGCTGGACACTCTCACAGTAAACATGCCATCCCAGCCACCACAAGGACAGAGGCTTCAGTCAGGGGGATTCTTGACCTGACCCCTTCCTCTAGTGCTCACTGACCCCAGCCCTTGGGACAAAGCAACCCAATTTAGTAGAGCTTCACAACAGGCTTTGAGATGTGTCTTCAATGGGGATATGTGGGGCAAGGTGTTTTATGAGAGGAATTCTCTGCAGGGGAAGGATGTATGTTAGGGGAATGATCCTCCTCAGGGGCAAGGTGTGTAATAGAAGGTGTATTCTCCTCAGGACAAGGGTGGACACTAGAGGGCTGTATTAGCCTCAGGGGCAGGGTCTGTTATAGAACAGTGAATTCTTCTCAGGGAAGGGTGTATTATAGGGCCAGGATTCCTCTCAGTAGGCATTGTATATGTGTGGATTGGCCTCTCTCTCTCTCCTTTTTTATATTTTTAAACTACCTGATGGGATTAGGAGCCGTTGTATTTTTGGGAGTTTGCCCTTGAAATATCTCTTTTGTTTTGCTTTAAAGAACTGTCTACAGGGCCTAGACTTGGGTTTTGGCTGCTTCTTTATTTTATTAGTTGACATAAAAAAACAACAACATGGCACTTTGAGGTGTCTGATCTTTCCAGAGTTTGATTTTTCAAATAAAAAAAATTTGAAATCCGGGGAAAATACTTGGAAGCATTTTTTGACATTTTTGCAAAATTTCTCCAGCAATTGCAATCTCCAAATTAAGTGAATGCACTGCTGCACTGGGAAGGTTATGTTCCCTGGCAGTTGCAATGGCTACATGCTGTCAATGCATTGGTACAATGGGAGAGCCAAACTACCTGGCATCTGTAATTGGTAGTGGCAATTCCTACTGGAGTGGAAGGAGTATCTTACCAATTCTGAGAGCAGGCTTTCACATGCAATTCCCACAGCTTCCCTCATCCTCTTAGGGCTAGGGTGACCAGACAGCAAATGTGAAAAATTGGGACAGGAGGTGGCAGAGGTAATAAGAGCCTATATAAGAAAAAGACCCCAAAATCGGGACTGTCCCTACAAAATCGGGACATCTGGTCACCCTACTTAGGGCAGAGATGCCAGCCAAAGAGCTTCTTTCACATCTCTGCATCCCTGCTGTGGGCCTTGGTGACACCCCACAATGGTAAAAGCAGTGCAAAATTTAATAAAAAAAGGAAAGAGAATTAATAAAAGAACCAACAAGAGGAAATTTGACCACACTGCGCAGTAACTGAGCCCTGGTCTACAGTTGTGGGAGGGAGGGGGATCGATCCAAGATACGCTTCTTCAGCTATGAGAATAGCATAGCTGAAGTCGACGTACCTAGATTGACTTACCGCGGCATCTTCATGGTGGTGAGTTGACTGCTGCTGCTCCCCTGTCGACTCCGCCTGTGCCTTTGCAGTGGTGGAGTACAGGAGTCAACAAGAGAATGCTCGGGGATTGATTTATCACGTCTAGACTAGATGCAATAAATCGGCCCCCCCGATAGATCGATCTCACAGTGTTGATTCCCATTGTAATGTAGACTGGTCCTGAGAGTTAGACTGGGGATGCCTGTTCTAGCTGAACCAGCTCTACTCATCTTGCCATGTATCCATGGCTCAGCTAATCCAGGGCCTGTGCTTGAGTCTGCCATCAGGAATGCCAGTGATTTATCATGGTTAATTATGTGTGAAGCATATCAGGTACTATTATCCAGAGGCAGATTTTTGGGGGGAAGGGTCATGGGAGGGCATGGAAAGGCATTGTCCCCCGCCCCCAAAGCTGTGTGCAATGTAATCAGTTCTGCAGAGGAGACAGATGTGCTGCTCCTTACAACTGTGAGGCTGGAGGGAAGCTACTAGTGAAGTTCCTCAGAGATCAGTCTTGAGACCAATCTTATTTAACATTTTTATTACTGACCTTGGGACAAAAAGTGGCAGTGTACCAATACAATTTGCAGATGACACAAAGTTGGGAGGTATTGCCAGTTTGGAGGAGGACTGGAATATCATGCAAGAAGATCTGGAGGACCTTCTAAACTGGAGTAATAGAAATGGGATGAAATGTAATAGTGCAAAGTCCATGCATTTAGGGACTAACAAGGTGAATTTTTGCTATGAGCTGGGGACTTATCAGTTGGAAGTGACAGGAGGAGGAGAAAGACCTGAGTGTATTGGTTGATCACGGAATGACTATGATGCGACCATAAAAAATGCTAATGCAGTCCTGGGGTGCATCAGATGAGGTATTTCCAGTAGAGACAGGGAAATGTTAGTTCCATTATACAAAGCATTGGTGAGAACTCACCTGGAATAGTGTAATTCTGGTCTCTCATGTGGAAGAAGGATGAATTCAAATTGGAACAGGTGCAGAGAAGGGCTACTAGGATGACCTGAGAATGGAAAACCTACATTATGAGAGAAGACTCAAAGAGTTTGGCTTATTTAGCCTAACCAAAAGAAGGCTGAGGGGAGATATGATTGCTCTCTATAAATACATCAGAGTGATAAATACCGGGAAGGGAGAGGAGTTAATTAAATTAAACATTAATGTGGACCCCAGAACAAATGGATATAAACTGGCCATCAACAAGTTTAGGATTGAAATTAAATGAAGATTTCTAATCATCAGAAGAGTGAAGTTCTGGAGCAGCCTCCCAAGAGGAACAGTGAGGGCAAAAAAATCCCTAACTGGCTTTAAGACTGAGCTTAATTAGTTTGTAGAGAGGATATGACAGGACTGCCTGCAGTGGTGTGTTGCCCAGTCAGTGACTGCCTGTAGCAAAAATCCCCAACAACTAGAGATGAACCACAACATGGAGAGGGCTCTGAGTAACTTACAGAGAATTTTTTCCTAGCTATCTTCCTGGTGGGTCTTGCCCACATGCTCAGGGTCTAACCAATCACCATATTTGAGTGAATTTTGGAAGGAATGTTCCCCTGGGTAAGATTGGCAGAGACCCAGGAATTTTCACTTTCCTCTGCAGCATGGGGCACGGGTCACTTGCAGATTTAAATTAGGTAAGTGGTGAATTCTCTGTACTTTGAAGTCTTTAAACCATAATTTGAGGATTTCAGTAACTCAGCCAGAGTTTAAGGGGTTTATTTCAGGATGAGGTTCTGTGGCCTGCAATGTGCAGGAGGTCAGACAAGATGATCGCGATGGCCCTTACTGACTTTAGTAAGAGTATCTGAGTAAGAATATGCATTACAATTTTAAACCTAAGTGACTTCCCACAAGATGTCAGAACATGTTAGTATTAGAGCTGAGTGGATCTAATGTTTATTTAATTTTCTTGCTTGATATAGGAGTTAGATAGTCATATAGTAGTTTAGAAATTATCTGCAAAAAACAAAAACAAAAAAAAAAAAAAACTCTAGAGTTTTCAGTAGCCTAAGTAGCCCCTGGAATCATGGTTAAAGTTGCCCCACTCCTGAAAAATCTGAAATGATGCCTCTGTTGGCAGACATGGAATTTGTCCCTCCCCCAGCCCCAACATGATCCCATTGCCTTGAATGGTGGCACTCCCCCCAAATATAGAAGTCAAACTACACATGTGGTATCATCCCATTTTAAATTGCTAAAGAGAAAGCTCAGTATCTAGTCTCAGTCCCTGAGCTCTTCACCAGACAGAGCTCAGAAAATTTTGCTACTCTAAAATCTGGTATTGCAAGACCAAAAGCCCAAAGCAAAGAGGCAGGGAATAATTATCCTATCTGAACTTGATTTGTTAAAAGACTAGCAAAGTGTTTCCCATGGATTCCAGTGTAAAACGGAAAACAGAAGGCAACCACAGTGACCCCAGTGCATTCTCCTCAGCATGACTTCTCTGTGGGTCAAGTGAACAGACTTCATTGTGGCACGGCTCTTGTCTCTGCACTCCAGAACAATTCTTATTCTGCAAATAAGGCTCTGAGGAGCAGAATTCAGCTTTTCTCCTCCATTTCTCTTTTAAAGGTGCTTCCTCACACCAAACACAGGCCTCTTCCATAGGACAGATGAGCCCTCTACCGTGTGGGGTGTCAGAAGGCACAGGATTGTGTGAAAACTAATTAATTTACCAAACACAGCTGTTGGTAGTTCTCCTCATGTGGCTTCTGTCCTTCTGTGTCTAAGAGCAATAAGCTGTGCACATTATCCTGCTCAACTACTCCACTGTGGCGTGTTGCTCCCCTTCAAGATGACACCTGAAGTGCTGAGATACAACTGGAGTCTGCCTGTTCTGCCAGCATGCGCGCCCCCCCCTCCCCCTTTAGCCTGTTTTGCTGAGCCAGGCTAGTAAAGCCTCCTCTATGCACACGCACAGGCAGGCCCACAAACAGCTTCAGATCAGCTCTGGGAACACTCAGCATAAGGGACTTGCCCCAGCACTCAGGTGTCCATCTCCCTTGGAGTGTAGACCAAAATGTATATTATCTTGCACTGTAAAGAAAAATCTATACAATGTAAGATCATAAATTCACCCCCTCCCTCATAGTGGAGGAAGATGTACACAAATTCTCCTCCCCTCCCCTACAAGTCGGAACTTACATAACCCAGGTTTAATAAACAAAACAGATTTTATTAACTATAAAAGGCAGATTTTAAGTGGTTAGAGATAGAACAAACCAAATTACTTAACAAATAAAACAAAACACGCAGACTAAGCTTGATTCACTAAAGAAACAGGTTACAAAATGGTTTAAGAATAGCAGCTGTGTTAGTCTGTATCCGTAAAGAAAGCAAGGAATACTTGTAGCATCTTAGAGACTAACCAGTTTATTTCAGCATAAGCTTTCGTGGGCTATAGCCCACTTCATCGGGTGCATAGAGTGGAACAAACAGAAGTAAGATGCATTTATACACACAGAAAGAAAAAAAAAAATTGTAAATTACCATACCAATTCTAAGACGCTGTTTAATATGGATGGACCATTATCAGCAGGAGGAAAAAAAAAACTATTGTAGTGAAAATTTAGTGGATCTATCTGTGTAACAGTTGATAAGAATCTGTAAAAGAGACTTAACTAGGAAAATACATTCAGTTAGTATAAGGACACAGCCACTCAACGTCCCTGTTTAATCCTTGGTTAAAAGTGTCCAATTTGCAAATTAATTCCAGTTCATCAGCTTCTTGTTGGAGTCTGTTTTGGAAGTTTTTCTGTTTTAAAATTGACACCTTCAATCCTCCTGGATCCAAAAGACTTGAAGTGTTCTCCTACTGGTTTATGAATGTTATGATTCCTGATGTCAGATTTGTGTCCATTTATTCCTTTGCGTAAAGACTGTCTGGTTTGGCCGATGTACATCACAGAGAGGCATTGCTGGCGCATGATGACATATATCACATTGGAAGATGTGCAGGTGAATGAGCCTCTGATGGTGTGGCTGATGTGATTAGGTCCTATGATGGTGTCAGATGAATGCATATGAGGACAGAGTTGGCATCGGGCTATGTTACAAGGATAGGTACCTGGGTTAGTGTTTTTGGTGCGTGGTTGCCGGTGAGTATTTGTTTCAGGTTGCGGGGGGCTGTCTGTAAGTGAGGACTGGTCTGTCTCCCAAGATCTGTGAGAGTGAGGGATCATCTTTCAGAATAAGCTGTAGGTCTTTGATGATGCTTTGGAGAGGTTTAAGTTGGAGGCTGAAGGTGACTGCTAATGGTGTTCTGTTTTTTAATTTGTTGGGCCTGTCCTGTAGTACATGGCTTCTGGGTATTTGTCTGGCTCTGTCAATCTGTTTTTTTTTTTTTTTCACTTCCCCAGGTGGGTTTTATAGTTTTAAATATGCCTGGTAGAGATCTTTTAGGTGTTTGTCTCTGTCTGAGGATTGGAGCAAATGCAGTTGTATCTTGGAGCTTGACTGTAGACAATGGATTGAGTGGTGTGTCCTGGATGGAAGCTGGAGGCACGTAGGTAAGTATAGTGGTCAGTAGGTTTCCGCTATAGGATGATGATCCCATGACCATCATTTATTAGCACAGTTGTGTCACAAGCGGTCTATTTCCTAGACCTGGGGATTGTGAATGCCTTTCTCATTACACTAATTGATTGCATTTCCCTAGTTAATTTCCCTTCAATAGTTCTTATCTCCTGTCAGACAGAGATCCACTACAAAAGGTTTTTTTTCTCCTGCTGATAATGGCCCATCCAAATTAAACAGTCTCTTAGAATTGGTATACTAATGTACAACTTTTTTTTTATTTTTGCTTTCTGTGTATATAAATAAATCTTACTTCTCTTCCATTCTATGCATCCGATGAAGTGGGCTATAGCCCACGAAAGCTTATGCTGAAATAAACTGGTTAGTCTCTAAGGTGCCACAAGTCTTTCTCGTCTTATTTAGTGATCTTAGGCACAGACAGGAAACAGAAGCATAACAACGACATACTATACAGCCACCACATAAATGGCTGTCTTTCATGGCTGGGCTTTGCTTCCTTCCCAGGCAAGTACACTCAATAGAAACATGATGTTGGAATTCCCTCCAAGACCTTTTCCATTCAACTTATCCAGAATACCTTGTCCAGTGCTGGGAGAACATTTCATCCAGTTCTCTGGGATCCAAAACACCCAGTTTGACTCTGGGTTTCATCACTTAGGCCATGTCTACACTAGCTGGTGCATTGGGGAATCGATTTATCGCGTCTAGTGTAGATGCAATAAATCGATTCCTGAGCACTCTCCCCATTGACTCTGGAACTCCACCGCTGTGAGAGGCAGAAGTGGAGTCGATGGGGGAGATGCAGTGGTCAACTTGCCGCCATGAGGATGCTGAGGTAAGACGACCTAAGATACATTGACTTCAGCTATGTTATTCGCGTAGCTGAAGTTACGTATCTTAGGTCAACTCCTCTCCCTAGTGTAGACCTGGCTGTAGGTTCCTTTATTTGAGATACAGCAAAGCTACACTTAGCTGATCAGAAAAATCAGGAGGGGGTTGGGGAGGGGAAAGTAATAGGCTCCTATGTAAGAAAAAGATAAAAAAAAAATCAGAACTGTCCCTATAAAATTGGGACATCTGGTCACCCTATATAGGGCGTATCACACATCCAAAGTTGCACCGACAACCTCTTCCTTTATAGACATTTACATATTACATTGCATTTGCTATACAGTACACCACATATTTTTGGCTTGGCTTGGTTACTTTGCACGAACCAATCCTCTGTACAGCATGCTCTGTCCATGGAACCTGATCTTTAGATTCCAGGTTTATCTTGTCCATAGTCCCTAGCATGAAGGTGTTGCTGCTTATCTTAGCTAGCACAGACATCCTGACTCCAGCATACATTTATCAAGCCCCTATTTACAATTTAACCTTCCATTCACCTTCTCAGTTATGCTCATAGAGAAATGAGGCAAGTTACCTATGTCAAGTCAGGACTACAAATAATCTTATCAATCATTGCCAAGAGGCACTTATATGCACTCTGAAGATTCTCTCTCCATCGTCTCTTCACTCTTGCTTTCTGTCCCTCTGCAGAGCGAAAGAGATCAAGAGCAAGTTGGGCACACTCCTCCAGAAGCCTGACTCAGCTATTGACCTGATCATCCCATACCCCGAGAAGCCGGAGAAGCCAGCCAAGGCCCAGAAGTGAGTACTTCCCCATTTATCGATGAGTGCTCTGTCAGACACCAGAGACGTGGGTCACTAGAACTGAACCACCCTGGCTCAAGGGGCATCTAGCTTTACTGGGGGAAGTGGGGAGTGCTTGCTTTCTGTTTTTCAGTTAAATTTTCAGATCAATTGTCTAATCTAAACAGAATGTCCTGAACAATTCTCTGAGGAGTAATTCCATGTGCCTCACCATATCTTCCTCCTGTTCCAGCTAGATGTGGTGCTCTTCTCAACTTCCTTTCCTAAACTGCAGCTGGATGTCATAAAATAGCTCTAACTTTCAGCCTCAATCATCTGCTTTTTGTGCTGTGTGAAGTGATGTGCTGCTCATAAAGTGAGGCACCTAAGGTGTTGTAATTTGCCTGTAGCATCTAATAGAGAAAGCACGATAGATGTATGCAGAAAGCTACTGTTAGGAGTTTTTCCATTCTCTTTCCCTGTTCTTTGTCACTCATGATTTCTGCCATACTTTTGGATTTGGAAGAAACTTTATTATTCTAATTATTTATTTAAATTTTAGACTATGGTAGCCCCCACATGTCCCAATCAGGGGAAGAGAACCTCTGCCTCGAACCCCTAAAAAGAAGTAGCATTTCCCTGGAGCGGTCACAGAGCACTGGAGAAAAGTTACTTTGTGTTGATATTTAAAAAGGATAAAAATGGGTAACTACAGGTCCATCAGCCTGACATGAATCACAGGAAAAATTGTGGAAACTCTGATATGGGAGACAGTGGTGAAGAATTCATAGATGTTCTGTCATCTGCCACCACTGAGAACAGTGTAGCTCCATCCTCTTTGGAACCCCCCTTCAGGTAGTTGAAGGCTGCTGTCAAGTCCCCATTCACTCTTCTCTTCTGCAGACTCAATAAGCTCTATTCACTCAGCCTCTCTTCATCAGTCATATGCCTCAGTCCCCTAATAATTTTTTTTGCCTTCTGATGGATTCTCTCAAATTTGTCCACATCCTTTCTGTAGCGAGGGAACCAAAACTCCAGATGTGGCCTCACCAGTGCCAAATAGAGAGGAATAATCACTTCCCTCGAACTGCTGGCAATGCTCTTACTAATGCAGTCGAATATGCCATTAGACTTCTTGGCAACAAGGGCACACTGACTCATATCCAGCTTCTCATCCACTGTAATCCCCAAGTCCTTTTCTGCAGAATTGCCGCTTAGCCAGTCAGTCCCCCAGACTGTAGTAGTGCATTGGATTCTTCTTCCTAAGTGCAGAACTCTGCATTTGTCCTTGTTGAACCTCATCAGATTTCTTCTGGCCCAATCCTCTAATTTGTCTAGGTCTCTCTGGACTCCATCCCTACCCTCCAGTATATCTAACACTCCCTCCAGTTTAGTGTCATCTGCGAACTTGCCAAAGATGCAACTGTCCCATCATACAGATCATTAATGAACACGTTAAACAAAACTGACTCCAGGACCGACCTCTGGGACACTTGGCTTGTTACCGGCTGCCCAACTAGACATCGAACCATTGATCACTGCCCGTTGAGCCCAACAATCTAGCCAGCTTTTTATCTACCTTTATAGTCCAATCATCCAATCCATACTTCCTTAACTTGCTAGCAAGAATATTGTGGGAGACCTTATCAAAAGCTTTGCTAATGTCAAGGTATATCATGTCCATTGCTTTCCCCATATTCAGAGCCAGTTACTTTCTAAGATGAAATAATAAGGTTTGTCAGGCACGACTTGCCCTTGGTGACTCCATGTTCACTGATCCTGATCACCATCCTCTCCTCCAAGTGCTTCAAAATGGATTCCTTGAGGACCTGCTCCATGATTTTTCCAGGGACTGAGGTGAGGCTGACTGTTCTGTTTCTGGATTCTCCTTCTTCACTTTTTTAATGATGGGCACTATATTTGCCATTTTCCAATCGTCCAGGACCTTCCTTGATAACCATGAGTTTTCAGAAATAATGACTAATGGCTCTGCAATCGCATCAGCCAGCTCCCTCAGCACCCTCACATGCATTGCATCCAGCTCTATGGACTTATGTATGTCCAGCTTTTCTAAATAGTCCTTAACCTGTTCTTTCACCACTGATGGCTGCTCACTTTCTCCCAGTACTGTGCTGCCCAGTGCAGCAGTCTAGGAGCTGACCTTGCCTGTGAAGACCAAGGCAGGAAAAGCATTGAGTAGTTCAGCTTTTTCCACATCATCGTCACTAGGTTGCCTCCCCCATTCATTAAAGGTCCCACATTTTCCCTGACCTTTTTCTTGTTGCTAACATACTTGTAGAAACCTTTCTTGTCTTTCTGATCCTTCATATCCCTTGCTAGCTGCAATTCCAGTTGCATTTTGGCCTTCGTGCTTAGACTTCTCCCTAGTCATATGTTCAAATTTCCACTTCTTGTAAACTTCCTTTTTGTGTTTAAGAGCACCAAAAATTTCACTGTTAAGCCAAGCTGGTCGCCTGCCATTTTTGCTATTCTTTCTGCACATCGTGATAGTTTGTTCCTGTGCCTTCAATAAAGCTTCTTTAAAATACAGTCATCTCTCCTGGAGTCCTGTCCCCCTCATATTAGCCTCCCAGGGGATCCTGCCCATCAGTTCCCTGAGGGAGTGAAAGTCTACTTTTCTGTAGTCCAGGGTCTGTATTCTGCTGCTCTCCTTTCTTCCTTTTGTCAGGATCCTGAACTGAACCATCTCATGGTCACTGCTGCCCATGTTGCCACCCACTTCTACTTCCCCTACCAATTCCTCCCTGTTTGTAAGCAGACGGTCAAGAGGAGAATGGCTCCTGGTTGGTTCCTCGAGCACTTGTACCAGGAAACTGTCCCCTGCACCTTCCAAAAACTTCCTGGATTGTCTGTGCACTACTGTATTGCTCTCCCCGCAGATGTCAGGGTGACTGAAGTCTCCCATGAAAGACAGGGCCTGTGTTCTGGAAACTTCAGTTATTGTCCAAAGAAAGCCTCATCTGCTTCATTCTCCTCATATAGTGGTTTATAGCATATGTCCACCACGATTTCTTGAGTTTCTCAGTCTGGACAACAGATGGATGACTGTGTTCTACTTAGGCGGGAGTCCCCAACCACCACTACCCATCTCCTCCTCTAGGGAGTGGTGGTCATGGATGGGAAAAAGCATCCCATGCCTTCCATTCAATGGGATCTCTTTCTGATCCTTTCCCTCGGATGACTCTATCAAATTATTCTCCACTGTAATACCTGTGTAAAGAACCAGAAAACAGTTTCTTACATCTATCTGCATTGGGAGTACATGGTTCTCTTTTTTTTTTTTTTTTTTTTTTTTTTTATTCTTCTGGAGTTCACTTGCTGCCAATTTTCTTCCCTGTTCTGATTCTGATTCTTCAGTATGTTGTGCCTGCAGTACTAGACACTGACTTCTATCCAGAAAGTCTTCATTTTCTCTGATGAAGCACAGGGTTGATACTTGGGTCTCTAGTCCTTTAATCTTCTCTTCCAGTATCAAAACCAGCTTGCACCTCATACAGACAAAGTCGCTTCTATCCTTTGGGAGAAAGACAAACATGGCACATCCTGTTCAGGTCACAGCAGTTGATTGCTCACATATTCTCTTCCTCCTAAGAGCCTGTTCAGAAGTTGTATTTACTGCTCACAGAAGCCTGAAAGGCAAAAACTGCATGGGAACTCCCCCTAGGCAAACTCCCTGTTGGCTTCTCATCTGTTGGCTACCCCATGGATTTCTACAGAGAGATCTGGATTTCTTGATATGGTAGGGTCATTGGAATAATATGTTTCATTATGACCAAATGCAAGGTCAAACATCCAAGGAACAGAGAATGCAGGTCACATTTACAGGCCTTGGAAGGCAGTGACTCTGAAAAGGCCTTATGGGTTCATGGTGGAAACCACATGAGCTCCCAGTACAATGCTGTTGCTTAAGAGGATCAATGTGATCTTTGGATATATGAACAAGAGTCTGTTGAGTAGAAGCAGGGAGGCAGTGTTACCTCTGTGTACAATATTCGCAAGACTATTACTGAATACTGTGTCCAGTTCTGGTGTCCATGTGTGAAATGATGTTGGAAAACTGGAAAGGAGTAAAAAAAAAAAAAAGAGCTACAAGAATAATTTGAGGTTTGGAAAACCTGCCTCACTGTGAGAGACTGAAGAACCTTATCCAAGAGAAGATTAAGAGGTGATAACTTGATAAATACCAACATTCTAGCAGTCTGCACACAGTCCAGTGAATGATGGGGCACGTTCAAAGTCAGTTTTCTCCAAAACACTGAAAGACAATCTCTGCTCCTTCAGTACTCTTATCTTGCCAAATTTCATCTTTTGCCTTCCCATATACTCCAGAACTCCTGCTGTTTACAAAAATCACAACTTTTTTTTTAAAAAAAAAAAATAGGAATTTTCCCTACTACTCTCATAATTGTGGACAAGAACTTGAAAATTTTAGCACAAAATACTTTATTTTCTTAAATATTCATATCAATAACTAAAAACAGAAGCTTAAAATAGAAACAGTCAGGCTCCTTCACCACTAAGACTATAACAGGATTTAAAAGGAACTTGATAAATTCATGGAGGCTAAGTCCATTAATGGCTATTAGCCAGCATGGGTAAGGAATGGTGTCCCTAGCCTCTGTTTGTCAGAGGGTGGTAATGAATGGCAGGAGAGAGATCACTTGATCATTACCTGTTAGGTTCACTCACTCCGGAGCACCTGATATTAGCCACTGTCAGATGCTGGTCTGACGCAGTACGGCCATTATTATGTTCTTATAGCTGTCATAGCAGTGTTGCTTTAACAATAGTTTGCAAAGTGCTTTGGGATCCTTCAAGATGTGTGTGATGTAAATGTAATACATTTATTGTTATCCATTGTTATTTTTATTACCCATTCATAATTGTCTGAGAGAAGACAATTACAAAAATGAAAGCTATTGTCTTACAGTGTATTTTGCACTTACTCACTGCCACTAGATAGCAGGCACTTTGTCTGAACTTTATACTCACAAAAACCTAATATATAATCATTATTCTTCTTGAATGTAACTTATCTCCTCATACTTTCCCATTAGCTGTTCATCCTGCAATACTTCTCTGTGCAACCGCTGTTGTAGAGTCCATTCACAAGTGCAGTAGAAGGAGCTGTTGATTGTAGGGTGGTGGCTGGGTGGGGAGCCCAACAAAGTATAGAATGGTGTACCCTATATGCTGAGGAGTGGCTCTGGGAAGATGCCTGCTGTGTCGTCTTTTTCTTCAGAGCAGGAGGCTGGGGTGTCATTGAATTCAGACAGTGGGAGTTTGTGACATGTGGGTAGGGTGACCAGATGTCCCAATTTTATCAGGACAGTCCCGATTTTCTGGGACTTGTCCTGCATTCCGACCATACTTCGGTCGGGATGCCTTTTGTTTTGATATAGGGACCTTCAGAAGCCAGTGCCAGACTCGTGCCTCACTGACAGCTCCTTCCGGGGGGCTGCGGCCCCCTCCTGCCAGCAGGAGCATGCGGCACGCCCCACTACCCCAGGCAGAGTAGAGGCAGCTAGCTCTCTACTGCTGCACATGCTGCAGGGGCGGGGGGAGAGGGACGAGAGCTGCTTACAGTCAGCGCCAGTAAAGCGGGGGTAGGGACAGAGAGCCCCCAGCCTCCCCTCTCTCAACCTGGCTCCGCACCTCCCCCCAAATCGGCTCCGGCCCCTGACCCATCTGCCAGCCGCTCTCAGCTCTCCCAGCTGAGAACAATCCCCCAGGTAAGCGGCTGGGGTCCTGCGTCCCTGTGGCTTGCAGTGGGGCTGCAGGTGGGAGCTGGGGCCATGTGCTTGTGGCGGGGCCCTGAGTCCCCAACCCACGGTGGGGCTGCGCCCAGAACCGGTGCCCTGTGCCCCTGACCCGTGGCTTCTTCAGGCCCTGCCCCCATGGGTCCAGTGTGGGGGAGCCTGTGGAACCTGCCTGTACTTCCTCTCCCTCCTCTAGTTCCCCCCACTTCCTCTAGTTGCCCCTTTCCCCCTACGTCTCCCTCCCCCCTCCCTCAGCTACCCCCACACACTCCCTCCCTCCATGTGTCCCGATATTTTTTTCTTGTCATCTGGTCACCCTACATGTGGGAGTTTGTGACATGCTGGGTCTGTCAGATGTTGCAGTCACAAGGCAGAGAGTGCTGTGTGTGCACCATTTGCCATACACCATATGCAGCTGCTGAGCTCTGGGAGCCCAGGCAAGGGGCTTGCTATTAGGGAATTGTCAGTCCCTTGTCTGTTAGGGCATTATATAGCTGTCCATCACTGTAGCATCTGGGTGAACAATTGCACACCTCTGTGTGGGGAGCTTAGGCAATGTTACTTTCATGTTGAGGGGTGTTAGAATGGGCCTGGAGGTGACTGGGAGTAAAAAGAGTTCATAAAAGACATTAATAACAAAGTGCGTAGCTAGGAAAGAGGAGTGTAGGAATAAAGACAAAAGCTAAAGGCTGGGACCCACAAAGGAGAAGCTGGTAAACAAGGGAAACAGAGAACTATTATAACATCTGATGAAGTGGGCTGTAGCCCACGTAAGCTTATGCTGAAATAACCTGGTTAGTCTCTGTGGTGCCACAAGTATTCCTCGTTTTATTTACAGAGAACTATTAATACATCACTATCCATTTTGCATTTACCTTTGAACCTAGCACAAGCTCTGGTGAGTTCCAGTGCCTGGAAATATATAATATGAATCAGCACCAGCCTTATCTCTGAAAAACAGACTGCCATCTGTACCAGAGGCACATCAGATTTAGGAATCAGAACATCACACCCATTAGCAGCTGATTCTCTGAGGAAAACTGATGGCCACTTTCAGAGGGAGATGAATCAATCTGGTTAAATTAAAATGTAGCAGACTCTGCAGATGTGCCTTCAGAGATTTAATTTGGATCATGATGTTCTGCTGTTATTGACCATTAGCCTCATTTTAACAAGCTGTTAGGAACAAATTGGGCACTGTGCTTCTGGAGTGCCTGGGGGCTCCAGTGTCAGCATCCTGTACTTACACATCCTTGCATGAGAATAAAGGCACAAAGAAGGAATCTCCACACAAACAGCTCTGTGCTTGGCAGAGCTGCCTGGAGTCACTTTTCTGTGCATGGAGACAATTTCATTTCCTATCTCACATCTACTCCTGCCTGATGCTGGGGTATGACTATTTATATAGGTCTTTACCTCATGATGATGAAAAAGTCCCTTTCATTGTTGTGTGAGTACCTGAGGCCCGACCAGATTCTCACTGAGGTAATGACATTGTACTGCAATGAATATTCATTGCCATGCACATGGTTTTGACACTGGCAGACCAGGTGCCCCTAAATCTCAACTGAACACTGACAAATACACAGCTGGAACCAGTCTGGCTCACCTGTGAATGAGTACTGTTTGAACTAGGTAGTAGAGTTATAAAAATGTGCTTAGTGTTTAGAGTTTATGAAATGCTTGTAAATTGCTGTGTATGCATTAATCTCACATAACATTGTATCACCTGCTAGAAGGTAATATTTAAGTGTTTGCTCTGTAACTGAAAATCACCAGACATGAGAGAGGAATTAACAAGTGTGAAATACTAGTTAGCACCTCCTGTGGCAATCTTCTGCCTAACAAAAGAAGACCCACCAACACCAGACGAACCATTGTGGAACATCAGATGCCAAAAGACTGTTGATTGCTCCCCACCATTGTCCCCTGACCCATGGAGAGGAGACATGCAACTTGATACTTCCCAACAGCTAAACTTGCATCTCAGGGCAGAAAGGGAAAAGGGATAAAAAGCCCTAATGAGGAGGAATTGTAGCTTTTATGCTGCTTGGCCTCAGAGGGGTAAGGATTACTGAAGCCTGGCTTACACTACAAAGTTAGGTTTGATGCATGGTGGCTTATGTCAACCTAATTGTGCATGTCTCTCCCACCAATATAAGTGCCCTGTAAACCGACATGGGAACACCATCTCCACAAGTCTAACAACTAGCTAAGAGCCACAGTCAATGTACTGTGTCGATTGATGCAGTACAAGTGTAGACATTACATTACTTATGTCAACCATAACTGTCCTCCAGCTGTTGTCCCACAGTTCTGCATTGTGATTGAATATATCTCTGTGTTCACACTGTGACGGTGTACCCCATGAGGCTTTATATATAAATTGGTGGTTCTCAAACCCGGGGTTGCGACCCCTTGTGGGGGTCGCCGGCTGCCTCCTGAGGGATCACAAGCTCCTTGTGCCACTGAAAAGCCACCAAATAGATTACTTCCGGATTTGGCGGCTTTTCGGTGGACATGCAGCGCTATTTCGGGAGCACTCAGCATGTCCGCCAAAAATAGCCGCTGAATGCGGAAGTATTCAATTTGGCGGCCTTTTGGCGGACATACAAGGAGTGAAAGTGAAAGCAAAAAAGGCTCGTGGTTCTCAATAGTTTGAGAACCGCTGCTATAAATATATGTGTGACATTAGTGGAATATGGTTTTGCTATATATGCTATGTAACATATCTATGTAAAGGCAACGATCTACTGGATCTGTTCATCCTATTTGTATGTGTCTGTTTTGTATTCAAAGTTATGAATATTGGCTATGTGCTTGGTTAGTTGTAAATAGACTTTTGGAAAGTAGCTGAGCAGCTCTCTGAGGAAAGACTACTCTCATTTAATCCCAATCAAGAATACAATGAACTTTGTAGACACCCGTCCACACCCGAGCTTCCCCAGGAATGTGGCCTGGTTGGTAATGGAGTCTGGCTCAGGCCATGGTTACACTGGCACTTTATAGCGCTATAAAGCCCCTACGAGCGCTATAACCTACTCTCCGTCCACACTGGCAAGGCACTAATAGCGCTATAACCGCGGAGTTATAGCGCTATTATTAATCCACCTCCTCATGGGGAATAAGGGCTGTAGCGCACCTGCTGTAGCGCTACAGGAAGAATGTGGACACCCACTGCGTATTAATTGGCCTCCAGCCTGTCTCATAATTCCCGTTCGAGCCACTCTGGTCATCACTTGCAAACTCTTTTGTCCTGTCCTCAGGTGACCACACGTCAGACCCGCCTTTTAAAGTTCCAGGGAAATTTGAAAATCCCCTTCCTGTTTGCTCCAGCCAAGCGTGGCGTGCTCTCAGGGAATCCTTGCAAGTGATCATTCTCATTGATCTGATTGATTGCGTGGCGTGGTCTCAGGGAATCGTTGCAGGTGATCATTCAGATTGATCATCATGACTCCACGTGCCATGCCTCCTCGCAATAGGCGATCCCCAGCATGGAGCAATAGTGAGGTGCTGGACCTCATCAGCTGCTGGGGGGAAGAGGCTGTTCAGTCTCAGCTGCGGTCTAGCTGCAGGAATTTTGACACCTATGGGCAGATATCACGGGCCTTGGCAGAAAGAGGCCATGAACGGGACACTCTGCAGTGCCGTGTTAAGGTAAAGGAGCTTAGGAATGCGTATCGCAAAGCCCGCGAGGCAAACGGCCGCTCCGGGGCAGCCCCGGTGACTTGCAGATTTTATAAGGAGCTGCACGCGATACTTGGTGGTGATCCCACGGTCACTCCATCGACCACCACGGACACTTCCCAGCCCACCAGTGAAGGGGGGGGTGAAGAGGAGGACGAAGAGCAGGAGGATGAAGAAGAGGAGGAGGATGAGGACGAGGCAGCAGCGATCCAGGGCACGGAGGAGTCCCTGGACGCATGCAGCCAGGAGCTCTTCTCAACCCAGGAGGGCAGCCAGCCACAGCATCCGGCGGTTGCAGGGGCCAGCTCAGCAGCGGATTGCGGAGGTAAAGCTGCTTTTCTATGGGGAAGGCAGGCAGCTTGGGGTGGAAGGGGATGCTTGCATGCTTGCCTACATGTGGAATAGTGCATTGATGTAGTCTATCACCTCGCGGTAGTCATCATCAGTAATCTCTTCAAAGGTCTCAATAAGAGCACTTGCAATGCGCCTGCGCAGGTTTCCCGGGAGAGCCAGCGTGGTCCCCGTCCCGGTCACGGTCACTAGTCCCTGCCACTGTGCGACAATGGGTGGGGGGAGCATTGCTGCACATAGGCACGCTGCATATGGCCCTGGGCGGAAGCCGCATCTTAATAAAATCCCTTCCCTTTGCTCCTCAGTGACTCGAAGCAACGAGATATCTTCCAGGACAAACACCTACGGAGAATGTTGGAACAGTGTTCAGAGTAGGGCTCCTGCCACTTTCCAGCACTCAACCCACCCCCCGCCACAGCTTTTCAGGGCAGGGAAGAAATCCTTCCCCCTGCCTGCTGCTCACACTGTGGCTCCTGCAACGTACCGGCACTCCCCACCCCCTCCCCCGCCACAGCTTTTCAGGGCAGGGAAAAAATCATTTCCCTTGCCTCTGGAGTCCACTCACCATGGCAGGGGCTCCGTTGCTGTATCTGTGCTGTCTGCAGGACAGACAAACGGGGAATGCGGGGGAATGATAGGCATGTCTGCTCTTTACAAGGGAACCACTGTGCAATGTATCTTTTTATTTTAGAAGGGTCGTCCTTCACCCCTTCGCCATCGCTCTTATCAACAGCTGAGAGGCTCAGGCGACTGAGGAAGCGGCCACGAAGGAGCAAAGAGGATCTTGTACAGCAAGTAATGCAACAGGCTGTAACGGAGAATCGAGTTGCACAGAGGTGGAGGGAGAATGAGAGCAAGTTGAGGGAGAAGGCGCGGAAGGAGAACGCGATTCACCGCCGGGAAAGCACCGACAAGCTGCTCTCATTACTGCAGCTTCAATTGCAGACTATGCAGCGGCTTGTCATCCTTCAGGAGGAGAAGCTCCGCACCCACCACCCCAATTATCATTTGCCCCAACTCCCTTCCCCTTCCTTGCCTCTGTACCCTCCAGGCCACTATCATCAGCCAAATGGTTATCACCATCCACAGCTGCCTCCAACCCCTCTGTCTTCACCGGACAACCCCCAGACCATTATCCACTGCAGTCTACCCCTAATAACATGCCTTACTGGCCACCGCAAATGGGGTTCGGGGGACATGGCCACTGTGAGGGCACTGGAGACTCAGAGACCCGGACATACTCCGATCTCTGATTGACCCCACGACACCCCCATTGTACCTCCCCTGCCTTCCCCCTCACATGCATCACAATATTTTCTTTCAGCAACCAAAGTACCTGTTCAATAAATGAATTGTCTTCTTAATAAATGGGTTTTTTTTATTAAGTGTACATACATTATTACAGGCTACAGAAAAGCAAATGCCTGTTCCTGTTAAAAGAATGCTCCCTCCCTCCCTCCATCTGCACCTCACTTTAGAATTGGCTTTCAGCCTCAAAATGCTCCCTCAAGGCTTCCCTGATCCTAACAGCCTCGCGCTGGTCCCCTCCATGAACCCTGCTCTCTGGATGGGCATATGTGGCCTCCAGGCGTTGAACCTCAGAGGACCATGCCTGAGTGAAGCCTTCGCCCTTCCGCTCACAAAGATTATGTAGGGCACAGCATGCGGAAATAACCGCGGAGATACTACCCTCGGCCAAGTCTAGCCTCCCATAAAGACAGCGCCAGCGTGCCTTGAGACGCCCAAAAGCACACTCCACAGTCATTCTACAACGGCTAAGCCTGTAGTTGAACCTTTCCTGACTGCTGTCCAGGCTCCCTGTGTACGGTTTCATGAGCCAGGGCATTAAAGGGTAAGCAGGGTCACCAAGAATCACTATGGGCATTTCCACTTCCCCCACGGGGATCCTCTGGTCTGGGAAAAAAGTCCCGGCTTGCAGCTTCATGAACAGGCCGGTGTTGCGGAAGATGCGTGCGTCATGCACCTTTCCAGACCAGCCAGCGTTAATGTCAGTAAAACGCCCACGGTGATCCACAAGCGCCTGGAGAACCATGGAGAAGTACCCCTTTCGGTTAACGTACTCCTCAGCTAGGTGGGCGGGCGCCAGAATGGGTATATGGGTCCCATCTATCGCCCCTCCACAGTTAGGGAAACCCATTTCTTCAAAGCCAGCCACGATGTCATGCACGTTATCCAGAGTCACGATTTTTCGTAGCAGGATGCGATTAATGGCCCTGCACACTTGCATCAGCACAACTCCAACAGTCGACTTTCCAACCCCAAACTGGCTGGCCACCGATCGGTAGCTGTCTGGGGTAGCCAGCTTCCAGATTGCGATAGCCACCCGCTTCTCCACTGGGAGGGCAGCTCTCAGTCTGGTGTCCTTGCGCCGCAGGGCAGGGGCGAGTTCAGTACACAGTCCCATGAAAGTGGCTTTTCTCATTCGAAAGTTTTGCAGCCACTGCTCGTCATCCCAGACTTGCATGACGATGCGATCCCACCACTCTGTGCTCATTTCCCGTGCCCAGAAGCGGCGTTCAACAGCCGTGAGCATGTCCGTTAATGAGACAAGAAGCTGTGTGTCGAATGCATTCACCGCTTCGATCTCGTCTTCAGAATCATCACTCTCATCCTGCATGTCAAGGAATAACTCCACTGCACACAGAGATGTGCTGGCGACAGTCGTCAGCATGTCCCTCAGCAGTTCTGGATTCATTGCAGCACTCGACAATGGAAGACGGAGCGTGCCTTGCTGAAACCCTTGAAAGATGGCGCCGGAGGTGGAAGGAAACACAGGGATTGCTGGGATATGCCAAAAAGCATCATGGGTAGTTCAAACAGGATATAGAATGCCCCGCAAGTGACGCCCCCCCCTACCACAAGCCATTGCGCCAGATCAGGAAGAGGTGTACTGTGGGATACATGCCCTAATGCGCTGCTCTTGATGCCGTATTAAGTGCCGCCAATGTGGCCATGCTATAGCGCTGGAGCATCTCAGTGTGGACATACAATAGCGCTATTATTATTGCTGTATAAGGCGAGCGCTATAAGCAATAGCGCTATAATTTTGTAAGTGTAACCATACCCACAGACATGTGAGTGGACCATGTGCTCCAAAACTCCATTTTACAACTGGATTCTGCATAGGAAGGAGGAGGGGGGTCTCCACCCACAAGAGGATGTCTATATAAATCCTGGAGAGACCTCTCTATCTTGTCTTCAGCTGGCTCAAAGAACAGCCTCTCCACCCCCCAAGGAGATCTGAAAGAAGCTGGAACAGAGAACAGTGACTGCAGGGGGTGTGTGAGTGATAACTGGACTCAGACTGAAAGGGAGTTTAGTCTGAAAGAAGAAATTCACTGAAACATTTGGGTGAGGCTTTTTACTGTGTTGGTGTTAGATCTGCGTGTTTTATTTTATTTTGTTTGGTAATTCACTTTTGTTCTGTCTGTTACTACTTAGAACCACTTAAATACTACTTCCTGTCTTTATTAAAATCACTTTTTACTTATTAATTAATCTGGAATATGTGTTGGTACCTGTGGTGGGCGGGGGGGCAACAGCTGTGCATATCTCTATCATTGTTATAGGGGGCGAACCATCTATGAGTTTTCCCTGTATAAGCTTTATACAGCGCAAAACAAATTTATTCTGGGTTTGACCCCATTGGGAGTTGAGCATCTGAGTGCCAGAGGTAAGCATACTTCCTGCCTGTTTCCAGGCAAGCCCATAGCTGTTGGGGGATGTGGCTCAAATCTGGCAGGGTACTGAGGTCCTAAGCTGTTTGGGCAGGAAAACTGAGGGAAGAATAGCCTTGGCACATCGGGTGGCAGCTTCTAGGGGGGGTTTCTGTGACCCCAACCCGTCACACACACCATACACATTGTGATAATTTTGTTCAAGCCATGTTTTTGTAAGGTATCGTCTGAAAACTCATAATTTGCTGGTCAGTATCATGCTGATAAAATATGTGTGGCACCATTATATGTAAAGTTATTCGATTTCCTCGTGGCATATTATTAACACGTTTCAACTCACACGGCCCTGCCCAAACAGGTTGTAAACAGGTCTGTCCTCAAAGGAATGTGTGCTTTGCTTAATTTCCATTTAAGCAATAAACAGAGTAATCAAACAGGAAGGGATGCAAAGAAAGCTCTAACAAGCAAGAAAAAGCCAGAGGAGAACATCCTTTTACATAGACTCTGTCTCCTAGTGCCCAGCTGGAAATCTTTTTTCAAGAAAAGGACTGAAACTATAAAAAGGACTGACAAACAACCCAAAGCACACCCCTCTCTCTTCCTGTCCATTGCATTCACTGCACCTGAAGTGATACTTCATTGGACTGTGGGGAAAGGGTGCTGATCTATACTGTTTGATCAGTAAGGCCGCTGAAAACATGTGAGAAACTTTGCTTGAATCTGATATAGTTTGTTAAATTAGGTAACAGAAAAGTCATATCTTTATTTTTCTTGTAACTATTTCTGACTTTTGTGCCAAATAACTTGTACTCAAAATCTCTCTTTATACTTAATAAAGATGTTTTATTGCTCTGTCTGTGGCAAATTGCTGGCACTGTTATGCTGGGTCCTGCACTTTCTCTTCTTGGGGGGTGGGGGGGTTCAGGGAGCCATTTCTTGCCCCTGAACAGAGTATTACTGCCCACTAATATCCTAGGGGAGGGGAGTGGAGAGAGAGGGACCTGGGCCCGCTCTCTACTCCGGGTCCCAGCCCAGGGGCCCTAAGGATAGCAGTAAACCACTTGAACTAGCTATTCCTTCCCCTAGGCCAGGGGGTCTCCAAACTTTTTTGACTGCACACCCCCTAGTAGAAATGTTTTTTTGAGCAGGCACCCACACCGGGGAAGCCCTGCCCTAGCCCTGCCCCCATCCATCCACTCCCTCCCACTTTCCCCCCAACTGCCCCCCCTCTAACCCCCCCCTTTGTCCCCTAACTGCCCCCCTGGGGCAGGTCTCCGCTGTGCTGCCCAGCTCCTAGGGCCCATCTCCGCCTCGGCGCTCGGCTCTTGGGGTCAGGCGTCAGCTGCGGCACCTGGCTCCCGGGCCGGGTCTCAGCCATGGCACGCGGGGCCCAGCTCCTGGGGCCGGCTCCCAGCCTTGGTGCCTGGCTCCCGGGACGACTGCCACGGCTCTTGCAGAGGAGCTGCCGGGGCAGCCTGGCTCCTCCTGCCTTATTGGAAACCTCCTAGGTTTCCAATAAGACAGGAGGAGCCGGGCTGCCTCGGCAGCTCCTCTGCAGGAGCTCCAGCGGCCCCTAGTGGCAGGAGGAGCTGCCCTGCTTCTCCTGCTGCTGGGGCCACTGTGGCGCTTGCAAAGAAGCCGCACGGCTCCTCCAGCTGCCGGGGCCGCACACCCCCAGGAGTGGTCTTGCACACCCCCCAGTTTGAAAACCACTGCCCTAGGCTATTTCCCTCTCCTACCTTTCAGCTTGTGGGGCTTCCTGCCCTCTCTCTGCACAAGCCAGGTGTCTCTTCACCTAGGGTCTGGGTCTCCTTTGTTCCAAACTCTGCTCTGCTTTCCTCCAAACCAACCCTCTTTGCTCCAACTCCTCCAATCTGCTCTCTATGCCAACTCCTTCAAACTGCTCTCTGCTCCAACTGATTCCCCTGTCTGCATGAAGCAGGGGGATTTACTGAGTCCCTAACAGGGCCTTAATTGACTGCAGGTGCTCCAATTAACCTGCTGCCTGCTTCCCTAGTCTACAGGGAGCAATGCCCTAAGTAGCCTTGAGTTAATATATCTCCCCTCAAGCACTCTGCCACAGCTTCCTGACCCTCCTCTATCACATATCTAATACAGTGTGTTTAAACTGAAGTGTCTGAATAACTACTTGAGATAATATTACTTGACATACCTTTAAGGAGTAACAGACTTAAAATATTTTGAATTGTCCAAGGAAGGGCTGAGCATACATTTCTGTCATTAGTCTGGATTGTACAATGACCACTTTGTTTGTCATTGTGAACTTGAATGACCAGGGGTCATGTAGACCAGAAGACCCCTCCCCTTTAAAGCCTACACATTTATTAAATTCCTTTTCCTGATTGCCTGCCTTGGACAGCACACCTACCAGCTCTCCTTCGTTGAATGCAGCTGGCCAGCTGACCATGCCAGGTACACACTCTAGATATGCTTTTTCCTGGAGTAGACAGGAGACACTGAACTTCCTGGGCCTGTGAGGAGAAGAGGCTATGCAGTCACAGTTCTGAACCAGCTAACAGAAACATCAACATTTATGAGCAGATTGCTTGGGGGAATGCAGTAAAAGGGATTTGACAGGGACCAGCAGCAGTGTTGAGTGAAAGCCAAGGAGCTACATCAGGCAAACCAGAAGCCCCGGGAGGCCAGTAATTGATCTGGTGCCAAGCCGCAGACCTGACATTTTTAATAAATGAGCTGCATGACATACTCAGCACTGAGCCCTCCAGCCCCCTGCACCATGGTGAATACCTCTGAGGACCCTGAGTCACAGACCCCTGCTGTGAACAGCAAGGAGAAGGAGGTGGAAAAGGAAGATGAGGAATGGTATGGGGGATAGACAACCAGGTGATCCAGCTATGCAGTGAGCCGGAACCTATTTTTGACTCCACCGCAGTCTAGTCAATCCTGCCAGTTGAGCACAGGCGAGCCCAATGCAGGGGAAGGACCCTCAGGTGAGTGCACAGATAAATTTTCCATTACAGGGTTGGCACCCCAAAATAGCAGGACATAGCTTCTACGTTTCCATTAATTTACTCATGCTAGAAGAGGTAGCGGTACAACTAAGAGAGACAGAGTTGCCATCTGCATTTCCTGCCCCTCATGCAGAGCAGTTTGTTCATGTATACAGGGCTGTCCCTTGACTTCTTCTGTGAGAGTTCAATGACACTTCCATGGAAATTCTCTGCAATCTTCTCTGGAAGGTTTCTAGGGCTGGCAGCCTTATTTATTATTTCAAAGTAGGACAGTTTCTCATGCCACTCAGTGATAACATCAGTGGGCATCATTTCAGTACAGAGGCTAGCGGCATACAAGCCTGGGCAGCTTCAGGATGCTGTGCTTTCCTCTGCCTTTGTTACCCTCAGCAGATATCACCATCACTTGTGGAAAATTGTGCCAGTATTCAGTGCCATTGCCCTTGACTACTGGATGCATATAACTGAGCAATTCCCTCCTCATTTCCGCCCCCCCCCCCGCCCCCAGCAGCTGTACGCGCCATGGCTGTTGCTGTGCTTGAGATCCCAAGCCGGAGTTAGAATGCAGTGCTTAAAATGTTAGGGGAGCAAGGGGAGTGAGTTCCACTTCTTAAGTTTTGCTTTCCATAGTGATCAGACTGACAGTGGTACCTCTGCATGTTTTATCTGCAGCTGCAGCCTTCAGGGTCTCCCCCTCCATACCTATAGAATGCCTGAGCCAGATAAGGCAGAGAAAGAAGAGGACTTAGAATGACATGTTCAATGAGATCCTGCATGCACTGGACCATGAGCACAGCGCCTGGAGGATAAACATTGTGGACAGCCTGGAGAAGGATAAAGTGGAGAGGAGAAAGACTCAGGAGTACCAACAGGAAAAGAAGAGGGAGCCGCAGCAGGACATAATGGTGCTTCTTGGGCAGCAAACACGGATGCTGCAGATTCTGTTGGAGTGGGGCTTGCCTCCTTCTGCAGCCCATTGAGAACTTAATATCAGGACCACCATACACTCCCTTCAATATTCCACATGGCGTTAGGGGTCGCTGCCCTACTCCTACCACTCCATTCAGAGGGACATCACAACTTCATGTATATTAACCTATGAAAGCCACCACTGATGTATGTGTAGCTGAAATGGATACAAATGTTCCTTCTTCCTCATCAATTCTGTTCTCTGAATTTGTTAAGTTTTATTAAGTTCTAAATGTATTTGTTTTAAAATTTCACAGTTTCATTTTTTTTTACAGAATTCTTTTATAAAATAAACTTATACTGTTTAAAAAACCCCTCCTCTTTATTAGTTTGCAACATCTGCTCCCAAGTATGTGGCAGGTCTGAAGCAACCAACTATTTGTTACTGGCAACATGACACAACTGATAGGATAAGCCCAAACAAAATTAATAGATGTATTGACAGTGTTATATTCCTACATGTACAGCAATCACCACACAATTCCTACCAGGCAACAAAAGAGCAGGGCCAGGTAAAGCACACTGCAACAAGACACATTACCGTGGCTCTATGATAACTGAAGGGGTGGGGAGAGCTCCTTTATGGACACCCACCCAGCCAATTAGCTGTAAAATCCCTCTTGGTGTCTGTTCTTTGCTTGCTTTACCTGTAAAGGGTTAACAATCCCACAAGTAAAAGAAAAGGAGTGGGCACCTGACCAAAGGAGCCAATGGGAAGGTAGAAATTATTAAAATTGGGAAAGAAACTCTCTCTTTGTCTCTTGCTCTCCAGAAAAGGAGTCACAGAACAGCAATGCTATACGCAGAAATAGTGTGTAAGGCGTGAACCAGATATGAAAATTCATCTTCCATACTTAGAAGAAATTATTTGGCTAGGGAATATGTAGTATGACACAATCAGGTTTATTTTTATTTTGGCTTGTGGATCTCCTCTGTGCTACCCTCTGATGCTTTTGTTTGCTTGTAACCTTTAAGCTGCACCCCAAGAAAGCTAGTTTGGGTGCTTAATTTTTGGAATTGCTCTTTTACAATCTAGCAAAAGCCAAAGTTCCAGATGTATATTTTTTTCCTTTTTGTTTTTAATAAAATTTACCTTTTTAAGAGCAGGATTGGATTTTTGATGTCCTAAGAGGCTTGTGCATATGCTGTTTAATTAGCTGATAGCAACAGCTAATTTCCTTTGTTTTCTTTCTCAGCTCTTCCCCAGAGGTGGAGGTGAAAGGGCTTGAGGGTACCACCCAGAGAGGAATTCCCAAGTGCTCCTTCCTGGGATCAAAGGGTTTTGGGGTTTTTTGCATTTGGGTGGTGGCAATGTTTATCAAACCAAGGTCAGAGAGAAGCTATAAAGCTATAACCTTGGGAGTGTAATAAAGCCTGGAGTGACAAGTATTAATTTTTAAAATCCTTGTGGGTCCCCACTTCCTGCACTCGAGTTTCCAGAATGGGGATTCGGTGTTGACAGGCTCACTGGTAAAATGGTCTTTCAAAGCCTCCCTGAGCCATATAGCTCTCCTTTGAGCTCTTCTAATAGACCTTGTGTCTGGCTGTTCAAACTCATCAGACAGCCACTCCCCACTCCCCGGAAACTTTCCCCCTGTTGCTTCAAAGGTGTTATGTAGAACAAAGCAGACAGCTGTGGGATTGGGATATTTTTCTAACCGAGGTCCCAACTTGTGAGCAAATGATCCCAGCCCCCATTCAAATGACCAAAGGCGCATTCAACTATCATTCAGCTGAGCGGGGGCGTTGAATTGTTCCTTGGTGCTTTTGAGGTGATGTGGGTATGACTTCGTAAGCTCGAGGAGCAAGGAGTAAGCTGGGTAACCCAGGATCACTACTGACATTTCAATATTCCCAATGGTAATCCTCAGGTCAGAAAAGAAAGTCCCTGCTTGCAGCTTTCTGAAAATTCCAGTGTTCTTAAAGATGCAAGCATTATGCACTTCCCCAGTTATCCACCAGTGCTTGCATAACCACAGAAAAGCAGCCCTTTTCTTTCAATGTACTCTGTGGCAAGGAGATCTGGTGTCAAAAAAGGAATATGTGTGCTATCTAACACTCCAGAATGCACTAATGCACTTTCAGAACCCCATTGCTGCAAATCCATGCACTATGTTCTGCATATTGCCAAGTCACAGTTCTATGTAGCACAAGGCAATTAATGGCCCTGCATACCTACATGACAGTGACCTCCATGGTGGATTTTCTGACTCCAGATTGCTACTGGTCAGTTGGGAAGCAATCTGGCCTTGCAAGTTTCCATTGTGTGATCCACATAGGGTGACCAGATGTCCTGATTTTATAGGGACAGTCCCGATTTTTGGGTCTTTTTCTTATATAGGCTCCTATTACTCCCCACCCCGTCCTGATTTTTCACATTTGCTGTCTGGTCACCCTAGCACAGTAGCTTCTTCACTGTCAATGCAGCTCTCATTTTGGTGTCCCTGCACTGGGGGCGTGGGGCAAGCTTGGTGCACAGATCCAGGAAAGTGGCTGTGCTCATCCAAAAGTTCTGCAACCACTGCTCATCATCCAAAAACTGCATTATGATGCAATGCCAGCAGTCAGTGCTTGTTTCTCAGGCTCCACCATCTGCACCTGCACTGTGAACACCACCAATAAACGTGAAATGATTCTCACAGCAACCTGTCCTCCAAGAAATTGTTATGTTCTTCTTGTGGCTCTGCAAATGCTGCAGGATTGTGTGATCTCTGTTTGCAATGCTAATGACAAGACTAAAGAGCTGTACAGGTTCCATGCTTCTGTCAGAGATGGTGGACAGCGAGGAGGGCCATGTGGGTTTGTGAGATTTTGAGAAAAAGATTTGAAAATTATGGGATACAGAGAACATGATGGAATGAAGTCAGTTGCAAACTGCTCCCAGTCACTTCTGTGCAACTCATTTTGGCCCCCCTCATACACTAACAAAACTTCCCAAAAGACAGCGTGATGCATGGTGGCAAATTGCACGCTGAGATACCTACCCAGGGTGCACCTCTCTGTGCATTGGCACAAGCGCTCATGGTGAATGCATGGACTGCCAGC
This sequence comes from Dermatemys mawii, assembly GCA_007922305.1. Classification (NCBI taxonomy): domain Eukaryota; kingdom Metazoa; phylum Chordata; order Testudines; family Dermatemydidae; genus Dermatemys; species Dermatemys mawii. Next base: position 60,078 of record ML677390.1, read on the forward strand.
ATAAGGAGCCAACTATGCATATGCACATGTATGTATTCAATGTGGCAGCTTTATGGTGACTGACATAACTTGTGTCGGCCTAAGTTTGTAGTGTAGATATGGCCTAAACATAAGCAAAAGATTCCCAGTGCTTGGCTTGGGATAGCCCTAAAGGACATGTAGATCTTGCTTATTATAGAAGCTTCTATTACCTTTTGAAACTCAAGATTGAAATTAATTTGTATGTATTTATGTTTACCCACTTTAATCTTATGAATAATGCTTATTTCCTTTTCCTAGTTAATATATCTTTAGTTAGTTTAATATAGGATTGGCTTCAAGCGTGGTCTTTGATGAGAGATATATGGTACAATTGACCTGAGGTAAGTGACTGGTCCTTTGGGACTTGGAGTAATCTGACTATTGCTGTGATCTTCAGTGTAAGAGACCATTTATCACAAAGGTAAGCTTCCTGAGTGGCAAGATAGACTGGAGTGCCCAAGGGGATTGTGAGTGTGTTAAGGCCAGTATTGTGCTTCAGGAGTTCACACTTGATAACTGATTGATGAAATCTAAGTACAGAACTGACAGCCAGTTTGGGGTTTGTGCCCTGCTTTTTAACAGTCTGTCCTGAGGTTGGTACTCATGCTCTTGAGCCACTGCAGGACAGCTTGACACTGGTATTCTTCACTTCCTGTCCTATACTGCTGTGAAGTATGGCTGCCCTGATGGTTGCCAGGTGCAACCCAGGGATGGCTGAATCATAAGGAATCTCTACACTGGCCCCGCAGTGAAGACTACAGTGGTGTGCACTGCAACACATGCCAAAGTGTTCTGTTGTAACTCTCCTGTGTACATGCTGCAGGTGCAAACTGTAAGGGCCCTAGTTCGCATTACTTATTACTTTACTGTTACTATTTATTAGCTTCTTGGTTGTGCCAGGTGCTTACAAACATGAGACACAGCACTGAGGGTTGCCAATGCTCCGGGATTGTCCTGGCATCTCCAGAAATTAAAGATGAATCTTTAATTAAAGATTATATCATGTGATGAAACCTCCAGGAATATGTCCAGCCAAAACTGGCAACCCTAACGGCACTGCCCCTGACACAGTCTATGTCCATTGGAGGACATACCCATGCTAGCTTTGATCAAGCTAATACACTAAAAACAGCAGTTTAGCCACAGTGGGGCATAAGGTGGAAGGAGCTAATTATGTACCTAGGATTTAGGACAGATGGCTTCTCCCACTGCTTCTGCTGCCCTGCTATTTTTAGTGAACTAACTTGATCCTGTCCAGCTCCAGTGCAGATGTACTCACAAAGACAAATCAACAGACAGGCTGGAGAAATGGCAATGGCAAAGAACTATGGGATAACCTGACCCGCTGGTAATCATCCATATCTATCAAATGCAATGCTGTAATGAGTTCATAAATGTAGGCTGACACACACACCCAAACAGAGGCTGTCAGTTCCTACAAAACACACATCAAAATTGAGCACCTTGAACACTGAGGAAGTTGGAATTTGGATACAGATATTTGCCCCTCCCCCAACCCTCACTGCTCCAAATATGCTGTTTGGAGTCAAGCATTTTGTTCAGTTCTCTGGGAACTTTGGCTCCACATCATAGGTTCAGATCCAGGGCTTTGTTCTAGCCCATCTCCCAGTCAATGGATCTGTGATTCAGTGTGATGCACAGAGAAGTTGCCCTAACACTGCAGGCTCTTTCCCTATCTGCTGGAGGAGCCTAACTGGAAGATTACTCCAGGAATGGGAGTGGGGGAAGCACACTGAGGCCATGGCTAGCACAGTTTATGCTGCCACTCTCAAGCAGCAGAACAGTCCTCACTCCCTGCCATTTTAGTACTTTTCACAGGCAGGATCTCATTAGTCCTTTACTTCCCAAAAGGCTTAAAAATTGAACTGTGGTGTTCATGTTCACTTGAGAAAGCGAGTGAGAGTGAGTCATCCATCCTGTGTGTCCTGCACTGCAGCAGGTCATGGGAACTGGACAGACAGGCTGTGGGAGTGCAAGATAGCAGCCCCACACCACAGTGGAGAGAACTAAAATGATTCACCCCATCCCCCTGCACACTCCCCCTTTCTGATTCAGATGGGGGATTGAGGACACAGGATCCTCTGATAAATCAGATGAACGCACGAGGAACTGAGGAGGGGCCATCCCACTGCTCATACTTCAGCCCCAGCTTCCAGTCACAGTGGAAACTTTAGGGAAACTTCATCTTTATTCCCAGATGAAAACTATGTTAAATAGGAGCTGTGGGTGAGAGTGCACTTTTATAATTCAGGGAAAACACATTCCAGCATTGCTGTGATTATCCCAAACCCAAACATTAGAAACCCAGGAAATTCAGCATTAAGGTTAAACATAAAAATTTCATAGATTCCTAGATTCGATTGCCAGAAAGGACAATTATGCTAATCTATTCTGATCTCCTGTATATCACAGGCCAAAGAACTGCCCCCAAATAATTCCTACAGCAGATCTGTTAGGAAAATGCCCAGTTTTGATTTTAAAAATGTTAGTGATGGAGAATCCCCTGCAACTCTTGGTAAATTGTTCCAGTCATTAATTACCCTCACTATTAAAAATGTATGCTTTATTTCCAGTCTGAATTTTTCTACATTCAACTTCCAGCAGTTGGTTTGTGTTAGACCTTTCTCTGCTAGAGTGAAGAGCTCATTATTAAATACTTGTCTCCCAAGTAGGTACTTACATACTATGATCAAGTTACCTCTTAACATTGCCTTTGTTAAGTTAAATTGAGTTCCTTCAATCTATCACTGTAATATAGTTTTTCTAACCCTGTAGACATGCTCATAGTTCTTCTTTGAACCCTCTCCAATTATCAACATGCTTCTTGAATTGTGGATACCAGACTTGACACAACATTCCAGGAGCATCTGCAGCAATGCCAAATTCAGAGGTAAAATAACCTCTCTGCTCCTAGTCTAGATTCCCCTGTTTATACATCCAAAGATTGCATTAGCTCTTTGTCTATAGCATACACTGGGAGTTCATGTGCAGCTGATTATCAACCACGCCTTCCAAATCTATTTCAGAGTCACTGCTTCACAGGATAGAGACCCCCATTTTGTAAGTGTTGCCGACATTCTTTGTTCTTAGATGTACACATTTACATTTAGTCATATTAAAACACGTATTTGCTTGTGCCCATCTTACCAACTGATTCAGATGGCTCTATATCCATGACCTGTTCTGTTCATTATTTACTACTCCCCCAATTTGTGTGTCATCTGCAAACTTTATCAGTGAGAATTTTATGTTTTCTTTCAGTTCTTTAATATGAATGTTAAACAGTGCAGGGCAGTGGTCCTCAAACTTTTTCAGTCATACCCCTCCCTTACCTGGTACACCCTGAGGAGCCAGGGCAAAGGGTGTGGGGTTGTGAGTGGAGCAGGATGGGGGAGGGGGAGCTGCATTCAGGGGGTGGAGGGGTAAGTGGGGCACAGGACTGTGGAGGGGGAGCTGTGCTCAGGGCAGGACAGGGGAGCCGTCCCTGAGTGCTCCTCCAGGCTCCAGCAGCAGCTGCTTGTCCCTCCCCCAGTTGGCAGAGGCCCATTACTATGGATAAATGGACTTTTAGTGTCCGGGTGGCAGGGATTGGGGCCAGGGCCAGAGTGAAACTTGGGGAAGAACAGGGCTGGGTAGTGCTCCCTCCCTGACCCACAGTGGGCTGTCCCGGGCCTGTGATGCCCCCTGCATACATTCCTCTCTGCTTCCCTAGGGAGGTGCACCCCACATTTTGAGGACGGCTGGCAAAACCAATCCCTGCAGGACCCCACTAGAAACACACCCATTTGATGATGTTTTCCCATTTCCAATTATATTTTGAGTCATCTATCCATTAGTCAGCTTTGTATCCATTTATGTGGGCCATATTAATTTTATATCATTCTAATTTTTTAATCAAAATAGTGTGCAATACCAAGTCAAATATTTTATAGAAGTGTAAGTATATTACATCAACACTATTACCTTTATCAATGTTAAACAAATGTTAAAGTCTTCAAATCTTGAATTAATACACCCATAAAGCTTAACTCTTCCCTTTTGTGATACCATTTGATAAGCAAGTTGTTTATAGAGTCATACATTTTTAAGGCTAGAAGGGACCACAAAACCATTTATTTGGACCTCCTATATAGCACAGACCAGAGAATTTCACCCAGTGTTGAGCTCAGATAACTTGTGTTTGATTAGGAATCCAGTCTGGATTTGAAGCCACCAAGAGATGGAGAAGCCGTCACTTCCTCAATAGTTTGTTCCAATGGTTAACCACCCTCACTATTAAAAATGTGTTCCTTATTTCTCATTTGAATTTGGCTGGCTTTAACTTTCAGTGATTGGCTCTTTTTCTGCCTTTCTTCACTCAATTATAGAGTCCATTAGGACCTGGTAGTTTCTCCACATTATAATACATATACACTGTAACAAAGTAATCTCGACATCTTCTTTTCGATTAGCTAAACAGATTGCGTATCTCACAGTCAGGCATTTTCTGCAGACAGTGAATCATTGTTGTGGCTCTTTTCTGCACTCTCTCCTATTCTTCATCATACTTTTAAAAATGTGGACACCAGAACTGGATGCAGTATTCCAATATCACTCATAAATACTCCATAAATATTCCAATATCACTCATATAAATTGAAAATCATTTCCCTGCTCCTGCTCAGTACTCTCCTGTTTATACATCCAAGGATTGCATTAGCCCTTTTTGTCAGGCATTGCACTGGGAGGTCATGTTGAGTTACTTGTCTACTATGAATCCTAAATCCGTTTCAGAGTCACTGCTTTCCCAGACACAATCCCCCATTCTGTAGGTATGGCCTGCAATCCTTATTCCTAGATTCGTAAATGTATGACCTTACATTTGGCTGTATTACAACACACATTAATACATTTGGAGAGGCTCAGCTTACCAAGAGATCCTGTAACAATTGCCCTAACTCATCAATTCTTATCATTCCTCTAATCTTTCTGTCATCTGCAAACATCAGTAGTGATTTTAGATTTACTTCCAGATCACTGACAAAAAAGTTAAATAGTGCCATGCCTGGAATTGATCCATGTGAAAACCAACTAGAAACTCCCCCACACAATGATGATTCCCCACAGAATCACAGAAATGTAGAGCAGGAAGGGACCATGGGAGGTCATCAAGTCCAGCCCACTGCACTGAAGTAACCCTAGACCATCCTTGACAGGTGTTTGTTCATTCTGTTCATAAAAACCTTCTATGATGGGGATTCCGCAACCTCCCTTAGAGCCTATTCCAGAGCTTAACTTACCCATATAGCTAGAAACATTTTTCTAATATGTAATCTAAATCTGGCTGCAGATAAAACCCATTACTTCTTGTCCTAACTTCAGTGGACACGAAGAATAATTGCTCACAATCCTCTTTATAAGAGCCCTTAACATATTTGAAGACTGTTATCAGGTTCCCCCTCAGTCTTCTTTTCTCAAGACTGAACATGCCCAGGTTTTCTAACCTTTCCTTATAGGCCAGGCTTTCTAAACATTTTATCATCTTTGTTGCTCTCCTCTGGACTGTCTCCAATGTGTCCCCATTTTTCCTGAAGTGTGGTGCCCAGAACTGGACACAGTAGTCCAGCTCAGTGCCAAGTAAAGCAGGACAATTACTTCCAGAATTTTGCATATGACAATCCTATTAATACATCCCAGAATCATATTAGCATTTCTTGCAACTGCATCACACTGTTGACTCATATTCAGTTTGTGTTCTAGTATCACCTCCAGCTCTTTTTCAGCACCTAGTCAGTTACTCCCTATTTTGCTGTGTGTTAAACTCAGGACAGACAGCTGCAAGGAGGAGGTAGAAAATAGTCCCAGAAAGTTCAAAGGCCCTCCTCCCTATCAGCTGAGGATGGGTGACTACAGGTCAATCAAGTTCACCTGAGAAGAGGGTTACCAGAGATCAGTTAGGATCAGCTGGGAGGGAATTATCTGAGGTCAGTTAGGATCAGCTGGTTCCAACTAAGGGCTGTTGGAGAGAGGGGGAGGGAAGGAGTCATGCTTGCCAGTAGGTTAGGAGCAGCAATACAGTGAGCCTCACCAGGAGGGGAGGTTGCATTCCCTCCCATAAGGGAGAAAAACAAGCCCAAAAAAATGGCGAGAGAAGGAACGGACTGCCCCTGTGCAGCCAAGAGGGACTGTTTTACCCAAGCCTGTCTCGACAGGCTAAAAACAGCTGAGGCTGGTGAGACTGAGAAGGTGCCTTGCCACAGTTGTTATGCATTTGATTTTTATTTCCTAAGTCAAGTACTTTGCACTTTACTAATTGAATTTCACATTGTTGAATTCAGACCTGTTCTTCAGTTTATCAAGGACTATTTGAGTTCTAATCCTGTCCCAGCTTTATGCTATCTGCAAATTTTATAAGCACATTCTCCATTCCATTCCAAAAGTCATTAAAGAAAATATTGAATAGTACAGGACCTAAGAGTGATCCCTGTAGAACCCCATTAGATACATTTTCCCAGTTTGACAGTGAACCATTGATAATTGTTCTTTGAATATGGTCCTTCAACCAGCTGTGCACCCACCTGATGATAATTTCATCTAGACCACAGTCTTATGCTTATGAGACTCATGTAAGACTGTGTTAAAAGACTTACTAAGATCAAGATGTATCACATCTACCTCTTTCCCCCTATCCCCATAGGCCAGTAATCCTACACCGTCCTACCCACTCCTCACCCCTCTACAGCCCTGTCAGACTGCATATCCCTTCTCCTCCTAACTGCCTGGATACCACTGAGAGAGGGCATTGAGAGCAGAGGCAAGACAGTGCCCAGCACCACACTGCACTCCAGCAACTGAGAGTAGCAACTACAGAGATAAGTCTTTGGAGGATGGTACTTGTGCTGTCCAGTCACATGTAGGAATAAAGAGGGGATGAAGCATGCTCAGTGCAGATGGAATCTTTGGAGAATTTAGCTGCCAAAACTCTAACAAGTATCTACTAAGTATTTGCAAATGGCATTTTCCAAAAGCTTATATCTAGGCCAAAATTGAGCAGATTTTCATGGAGACAACAAAAGCCATCTCCCTGACACCAAGGTGCCCCCTACTTCCCCAAATCAAATTTCATATCTCTGCTCCAAAGCATGAAGGCACAAGAGCTTCTCAAAAAACAGTTGTGAAAATTAAAATATTTTCCCTAATCTCATTCATAGAATCATAGAGTACTAGGGTCGTAAGGGACCTCAGGAGGTCATCTAGTCCAACCCCCTGCTCAAAGCAGGACCTAATCCCCAAAAATATCATCCCAGCCAAGGCTTTAATCAAGCCTGACCTTAAAAATCTCTAAAGAAGGAGATTCTACAACCTTCCTACGTAACCCATTCCATTGCTTCACCAATCTAGTGAAAAAAGTTTTCCTAATATCCAACCTAAAGCTCCTCAACTGCAACTTAAGATCATTATTCCTTGTTCTATCATCTGATAGCACCGAGAACAGTCTAGATCCAACCTCTTTGGAACCCACTTTAAGTAGGTTGAAAGCAGCTGTTCTTCTCCTTCTTCTCTTCTGCACACTAAATAATCCAAGTTCCCTCAGCCTCTCCTCATAAGTCATGTGCTCCAGCCCCCTAATCATTTTTGTTGCCCTCTGTTGGACTCTTTCCAATTTTTCCACATCCATCTTGTAGTGTGGGGCCCAAAACTAGACACAGTATTCCAGATAAGACCTCAGCTATGCCGAATATTGGGAAACGATCACATTCCTCAATCTGCTGGCAATGCTCCTACTTATACAGCCCAAAATGCCATTAGCCGTCTTGGCAACAAGGGCACACTTTTGACAAATATCCAGCTTCTTGTCCACCATAACCCCCCAGGTCCTTTTCTGCAGAACTGCTGCCTAACGACTCAGTCCCTAGCCTGTAGCAGTGCATGGGATTCTTCCTTCCAAAGTGCAGGACTTTGCATTTGTCCTTGTTCAACCTCATCAGATTTATTTTTAGCTCATTCCTCTAATTTGTCCAGGTCCCTCTGTATCCTATTCCTACTGTAGTGGGGCAGCTGCCCCACTGTTGAAGAACAGAGGTTAAAAGCAGCCCTGGAGAAAGCTGAGGCTGTGAAAGACTGATAGGGGAAGGAGCCACAGCTAAGGCCATGCCCCAGTCAGGCCACAGCTGGCCCTATAAAAGGGCTGTGAGCCAGGAGCTGAAGTCACACTCTAGCCGTGGAGTGAGAAGAGCTGGCTACGTGGGAGAAAAGGATACCTGAAGCAGAGCAGTGCTGAGGAAAGGCAAGAGGGGCTGGGGAGCTCCAGCCTGGCAACTCCCCAGAATGCAGGCCTTATTGAAAGCCAAAAGATACTGGGGCTGCAAAGGGACAGCCCAAGGATAGGCAAAGGCACCAGGTCCTAATCCTTTGCCAGTAATGAGTGGCCATTACACTGCAGTCTGCTTCAGTGAGCAAGGGGGGGGGCTAGATGATGACTGGCAGTAGCCACAGAGGCAAGGTGTGGCTAGAGGGTTGGGGGTTCCCCTGGGAGAGGAGACCCAGAGTAAGGGGGTACTGCTGGGGCAGAGCCCCAAAGTAAAGAGGCACTGGGGTCAGGGAGGGACACGGAGCCAGTGGCAGGCGAGACACCGGCCTGTAGAGGGCTTTCCAGGCTGGAATCGAGCTATTTCTCAAGATGACCATTGGGAGGTGCCGCATCAGTGAGTCTTGACCTCGCTCCACCTACCCTCCAGTGTATCTACCACTCCTCCAAGTTTAGTGTCATCTGCAAACTTGCTGAGGGTGCAGTCCGCGCCATCCTCCAGACCATTGATAAAAATATTGAACAAAACTGGCTCCAGGACCGACCCTTGATACCGGTTTCCAACTAGACATGGAACCATTGATCACTGCCCACTGAGCCTGACAATCTAGTCAGTTTTTTAATCCTCCTTATAGTCCATTAATCTAGTCCATACTTCTTTAACTTGCTGGCAAGAATACTATGGGAGACCTTATCAAAAGCTTTGCTAAAGTCAAGGAATAACACATCCATTGCTTTAGCCTCATCCACAGAGCCTGTTATCTCATCATAGAAGGCAATTAGGTTAGTCAACCATGGTGAATCCATGCTGACTGTTCCCAATCATTTCCCTCTCCTTTAAGCACCTCAGAATTGATTCCTTGACCTACTCCATGATTTTTCCAGGGGCTGAGGTGAGGCTGACTGACCTGTCGGTCCCTGGATCCTCCTTCTTCCTTTTTTAAAGATGGGCACTACATTAGCCTTTTTTCCAGTTATTTCAGATCTTGCCTAATCACCATGAGTTTTCAAAGATAATGGTTGGTAATCACATTCACCAACTTCTTTAGCACCCTCAGATGCAGTTCATCTGGCCCCATGGACTTGTGCTCATCCAGCTTTTCTAAATAGTCCTAAACCACTTCTCTCTCCGCACAGGACTAGTCACCCCCTCCCCATACTGTGTTGCCCAGCACGGTAGTCTGGGAGCTGACCTTGTTCATGAAGACAGAGGTGAGAAAAGCATTGAGTACATTAGCTTTTTCCACATCCTCTGTCACTAGGTTGTCTCCCGCATTCAGTAAGAAGCCTACACTTTTCTTGACTTTTTTCTTGTTGCTAACATGCCTATAGAAACCCTTCTTATTACTCTTAACATCGCTTGTTAGCTGCAACTCCAAGTGTGATTTGGCCTTCCTGATTTCACTCCTGCATGCCTGAGCAATATTTTTACACACCTCTCAGAAACTATTGAACTGTTTCAGATGAAACTTCCCAAAAATATGCAGCCCAAGGCAGAAAATTGGCATTTAACCAAAGGGTTAAATTTTGACGAAGTTATAAGCAACAGAAGACAAAGTTTTATAATGGGAAGGGTAACCTTAACCTCAGGCAGCACTCCCAGCCCTGCCTGTAAGGAAATGAGCAAGTCGTCAGAGGGCAACATTATATGCTTTATTCCAATAAACTCACACACTGTCCCCATTGCATTGTTTGATGGGCTGTTGCTCCTTAGCTCATCCCTCCCATTCCCCTTCTGTGCTTGCCCATGTGACCTGAATATCTGCTGCATTTTGTAATCTGCTGGATTCAGTGAGCCTGATTGCAGTCAGCACCATGGCTGGGCTGAGTCCATGCCAGTGTAACACTCCATATCAGGGAACTCCCCCAGAACAGAGTACTTTCTCAGCAGGAACTGCTGCAGCAGAAGAGACCATGCTGGCTCTGCACCCTAGTGCAGCAGTGGTGCTAGGGCATTTTCATAGACTTTAAGGCCAAAAGGGACTATCATGATCACCTAGCCTGACCTCCTGCACATTGTAGGCCTCAGAACCTCACCCACTCTGAAATAGAGCCTAACCTCTGGCTAAGTTACTGAAGTCCTCAAATCATGGTTTAAAGATGCCAAATTGCAGAGAATCCACCATTTACACTAGTTGAAACATGCAAGTGACCCATGACCCATGCTGCAGAGGAAGATAACCCCCCAGGGTCTCTGCCAACCTGACACATGGTAAAATTCCTTCGCAACCCCAAATCTGGTGGTCAGTTGAACCCTGAGCATGTCGGCAAGACCTGCCAACCAGACACCTGGGAAAGAATTCTCTGAAGTAACTCAGAGCCCTCTCCATCCAGTGTCCCATTGGAGATATTTTCTATGAACAATTGCAGAGGGGCCACTTGCCATTGTCAAGCTCAGTCTTGAATCCAGTTAGGTTTTTCTGTTCCCCCTTCCCCCGCTAACCCTTGGAAGGCTATTCCAGAACTTCACTTCTCTGATGGTTAGAAAACTTTCATCTAATGTCAAGCCTAAACTTGATGATGGCTAGTTTATATTCTTTTATTCTTGAGTCAATGTAATGCTGACAGACTCCGATTGTCAGCAGGCAGAATTGAACCTGAGACCTCTGAAGCTTAGTGCATGAGCCTCTACCGCATGAGCTAAAAGTTAAGTACCTGTTAGCTAATGCTGTAGAGAAGATTCATTAATTGCTTTCTAAGTGGTCTTGGTGCCATTAGATGGGACAGAGCACCACACACACAGAAGGTATGTGGCTTACATACTTCCCCTAGCTGAGGAAGCATGTACCAAGCTTCAGACTCTTTCCAGCTGAAATCCTGGATGAGACCCCACTCAGTGCCATTAGATGGGCCAGAACACCACAACCATGAGGTGTGTGAGCTACAACATTAGTGCTTAACTTGACTCTTAACTCTTCTCACTCCCTGATGTCCCTTGACATTTGTAGAGAACAATCACATTTCCTCTCAGCCTTCATTTGGTTAGGCTAAACAAGCCAAGCTCTTTGAATCTTGTCTCATAAAGCAGATTTTCTATTCCTCTGATCATACTTGTAGCCATTCTCTGCACCTGCCCCAGTTTGAATTCATCTTTCTTAAACATGGGAAACCAGAACTGAGCACAGTATTCCAGATAAAGTCTCACCAATGCCTGGTACAATGATACTAACACTTATTTATCGCTACCAGAAATACCTCACCTGATGCATCTGAGGACTGCATTAGCCTTTTCCATGGCCACATCACAATGATGGCTCATAGTCATCCTGTGATCAACCAAAACACCCAGGTCTTTCTCCTCCTCTGTCATTTTCACTCCAACATCACCAGTTTACAGCAAAAATTCTTGTTGTCAGTCGTAAATGCATGACCTTGCACTTTGCATTATGAAATTTCATCCCATTTCTATTACTCCCATTTTCAAGGTCATCCAGATCTTCTTGTATGATATTTTGGTCTTCCTTCATATTGGCAATAGCTCCCAATTTTGTGTCATCCACAAATTTTATTAGCACACTTCCACCATTTGTGCCAAGGTAAGTGATAAACATGTTAAATAAGATTGGTCCCAAGACTGATCCCTGAGGAACTCCACTAATAACTTCCCTCCAGCCTGACAATTCACCTTTCAGTATGACCTGTTGTAGTCTCCCTTTTAACCAGTTCCTTGTCCACTTTTCAATTTTCATATTAATCTCCTTCTCCAGTTTAACTAATATTTTCATATGTGGAATTGTATCAAATACTGTACTGAAATCCAGGTAGGTTAGATCTACTGCATTTCCCCTGTTTAAAAAATCAGTTATCTTCTCTTTCAAAATTTGTTCTAAGCCCTTGCATACAACTGAGATCAAACTAACAGGCTTGTCATTTCTCAGATCATCCTTTTCCCTTTCTTAAATATAGGAACTATATTAGCAATTCTCCGTGTCAGATGGTACCACTCTCAGGGTTACAGATTCATTAAAAATTCTTACTATTGGGCTTCCAATTTCATGTGCCACTTCCTTTAATACCCTTGGATGGAGATTATCCAGGGCCCCTGATTTAGTCCCTAAAACAGAGGTGGGCAAACTATGGCCCGCGGGCCACATTGGCCCCCCCGGCCATTTTTATCTGGCCCTCAAGCTAGGCTGGGGGCCAGGCAGAGAGTGGCGTGCTGTGAGACCCCACCCTTCCGACCGGGGGCCAGGCAGAGCATGGTGAGCTGCGGGGCTGCACCCTCCCTGGCTGGGCCGTGCGCAGCATGCTGCGGGTCCCTGCACTTCGGGGCTGGGCCCTCCCTGGCCAGGCCGAGCGCATTGTGCTGTGGGTCCCTGAGCTCCTGGCTGGGGGCCAGGCATAGCGTGGGAAGCCACGGGGCCCAGCGCTCCCTGCTGGGGGCCCGGCCGACTGCAGGGAGCTGCAGGGCCCCGCGCTCCCTGGCCGGGAGCCGGGTCAAGGAGCACCTGGCTGAGCACAGTAAGCAAGTTCAATGATCTGGAGGATGGTGTGGACTGCACCCTCAGCAAGTCTGCAGATGAAACTAAACTGGGAGGAGTGGTAGATACGCTGGAGGATAAGGACAGGATACAGAGGGACCTAGACAAATTAGAGGATTGGGCCAAAATAAATTTGATGAGGTTCAACAAGGACAAGTGCAGAGTCCTGCACTTAGGATGGAAGAATTCCATGCACTGCTACAGACTAGGGACCGAATGGCCAGGCAGCAGTTCTGCAGAAAAGGACCTAGGGGTTACAGTGGACGAGAAGTTGGATATGAGTCAACAGTGTGCCCTTGTTGCCAAGAAGGCTAATGGCATTTTGGGCTGTATAAGTAGGGGCATTGCCAGCATATCGAAGGACATGATTGTTCCCCTCTATTCAACATTTGTAAGGCCTCATCTGGAGTACTGTGTCCAGTTCTGGAGCCCACACTACAAGAAAGATGCGGAAAAATTGGAAAGAGTCCAGAGAAGGGCAACAAAAATGATCAGGGGCCTGGAGCACATGACTTATGAGCAGAGGCTGAGAGAACTGGGATTGTTTAGTCTACAGAAGAGAAGACTGAGGGGAGATTTGATAGCTGCTTTCAGCTACCTGAAAGGGGGTTCCAAAGAGGATGGTTCTAGCCTGTTCTCAGTGGTATCAGATGACAGAACAAGGAGTAATGGTCTCAGGTTGCAGTGGGGAAGGTTTAGGTTGGATATTAGGAAAAACATTTTCACAAGGAGGGTGGTGAAGCATTGAAATGCGTTACCTAGGGAGGTGGTAGAATCTCCTTCCTTAGAGGTTTTTAAGGTGAGGCTTGACAAAACCCTGGCTAGGATGATTTAGTTGGGGATTGGTCCTGCTTTGATTAGGGGGTTGGACTAGATGACCTCCTGAGGTTCCTTCCAACCCTGATATTCTATGATTCTAAGTGGGGGGAATTAGGTGGTGGGGTCCTGGAGGTGGTGGTTGGGGTGGGGGGATCTCGGGAGGGGGTAGTCAGGGAACAAAGCATGGGGGCTTAGATGTGGGTGGGAACTCAGGAGGGAGCAGTCAGGGAACAAAGAACAGGGGGGCTTAGGTGGGGGGTTCTGGCGGGGTAGTTAGAGTGGGGGGAGGTTTCAGAGTGGGCCATCAGGGGACAAGTAGTGGGTGTGGTTGGATGGGTTGGGGTTTCTGAGGGGGACAGTCAGAGCCTGGGAAGTGGCTGGGGGTTAGATAGGGGGAGGGGCCAGGCTGTTTAGGGAGGCACAGCGTCCCCTCTCCAGCCCTCCACACAATTTTTAACCCCAGTGTGGCCCTCGGGCCAAAAAGTTTGCCCACCCCTGCCCTAAAATGTTTGAGTTTGACTTCCACCTCTGATGTGGTGATTTCTATTTCCATAGCCTCATTTCCATTAGCCACTCTGCCTATTGGCTAATATCCTAATAATAATAATAATAATACCTAATATCCTCATTAACCATAATAAAAACTGAAGCAAAATATTTGTTTAGGTGTTTGGACATACTTAGATTATCTTTAATCTCCTTGTAGGCTTAATCATCTGTTTGAGATGTTTGTTCATCCAGGTTGGTGTGCACCCCTTTCCTATGATTTTTTCTCCTCTTGCTCAGGATGCTGGTGTGATGGGTTGGATCATAGTAACCCCATGGGGTTGCCAACTGATGTGCCAAGACTACTTCTGCCCCTGCTTTCCTGCCCTGGCAGCTTGAGACTTCAGAGCTTGGTTTGATTCAGACCCACTAGCCAGACCCAAATCTGAACCACATCCCCTAACATCTGTAGGCTCACTTGAAAACAGGTTAAGAAGTGTTCCTGTCTTTAACACTCAGATGCTCAATTCCAATGGGATCCAAACCTCAAATAAATCTGTTTTACCCTGGGTAAAGCTTATATAGGGTAAGTTCAGAAATTGTTCACCCTCTATAACTTTGAGAGAGAGAGAGAAAGATATGCACAGCTGTTCCCCCCCCCCTCTCAAGTTATTAAAATATACTCTGGGTTAAATAATAAGTAAAAAGTGATTTTATTAAATACTGAAAGTAGGATTTAAGTGTTCCAAGTAGTAACAGACAGAACAAAGTGAATTACCAAGTATAATAAAATAAAACACACAAATCTAAACCTGATACAGTAAGAAAACTGAATATAGATAAAACCTCACCCACAGTGATGTTCCAGTAAGATTCCTTTTACAGACTAGTCTCCTTCTAGTCTGGGTCCAGCCATCACTCACACCCCCTGTAATTACTGTCCTTTCTTCCAGTTTCTTTCAAGTATCTTTGGGAGTGGAGAGGCTCTCTCTTAAGCCAGCTGAAGACAAAATGGAGAGGTCTCCATGGGGTTAAATAGACTCTCTCTTCTGGGTGGACACCCATCCCTCCCCACTGTGTAGAGTCCAGCTATACAATGGAGATTTGGAGTCACATGGGCAAGTCACATGTCCATGCATGACTCAGAACTTACAGGTAGCAGCCATTGTTCACATGCTACCTTGTGTCCTCAGGTAGATTTCTTATGTGGATTGAAGGCTCCCAAGATCCATTGTCCATTAAGTGCTTCTTGACTGGCACTTAACTTACACATTCCTTTCTCAATAAGCTGACCAAATGTTTTACTAAGGCTACTTAGAAGTCAAGCAAGTACACAGCCAATATTCATAACTTCCAACACAAAAATTATGCATGCATACAAATAGGAGGAATAGATTCAGTAGATCATAACCTTTACAGGGATATATTACATTGCATATGTAGCATAAAATATATTCCAGTTATGTCATAGATACATTTATAAACATATTTCCATAAAGCCTTAAGGGGTGCAACATCACAGCAGGCTTCAACTTTGGTTTAAAGCAATTCCAAGCATCCTCCACATTCAGATCCTTAAGTTCTTCAGCCCAGTCCACTGCCCTAACTAATTCCCTTAATTTTTTAGTTTGCCCTTTTGAAATCAAGGATCTATTTTTGTTTATTGTTCCATTTTGTTTAGCTCATGATCACTCCAAGGTTATCCCCTACACCAGTTCTTCTATAAAGTCTTCACTACTCAGCAATACCTAATCTAAACTGGCATCACTAGGTTCAGTGATTATTTGGTGAAGACATCTGTCAGCTATCACTTCCAGGAATATTGGGGCCCTATTATTTATTATAGGCTCACAGACGTTAAGATCAGAAGGGATCATCATGATAATCTAGTCTGGCCTCCAGTACATTGCAAGCACACCCACCCACTACTGTAACAGACCATTAATCTGTGGCTGAGTTACTGAAGTTTTCAGATCATGGTTTAAAGACTTAAAGTTACAGAGAATCCACTATTTGCACTGGTTTAAACCTGCAAGTGACCCATGCCCCATGCTGCAGAGGAAGGTAAAAACCCTGCAGGATCTCTGCCAATCTGGTTCAGGGGAAAATTCTTTCGCAACCCCAAATAGGGCAATCAGTTAGAGCAGTGGTCCCCAAACTGTGGGGTGTGCCCTCTTAAGGAGGTGTGGAGAAACATTTGGGTAGATGCAGCAGGGCTCAAGCCAGCTGCCACGGTGGAGCAAGGAGAGAGTGTCACCCAGCCCCGCCCTGCCCCCAGTTCAACTTCATCCCCACCCTGGCTGGAGTCCTGCACTGGGCCCCTGGCTCCTGACCCCAACCATGGCTTTGCTCCCAGCTCTGACCTTGGCCCTGGCTTCCAGCTTCACCCTCAGCCCCTGGCTCCCAGCCTGGACCTGGGCTTCAGCCCCTGGCTCCTGAATGTGGCCTTGCTCCATTCCTGACCTTATCTCTGGCTCCAGTCTTGGTCATGGCCATGGCTCCACTCCCAAACTTGGCCCCGGCCACAGCTCCAGCCCCAACTGTGGCCCTGGCTCCTGACAGAGGCTCCCAGGGATGTGGGGAAATTGCATTAAGGGTGAGGGGGCAGAACTTAAAAAGTTTGGGGAACCACTGAATTAGATCCAGAGCATATGGGCAAGATCTACCCTCCAGACACCTGGAAAAAAATTCTCTGTGGTAACTCAGAGTGCTCCCAATCTAGTGTCCTATCACTAACCATGGGGATATTTGCAGACTAGCTACATGCCATTGTAGGCCATCCCATCATACCACCTCCTCCGTAAATTTATCAAGCTCAGTGTTGAATCCAGTTAAGTTTCCACTGGAACACACCTCCACTGCTCCCCTTGGAAGGCTTTTCCAGAACTTCACTCCTCTGATGGGTAAAAACCTTCATCTAATTTCAAGCCTAAATTTGTACAGACATCTTAGTTGTTTCTGCTTGGCTTCACCCAGATTCCTCACCTGCTTCAGTAAAGTCATTCTAGTGTCAGTATCATGTGTCTGACAACTTCATTGGTACTGGTCCTATCCTTCCTCTTAATGTCTATTTTCCTCAGACTTTAAGGTCAGAAGGGACCATTATGATCATCTAGTCTGACCTGCACATCACAGGCCACAGAATCTCACTCACTTCTGTAATAAACCCCTCACCTATGTATAAGCTATTGAAATCCTCCAATCATGGGTTAAAGACTTCAAGGTGCAGAGAATCCTCCTGCAAGTGACCTGTGCCTCATAGAATGATAGAGTTGGAAGGGACCTCAGGAGATCATCTAGTCCAACCCACTGCTCAAAGTAGGACCAATCCCATTTTTGCCCCATATCCCTAAATGGCCCCCCTCAAGGATTGAGCTCACAACTGGGGGTTTAGCAAGCTAATGCTTAAACCACTGAGCTATCCCTCCCCACTTATGCTATAGAGAAAGGTGAAAAACCCTCTGCCAATCTGCCCTTTAGGAAAATTCTTTCGCCATCCCAGATATGGTGATCAGCTAAATCCTGAGCATGTGGGCAAGACTCACCAGCAAGACACCCTGGAAAGAATTCTCTATAGTAACTCAGATCCCATCCCATCTAACATCCCGTCACAGGCCATTGGGCATATTTACTGCTAATAGCCAAAGACTAATTGCTAAAATTAGGCTATCCCATCATACCATCCCTTCCTAAACTTATCAAGCTTAATCTAGAAGCCAGATCTTTTGCCCCTACTGCTTCCCTTGGAAGGCTGTTCCAGAACTTCACTCCTTTGATGGTTAGAAACTTTCATCTAATTTCAAGTCTAAACTTCCTGATGGCCAGTTTACATCCATTTGTTCTTGTGTCCATGTTGGTACTGATCTTAAATAATTCCTCTCCATCCCTGGTATTTATCCCTCTGATATATTTATAGAAAGCAATCATATCTCCCCTCAATTGTTAGGCTAAACAAGCCAAGCTCTTTGAGTCTCCTTTCATAAGACAGTCTTTCCATTCCTCGTATCATCCTAATAGTCCTTTTCTGTACCTGTTCCAGTTTGAAGTCATCCTTCTTAAATATGGGAGACTAGAACTGCACACAGTATTCCGGATGAGGTTTCACCAGTTCCTTATATAATGGTACTAACACCTCCTTATCTCTACTGAAAATACCTCGCCTGATACATTCCAATACTGCATTAGTTTTTTTCATATCACATTGGTGGCTCATAGTCATCCTGTGATCAAGCAATACTCCGAGGTCCTTCTCCTCCTCTGTTACTTCTAACTGATGCATCCCCAGTTTATAACAAAAATTCTTGTTATTAATCCCTAAACGCATGACCTTGCACTTTTCACTATTAAATTTCATTCTATTACTATTACTTCAGTTTACAAGGTCATCCAATTCTTCCTGTATGATATCCCGGTCCTTCTCTGTATTGGCAATACCTCCCAGTTTTGTGTCATCCGCAAACTTTATTAGCGCACTCCAACTTTTTATGCCGTGGTCAGTAATAAACAGATTAAATAAGATTGGTCCTAAAACCGATCCCTGAGAAACTCCACTAGTAACTTCCCTCCAGCCTGACAGTTCACCTGACAGTATGACCCATTGTAGTCTCCCCTTTAACCAGTTCCTTATCCATCTTTAAATTTTCCCCATCATCACCCCATCTTTTCCTATTTAACCAATAATTCCCCATATGGAACCCTATCAAATGCCTTGCTAAAGTCAAGATAAATTACATCCACTGTGTTTCCTTTGTCAAAAAAGTCTGTTTCCTTCCCAAAGAAGATGAGGTTGGTTTGGCACGATCTACCTTTTGTAAAACCATGTTGAATTTTGTCCCAATTGCTATTGACCTCAATGTCCTTAACTACTTTCTCCTTCAAAAATTTTTCAAGCCGTTGTATACTACGGATGTCAAACTAACAGCCTGTAGTTACCCAGATCACATATCTTCCCTTCTTAAAAATAGGAACTATGTTAGCAATCCTCCAGTCATATGGTGCAACCCCTGAGTTTACAGATTCATTAAAAATTCTTGCTAATGGGCTTGCAATTTCATGTGCCAGTTCCTTTAATATTCTTGGACGAAGAAGATTATCTGGACCCCCTGATTTAATCCCATTAAGCTGTTCGAGTTTGGCTTCTATCTCGGATGTGGTAATATCCACTTCCCTATCCTCATTCACATTTGTCATCCTGCCATTATCCCTAAGATCTTCATTAACCTCATTAAAGACTGAGGCAAAGTATTTGTTTAGATATTGGGCCATGCCTAGATTACCCTTAACCTCTACCCCATCCTCAGTGTTTAGTGGTCCAACTTTCCTTTTGTTTTCTTCTTATTTTTTTGGCTATAGAACCTTTTACTGTTGGTTTTAATTCCCCCAAGGTCCAACTCTACATGGCTTTTAGCCTTTCTCACTTTATCCCTACATGTTCTGACCTTAATAAGGTAGCTTTACTTGCTGATCCCTCTCATCTTCCACTCCTTGTAGGCTTTCTGCTTTTTCTTAATCATCTCCCCGAGATGCTTGTTCATCCAGCTTGCTCTACAACTCCTGTCTATGAATTTCCCCCACTTTCTTGGGATGCAGGTTTCTGATAGTTTCTGCAAATTTAACTTGAAGAAATTCCAGGCCTCCTCTGCCTTTAGAGCCACAAGTTCATCAGTCCAATCCCCTTCCCTAACTAATTTCCTTAATTTTTTAAAGTTAGCCCTTTTGAAATCAAAAACACTAGTCACAGATCTATTTTTGTTTATCCTTTGATTCAGTTTGAACTGAATTAGCTCATGATCGCTCGAACCATAGTTGTCCCTTACAACCATTTCTTCTATGAGGTCCTCACTACTCACCAAAACCAAATCTGAATGGCATCCCCTCTTGTTGGTTCAGCAACCACCTGGTGAAGAAATCCATCAGCTATTGCATCTAAGAAAATCTGAGCCCTATTATTATTACTAGCACTTGTCCTCCAATCTATATCTGGGAAGTTAAAGTCTCCCATGATCATACAATTTCCATTGTTATTTACTTCATTAAAAACATTAAAGAGGTCTCTATCAATATCCAAATTAGATCCCTGTGGTCATTGTACTATCCCAGGGGAGTCTCTAGTAGCTTTCTTCCCCAATGAGATTTTTATCCAGACTGTCTTATCCATTCCATCATTTCTTATTTCTTCACTGTCTACCTCATCATTGATATACAATGCTACTCCACCACATTTACCTTTATTTCTGTCTTTCTTAAACAGCACATACACGTCAATACCTGTACTCTTGTCAAGACTACTAATCCACCATGTTTCTTTTATCCCTATAATATCTGGTTTCACCTCCTGCATCTGTAGCTCTAGTTCCTCTATTTTGTTACCTAGGTTCCTCACATTGGTGTACTAATATCTTAATTTTTTCTTTTTGGCCTCACTCACATTCTTTACCTGATTAGGCATGGATACCACCAGTATCACCTATTAGACTGATATCTACACTACCTGTCATCCTTATGTCCATTCTCCTACCCACAGCTGTATCCTTTCTTACTTTGTTTTTTTCCCTCTCAATGTTAAAATCTGGTGAGGAGATTACCTGGACATCTCCCAACCATCTCCCCCAAATTTCTAGTTTAAAGTTCTCTTAATCTGTTGTGCCAGCCTCCATCCTAGAAGTCCATTTCCCTCCCTACTCAGGTGAAGTTCATCCTGAGAGAACAGTCCTCTGTCTGTGAATGCCTCCCAGTGGTCATACATCCCAAAGCCCTCCTTATAGAACCACTGCCTGAGTTATCTATTGATCTTCATAATCTTCTCTTGCCTTTGTTCTCCTCCTCTAGAGGCAGATAGAATCCCACTGAAGATCATCTGAGCCTCTGTTTCTTTATGCATCTTCCCCAGCCTGGCATAGTCTCCCTTGATACGGTCCAGTGAGAATCTAGCCATATCATTTGTTCCCATATGAAGGACGATCAGTGGATTCTTTCCCACTCCTGTTAGGATCCTCTTCAGCCTCAGGTCCACATCCCATATCTTAGCACTCGGCAAACAGAACACCCTTCTGTTCTCTGGATCAGTTCTGGTTGCAGGCCTGTCTATTCTTCTCTGTAAGGAGTCCCCAGTCATGTAGACCTGCTTTTTCCTGGTCTATCCTGTTCCCTCTGGCTGCAAGTCCTCCCAATTCCTATTCTCCCTTGCAATCCTCTGCAACCCTTCCTGTATCCTCCTGGGGCTCACATTTGGTGTTATCTCCATTGACTCTTCCCCTTTTTCTATAGGGCTAGCTGCTCTTCTCCTCTTCCTTGACCTCCCATCTTCAGTGACCACCGGCTGTTCCCCTTCTTCATTTTCCAACACTGCAAACCTGTTCCTGAGTTCTATTTCTCCTTTGCAAGCCCGTCTTTTCCTCTGCCTGGTTCTCTTAGTCACATGCTGCCACTGTTCATTTTCTTCACCCAGCAGTCCCCCTTCAGAGTTATTTGTCCCGCTTCCATCTGCAAGTCTGAGTTTTCCCGTTCAGCCTCCTCATGTCTTTTGTCCATTATCTGCTTCTAAACTCAACCAGAGCTTCCATCTATATCTCCAATCCTCAGATCTTTTCTTCCATTAGCTCTATCAGGCAGCACTTTATGCAGATGAAACTCTTTTAAAGTACCCCCAGCAGGATCATGTACATACCACAGCTTCCACATCCAGTCATCTTCATTGTGTCCTCTACTGCTTGGGTCACTACCACTGCTGCCTCTGTATCTGTCATAGTCTTCCGTCATTTCCTGTTAGTTTGGGAAACACAAACCAAACCAAAACACCACCACCCACAGCAAACCAAGCCCACCATGGGCACCATAACACTGCCAGACCACCTCACACTCCCTTCACTAGTCTGTCTATTCCTTTGCCTGGTTCTCCTAGTCCCCGCCCCCCACAAACTCCCCTTACAAACTCCCACTCGAACTCCTCTGTTTACAGCTCTGTTTGCTGGCTCCTGTGCCATTGTAGCTGTCCTACCCACTGCTGTTCCTTTCTCCACTGCTCTATCCTCGCTTTCTTGATTTTCCTCCCTCTCTGTATTAGAATCAGGAATAGAGATTACATGAACATCACCGAACCATCTCCCCCAAACTCCTAGTTTAAAGCTCTTTTAATCAGTTTTGCTAACATCCATTCCAGAAGTCTATTTCCCTCCCTACTCAGGTGGAGTCCAGCCCATGAGAACAGTCCTGTCTATGAATGATTCCCCGTGGTCAAACATCCCAAAGCCCTCCTTATAGACCCACTGCATGAGCCATCTGTTGATCATCATAATCTTCTCTTGCCTTTGTTCTCTTCCTCTAGAGACAGGTAAAATCCCACTGAAGATCACCTGAGTCTCTATTTCTTTATGCACCTTCCCCAGTCTTGTTGCACACTGCACCCTACCAGCCTCTGCAAACTGAAGGAGAACCCCCCACAAAACACAGAACCCCCTGTGAAAGGTCAAGAGTAGAAGGGTGCATAAAAGGGCTAGGCTCTGCCTCAGCTATTCTGTGGCACTGCTGCAGACTATATGAGCCATTGCAATTAGCGCAGCCCTCAGGGTGGCTGCAATCTACACCATGGGTTTGGAAGCTATGGGATGTCAGGGGAGCACAAGTCCCCATCTCAGTCCTTGCACTGGGTTCTGCTCTGTCAGGGATGACTGATCCTCAGTGTCTTCAAGACTAACTCCACCAATTTAATTCTGATGAACAGATTGAGATTGTTGCTGCTGTTTATATCTGAGGAACAGCTCTCCTTGGAGCAGCTCCTATGCTCTCAGGAGCATCCAGGGTCAGCTATTCCCTGCAACCTCACAACTCCCTGGTTCCCAGCAGCAACCAGTCCTAGGGCCAGGCACAGTCCCAGGGCCAGGCACAGTCCCAGACCACAGATGGACAGATGAGCAAAGGGAGAGGATAAGCCCAGTTTCTGCAGGCAATTTTCTGCTCTGTGACATGTATTTTCTGCACAGATTTACCTTGCACCTGCTGGTTTGGATTTGCCTTTGTGCTAGTGTATGGGGAAAAGACACCTCTATCTTCCAATACAAACCCCAGCTGGCTGTCAAGACGACAGTCTGGTTATATTTGTATGCATCTCCGGAGGAGAATCATATGGTTTGTGGTTAATGCCTTGTGAGGACTTCTAGGTTCTGTTCCTGTCTCTGTCACTGACTTGCAGTGTGCTCTTTGACAGGTCACTTCATTGTTCTGTACCTCCATTTCCCCTCTGTAAAACGGGGTGATTAGGCTTGTGAAGTGTTCTCAGCTCGCCTATGTTTTCATTGATGATGTGCTGTCACAATTTCAGTTTGTGGTTTTCTCTCTCTCTAGGACCTTGCCAGATGAGGCTTTGCAGTGGCGTGAATCCCTGGAGAAGCTCCTGCAAAATGTTTGTAAGTTCCCTGTGCCCCTGAAGTGAGAAAACGGAGATTCCCTGAGTGTGAAATGTGTGTGATGCCCTCAGGGGTCACTGGCATAAAGCAGTGACTCCTCCCTCATGATTCCCTTTAACACCAGCCTGCTGGGGACTTGATAGCTCTGGAGTAGGATACAGGAGAGGGCCCTGCCACTGCTTAGGGCTAGCATTTGAGTTAGTCCCAAAAGGGAGTGGGACTGTCAACAAGCTGGGGAAGGTCCTCATTCCCCACTGCATGCCCTGTTCTCAGCATTGCAAGAGCTTTCAGCCAGGGAATAGAGACAACTTGGCAGCAGCGATGTAAAGCTGGACAAACTCCCCAAAGTGGATTGCTTCTGTAACTTTGTGCTGTGTGTGTGATGGGTGAGAGAGGAGGTGTTCTGTTGCCGGAAAAGTGTGCTGTGGCACCACAGAGCTGGGGCTAATGGGTGGGGAAGCAAATGGGCCTTCCAATGAATATTTAGTTACAGGTGGCTATTCAAGCAGTGATGTCAGTGTGTTCAGTACTCCGTGCAGTTCTAGTGGAGCTCACTGAACCCCACTGCAGTGATGTAAGAAGTGAGGGAATCTGGATATGCAAACAGAATCTGATGGCTCTAATGACATGCTCCCAGAGCAGCCCCAGGGATGGCAAACCTTGGATTTCCTTTCCCACCCCCGCCATCTTCAGGCTCACCCATATGGGGTTTCATAGTTCAGAGTCTCAGCAAGTTCTCTTGTCCTGAAGTTATGCTGGGTTGTCCATGAACAGCTCTTCCTTTGCCCAGACAGCTTATCCCCAGCAGGCCCTCTTGCCCAGGCCTGGCAATTCTTACCTTCCTGTTTTCTTTGCTGAACATGGAGCCTATTTCCCTCCCACTCCTCCCTGTCAGATACAGCCCCAATACCCCCCTGCTTCCTACCCAAAAAGGTAACATCAGTGGCCCCTTTCTACAGATCCCATCACTGTAGGCAACCTGGATCCTCTGCCTCTGGGACAGCATCTCCTTCCCCTCCTTGCCTTCTACTCCCAGGTACAGCTAGGAATAGGGAGCAGAGGCCTCTGTCACACCCCTTTGTTTAGTGAAAAGGTCACTGTGACTGTCACATCTCCACACCAGTGCAGTGTGCTGTGCTCTGCAAGCCTATCTCACCTCTGCTGGGCACAGGTGAGTTAGTGATTGGATGAGGAAGGTGCATTCTCTCTGATGGTTACTGAGTCAGACATTCATGGATTCCACAGCCAGAAAAGATCACAGTGGTCACTGCCTCTGAAGCCCTAGATACAGCACTATTGTTGATACATCTAGATACATCATTGTTTGGACTGGACAACGTTATTTTCATGAACAGTTTCTGCAGGAAATTTAAACTTTTTGTCAAAAAAGAAAATGTGAAAGTTTGGGACAAAATATTTCAGTTTTCAGTGTTCAATGAAAATAGGGGAGGGAGCGGAATTCAGCAATTTTTGTCAGCATTTTCCTTTGGGAAGATGGAATTCCAACCATCTGTAAATGACACCTTGTAGTGGCACAATAACTCACCTGGCAACACCTCCTGCTGGTTGTCTGGGAATTAGCTGTTTCCAGGTCTGGAGTGCCCTTGCAGGCTGGTGTCTTGCTGTCACTGGCCCCCGTGTTCCTCCTGGGCCCCAGTGCCCTTTTATCCTGGGATTCAGCCCCAGCAGTATCTCCGCAATCTCTGGGTCTCCTCTCCCCAGGGAACCCTCAACCCACTATCCCCACCTTGCCTCAGTCCATGGCTACTGCTAGTCAGCATCAAGCCCCGCACCTCCTGGGGCAGATTGCAGCATAAAAGCCAGTCATCATAGGCAAAAGGGTTTCGGACCTGCTGCCTTTCCCTGCAGTCTAGTACCCTTTTAGGCCTTCATATCATGCCACAGCCTGGGAGGTTGCCAGGCCTGAACTCCCCAGCTCAGCCTGTCCCTTCCCCAGCACTGTTCTACCCTCAGTACCTTTAGCTCCCATCAGGCAGCTAGGTCCATCTGCCTCTATGACTGGAGGGAGACTGTTTTCACAGTACTGGCCACAGTCTTATAAGGGCCAGCTAAGCCCTAATTGACCAGCCACAGCTGTGGCTGCTATTCCAATCAGCCTAAGTTTGCTGCTTCCCCCAACCACAGTCCTCTGCAGGGCTGTTCCAATCCTTTTCTGCAGGAAGGGGCCAACCGCCCCACTACACAGCTGAATAGCTGCTCTATGGAAAAATAGCCTTCTTTAGTAATGGATGGAATGCATTTCTAGAAGCTCCAAAGTTCTCAGCCCTTTTGGCTATGCATCATGCAGTTCTGTTCTTTCCTGTATCCCTTTGTTCCAGCACTCCTGTTGTGTCAATACATTCTCTGTGTTTGTTACGTGGGGAGAGCAAGTCTGGAACTGGCCACCTAGAAGCCTCTGTGGTAAAGTCTGATGTCCAGAACCATGTCAAGCCCTTAACCTCTTGGCTTGTTTCTTTAATTCCCTGTTAGCCAACTGAACTAAAGGTCTCTCAGGAGGGGAGAGATAGCTCAGTGGCTTGAGCATTGGCTAGCTAAACCCAGGGCTGTGAGTTCAATCCTTTAGAAGACCATTTACTGATTGGGGGCAGAAATCTGTCTGAGATAGTGGGACTGGTCGTCCTTTGTGCAGGGGATTAGACTAGATGATCTCCTGAGGTCCTTTCCAACCCTGAAATTCTATGACAAGCTCACTGGCTCTGAGAGACTTAAAGAATTTGCTTTAGGCTAAATCTATATAATTAAGAAGGCCAAAAAATAATTTGAAGAACATGTAGTCAAAGACTCAAAAAGTAATAAACAAATTTTTAAGTACATCAAAAGCAGGAAGCCTGCTAAGCAGCCAGTGGGGTCACTGGATGATCGAGATGGTAAAGGAGTATTCAAAGACAATAAAGCCAGTATGGAGAAACTAAATGAATTCTTTGCATTGATCTTCATGGCTGAGGATGTGAGGGAGATTCCCAAATCTGAGCCATTCGTTTTAGGTGACTGATCTGAGGAACTGTCCCAGATTGAGGTGTCATTGGAGGAGGTTTTGGAACAAATTGATAAACTAAACAGTAATAAGTCACCAGGACCAGATGCTATTCACCAAGAGTTCTGAAGGAGCTCAAATGTGAAATTGCAGAACTGCTAACTGTGGTATGTAACCTATCACTTAAATCAGCTTCTGTATCAGATGACTGGAAGATAGCTAATGTGACACAAATTTTTTAAAAAGGCTCCAGAGGTAATGCCAGCAATTACAGGTTGGTAAGCCTAACTTCAGTACCTGACAAACTGGTTGAAACTATAGTAAAGAACAGAATTATCAGACACATAAATGAACATTATTTGTTGGAAAAAAGTTACATGATTTTTGTAAAGGGAAATCATGCCTCACAAATCTAGTAGATTTACTAATACTTTTTAGGGGATCAACAAGCATGTGGACAAGGGTGATCCCGTGGATTTAGTGTACTTAGATTTTCAGAAAGCCTTTGACAGGGTCCCTCACCAAAGGCTCGTAAGCAAAGTAAGCTGTCATGGGATAAGAGGGAAAATCCTCTCATGGATTAGTAACTGGTTAAAAGATAGGAAACAAAAGTTAGAAATAAATGGTCAGTTTTCAGAATGAAGAGAGGTATATAGTGGTGTCCCCTAGGGATCTGTACTGGGACCAGTACTGTTCAACATATTCCTATATGATCTGGAAAGAGGGTTAAACAGTGAGGTGGTAAAATTTTTAGATGATACAAATTACTCAAGATAGTTGTCCAAAGCAGACTGCAAAGAATTGAAGGAATCTCACAAAACTAGGTGACTGGGCAACAAAATGGTAGATGAAATTCAGTGTTGATAAATGCAAAGTAATGCACATTGGAAAACATAATTACAACTATACATATAAAATGATGGGGTCGAAATTACTTGTTACCACTCAAGAAACAGATCTTGGAATCATCATAAATAGTTCTCTGAAAATACCTGCTCAATGTATTGTGGCAGGCAAAAAAGCTAACAGAATGTTGGGAATCATTAGGAAGGGGATACATAGTAAGTCAGAAAATATCATACTGCCTTTATATAAACCATGGTACACCCACATCTTGAATACTGCGTGTAGATATGGTCGCCCCATCTCTAAAAAGATATATTGGAATTGGAAAAGGTACAGAAAAGATAACAAAAATGTTGAGAGGTATACAACAGCTTTCTTATAAGGAGAGATTAATAAAATTGGGACTTTTCATCTTCGAAAAGAGATGATTAAGGGAGTATATAATAGAGGTCTATAAAATCATGATTGGTGTGGAGAAAGTAAAAAAGGAAGTGTTATTTACTCCTCAAAACACAAAAATTAGGGCTCACCCAGTGAAATTAATAGGCAGCAGGTTTAAAACAAACAAAAGGAAGTATTTCTTCACCCAATACAGTTAACCTGGGGAACTCTTTGCCAGAGTATGTTGTGAAGGCCAAGACTATAATGCAGTTCAAAAGAGAACTAAATAAATAAATTCAGGGAGGATAGGTTCATCAATGGCTATTAGCCAGGATGGGCAGGGATGATGTTTGCCAGAAGCTGGGAATGGGCAAGAGGGGATGGATCACTTGATTACCTGTTCTGTTCATTCCCTCTGAAGCATCTGGCACTGGCCACTGTTAGAAGACAAGATACTGAGCTAGACGGATCATTAGTCTGACTCAATTTGGCCATTCATATGTATGGTTCTTTACTCTTCCATCCTCCCAGTGCCCTGGTCAGTGATGATGGGCTTTCTATACAAGATTGTGGAATGCAACAGAAATGCATTAGTGGGTAAGCTTCATGGCCCTGTCTACAGATCTAGAAAAAAATGATCCATGCTGGATGGATCCATTGAAGTCAGTAACAAAATTCTTGTGAACTGTCATGGGGCCAGTTCAGCCCAGATATTCCCTTATGCTATTTGTAACAGTTTGTCTACACTTGAAACTCTACAGTGGCACACTATAACACTTCGAGTGTAGATACTACCTATGCCAAGGGCATGAGAGGAAACCTCCCCTTCCCACAGCACTTCCACTAGGGACACAAGGGGAACCCCAGCTGACAGCATTGCTAGTCAGGCACATGAGGGGAACTCCATCCTACAGCACTGCCAGCCAGGGGCATGAGGGGATCCCCCCACCCCACAATACTGCCAGCAAGGGACATGAGAGGAACCCCCCAACCTGATCCTACAGCACCGCCAGCCAGGGGCACAAAGGAAACATCCAACTCCACCTCACAGCACTGCCAGCCAGAGGCAGGAGGGGAACTCCCCCTCAACACTGCTAGCCAGGGGCCCGACGAGAACCTCTGACCCCTCCCCATATATTCTTATGCTCTTTCCACTCCTGTACCATCTCTCCCTCTCTCCACTTCCTCCCTCTCCCTGTGAATCAAGCACAGACCTGCACATGCAGGCTCCTTCCCCCAAATGCACTCAAATACATTCTGGTACATCCATGATGCTCCCTGTAGCTCCCCTGGCGCCCCCGGACTTGGAACATGCAGGAGGGAACTCCAGGAGAGGCCCGGGTTGTTGGTTTGGCCTATTGCAGAAACAGGAGCCAGATAGGAAATTCAGATCTGGGTCTGGGTTTAGATGTTCCATTTCCTCAGGGCTCAGGGTGTCCCAGAGCAGGAATGTCAAAGTCAAGCACCTGAATATTGCTGAGCTTGTTTGCTGAGGACTTAAACACATCCATAACTGAAAAGAGCTTGTCTGTGCGGTGAGAGAAGATTGGGTTTGGATTCTGTGATTGCTCACAATGTACAGAGAACTTGAAATTGAACATCTGCTGGGTTCTGCAGTGCTTACTGCATGAAGAGATCACTGCGATCAGACACAGCCTCACAGATCAGCACGACATGGTCTTTGATCTGTACCATGTCATAACATGGTGACATGATCTCACATTGTCAGTGCAAACATCTTGAACAAAGGTTGGGTCTGGCAGAGCTGGATGTGCATGGTCTGGGACGGCTCCATTTCCCCTCCACTCCCAAACTGCCCAGCCATGTCAAATTCATTTCTTCCAGCTGATTGTACTGGAGAGTGTGATGTTGAGAGAATCCTTTCCCAATTTTCTCTCTGACCAGATGGGCTTGCCAGCTTCAGGAGCTTCCTTAGATCCGAGTTCAGTGAGGAGAACATTGAGTTCTGGATTGCCTGTGAAGAATACAAGAAAATCAAGTCTCCCACCAAGATGGCTGAGAAGGCCAAGAAAATTTATGAGGAGTTCATCCAGATGGAGGCACCTAAAGAGGTCAGTCCAGTCAGAGGGTGATTGATGTGGAGAGGGATGGATACATAACACAAGGACTGATAGCATCAAAGTTGTAGTTACTTCTTGTACTCACTTGAAAGCAACATTGGCATCTTGTGTAGACCTGAATAGCCATAGAAAATGTGAAAAAATTGGAGCAGGTTTCAACCACCTGGTCTACAATCCAGAGGCATAGCCAAAGAGCCCGCAGCTCGCAGCATGCAATTCTGCACTGGTGCACAGAGAAGAGTTACTGTGCCTCATGCCTGGTGGTTGCACTTTGGTCACACCAGCTTCCATTCCTCCCTCGAGCTAGTGAACTGGTTTACACTGGTAAGGAACATGCATGCATTTAGTTATGTTGTGATGCTAGCAACAGCTTTATCTTTATGGTGATGACTCACTAGTTTACCTATCTCCTGCAGATCTGTCTTGCTCCATCCACACTGACATCTCACCTGTCTCTCTGACATTTCTCAGGGAAATCTGACATAGCCTAAATGGAGCTCTTCATCTTCCCCCAAGCCCTCCCTTCTCCCCACTATCACCCCAGACTACATCCCTAGCTTCTCTATCATTTACACTGGTAATCATCATGTCACTTTGACCTGGCCCTCACCCCAGACCTACACATCCAAGCTGTGTTAAAACTTCACTGCTGTGGCCCCTAGGGCACTGGGAAGACCCAGCCTTACCTGCCTATAAAGCTGATCAAAGCTCTTGTCCTAGCCCCTTGCATCTCCTGCCTTGATTATTATGATCATAGAATCATAGAATATCAGGGTTGGAAGGGACCTCAGGAGGTCATGTAGTCCAATCCCCTGCTCAAAGCAGAACCAATCCCAAGTAAATCATCCCAGCCAGGGTTTTGTCAAGCCTGACCTTAAAAACCTCTAAGGAAGGAGATTCCACTTCCTCTCTAGGTAACCCATTCCAATGCTTCACCACCCTCCTAGTGAAAAAGTTTTTCCTAATATCCAACCTAAGCCTCTCCCTCTGCAGCTTAAGACCATTACTCCTTGTTCTGATCTCCTCCTCTTGGACCTCATAGCCTCACAGCTATTCAAAATGCTGCTGCAGGCTCATCTCCTAATCAATCTGCTCCCTCTTTGCATCCCTCCCTTTTTCCATTCTCCAAGCACAAGGCTTGTCTCCACCTTTCCGCTCCATCTCTTAGCTCCATCCAGGGGATCTCATTACTTCCAGCAGTGCCGGGACAGATGCAGGAAATCCACTGATCTCCTTCTTGTGGAGAAACCCTATGGCCCAAAGAACCAAAGAGTGAGAAAAGCCAGGACAGACAGCCTGGGAAGCTGCAGAGGAAAAATCACAGTTGCCCCTCTGATGTCTTGTCTATGTATATTCCCACACACAAACTATGGTAAGATGATGTTAAAGTTGAGATAATTTAAGTACTGACAATTTAAGGGAAACAACATTACAGCAACGTCACAATTATCCCCAAAGTAAGTATTAATCCATGACGAAAAGCTATGGTAATGCATAGTTATGGTTGCTTGGTGATATGTTGTCCCATGGCAGAAAGCTCATTTGCACAAAACTCAAATTTCTGAAAACCAGGAAATGAACAGTTAAGGTTTCCCAGGCAACCTTACCTCTGCCCTCTCTCAGCAATATCCAAATATGACCCATTGACACACGTATCTTTCTTCAGATTGATGAAATGTATGAGTACTTCAGCTCCATTTACAATCCACAGGATTGAGTTAGGAATAGGTTTAGAGACTCTCACCCACAGAATTCCAGATGACACTCTTGACATATCACCAGGCAACCTTAACCCTTCATCAGTGTAGGTTTTTTACTGCAGCCTCCTGCCCCTTATCCAGTCCCACTGCTCACCACTTGCTGGAGCCAGTCATGCCACTGCAACGCTCCCCAGCGGGAGCAGCGGGCCAGAGCACTAGCAGCATGGCTGCAGGGGAGGAGAGACAGTGAGGGAGGGCCCGGGGATTGGACAGGACGGTCCCTTGGGCCAGATGTGGCCCATGAGCCATAGTTTGCACAGGTCATGCCTGCCCGAGCTCCCAGCTGGGGAGATGGGCCCTGGCCCCTTCCCCGCTTCCTCCCTTCCCCTGCAGCCATGCCACTAGCACTCTGGCCCAAAGCTCCTGGCAGGTGTTGCAAAAACTGCTTATTTCCTTTGGAGTTCAGTCCAATACACCTCAAAGGACAGGCATAACTCAGTAGACTTCTGGAAAAACAAGATTTATTGCAAGCAATAAGGAGTCAGAAGGGGTTATCACCCAAACAACTGGCTCAACTCAGTACATGTGTGAGGATATTTTATACCCCTGTGTTGATAAGGGAGGGGGACTTTCAATCCACTTACACAGGTGGGAACACTTAATGGCTATTACATCCATTGTTGGTCTTAATCTATTTCATTTACATGTCTGGTAAACAGGAGGTTCAAAACACTTACGGGTACTTAGACACTATGACGCCTGCACATCTGTGGCAGGGTGAATGCAAGTTTAAAATGCATGTTAAACTAGGGGTCAATAGTACATATACAGGGAGTGAGATTATAAGTCTAAGGTTATTTTAAAATCATACTACAACATTCTAAGATACATTTTCCTAACAATCATTTTCTTAACACAGGGAGTATTGTAGCAGCGGGACTGGCTCCAGCGAGCGGCAGGGTGGTGGTGGTGGTGCTGGATTGGATAAGGGGCAGAGGGTTGCGAGGGACAGTCAGGGAATAGGGGGCATTGGATGGGAAGGAGACTTGGGGGGAGGGCGGTCAGCGGAGGGGGAGCAGGGGAGGGGATGGGGCTCGCTTCCCTGGCTTGGAGCTCAGGAGGGTTGGACACTATGGTCCTGTGGACCAGATGTGGCCTGCGGGCAGTAGTTTGCCCTTCCCTGCTATAGTGGCCTCCCCATGCCACTATAATAAAACCAGGAGAATCAGAGTTAAGTAGGGTTACCATGTGTCCATTTTTTCGTGGACATGTCTGGCATTTTGGGGTATAAATCACTGTCTGGGAGAACTTTTTAAATAGCTGCAAATGTCTGGGATTTTTTCTCCGTCCCACCCACAATCAATCCATGGCTGACATACAGCTGTAGAGTTGCTTTCATCACTTGAGCCTTCAGCAGCCAGACCCATGGCATCACTGGGTCTTAGTGTCCACCCTACTGACTTTCCTATCCCTGTTCTGATCCTTCCTGCAGGCTCTCACAGCCAGGTGCTGTAGCCTGGTGAGTCTGGGGATCTCCTAGTTAAAAGTGAAAAAGTCTCCAGCTTGCCAGACCTATTAACACAACATTGAAAGCTGTAATGAAGCCATTTAACAGGCATTTGCCAATCCCAAAGGTATATACTGTCAGTTTCTGAATTTACTTACAAAAACAGTTGAGCATTACTGTAATATTTACTCAGAACATGTCAGACTACAGGACCTTAGTTTAAAATTTGCTTTAAAAATATTTAGTTAGTGGGTTGGTGAAGATTATAAAATCACATCTCTAAAAAATCCTTGCATAGATTTTTAGATGCACAATCCTTAACCTTAAATGGTTGAATCTTCAAAGATATAGTTTTTAAAATAAATATTTCAAAAGACCACCCTTATGTATAATACACATTTTAATTACTATAGTTTTAAAAAAACTTGCTTCCAAAGTCTTCCTGTGCTTTCTGTTCATCACTTTCTTCTTCCAGATAGCTGGACAAAGAGTTTCCCTTTCTTTACTTCTGACTATCTGATGAACTAATTTTAAGAGAACTTCCAGCAAAATCAGTACCTTAGGGTATGGTTACACTTACAAAATGATAGCGCTATTGCTTATAGCGCTCGCCTTATACAGCAATAATAATAGCGCTATTGTATGTCCACACTGAGCTGCTCCAGCGCTATAGCATGGCCACATTTGCGGCAGTTAATACGGCATTAAGAGCAGCGCATTAGGGCAGGTATCCCACAGTACACCTCTTCCTGATCTGGCGCAATGGCTTGTGGGAGGGGGGGCGTCACTTGCGGGGCATTCTATATCCTGTTTGAACTACCCATGATGCTTTTTGGCATATCCCAGCAATCCCTGTGTTTCCTTCCACCTCCGGCGCCATCTTTCAAGGGTTTCAGCAAGGCACGCTCCGTCTTCCATTGTCGAGTGCTGCAATGAATCCAGAACTGCTGAGGGACATGCTGACGACTGTCGCCAGCACATCTCTGTGTGCAGTGGAGTTATTCCTTGACATGCAGGATGACAGTGATGATTCTGAAGACGAGATCGAAGCGGTGAATGCATTCGACACGAAGCTGCTTGTCTCATTAACGGACATGCTCACGGCTGTTGAACGCCGCTTCTGGGCACGGGAAACGAGCACAGAGTGGTGGGATCGCATCGTCATGCAAGTCTGGGACGACGAGCAGTGGCTGCAAAACTTTCGAATGAGAAAAGCCACTTTCATGGGACTGTGTGCTGAACTCGCCCCTGCCCTGCGGCGCAAGGACACCAGACTGAGAGCTGCCCTCCCGGTGGAGAAGCGGGTGGCTATCGCGATCTGGAAGCTGGCTACCCCAGACAGCTACCGATCGGTAGCCAACCAGTTTGGGGTTGGAAAGTCGACCGTTGCAGTTGTGCTGATGCAAGTGTGCAGGGCCATCAATCGCATCCTGCTACGAAAAATCGTGACTCTGGATAACGTGCATGACATCGTGGCTGGCTTTGAAGAAATGGGTTTCCCTAACTGTGGTGGGGCGATAGATGGGACCCATATACCCATTCTGGCGCCCGCCCACCTAGCTGAGGAGTACGTTAACCGAAAGGGGTACTTCTCCATGGTTCTCCAGACGCTTGTGGATCACCGTGGGCGTTTTACTGACATTAACGCTGGCTGGTCTGGAAAGGTGCATGACGCACGCATCTTCCGCAACACCGGCCTGTTCATGAAGCTGCAAGCGGGGACTTTTTTCCCAGACCAGAGGATCCCCGTGGGGGAAGTGGAAATGCCCATAGTGATTCTTGGTGACCCTGCTTACCCTTTAATGCCCTGGCTCATGAAACCGTACACAGGGAGCCTGGACAGCAGTCAGGAAAGGTTCAACTACAGGCTTAGCCGTTGTCGAATGACTGTGGAGTGTGCTTTTGGGCGTCTGAAGGCGCGCTGGCGTTGTCTTTATGGGAGGCTAGATTTGGCTGAGGGTAGTATCTCCGCGGTTATTTCCGCATGCTGTGCCCTACATAATCTTTGTGAGCGGAAGGGCGAAGGCTTCACTCAGGCATGGTCCTCTGAGGTTCAACGCCTGGAGGCCACATATGCCCAGCCAGAGAGCAGGGTTCATGGAGGGGACCAGCGCGAGGCTGTTAGGATCAGGGAAGCCTTGAGGGAGCATTTTGAGGCTGAAAGCCAGTTCTGAAGTGAGGTGCAGATGGAGGGAGGGAGCATTCTTTTAACAGGAACAGGCATTTGCTTTTCTGTAGCCTGTAATAATGTATGTACACTTAATAAAAAAAACCCATTTATTAAGAAGACAATTCATTTATTGAACAGGTACTTTGGTTGCTGAAAGAAAATATTGTGATGCATGTGAGGGGGAAGGCAGGGGAGGTGCAATGGGGGTGTCGTGGGGTCAGTCAGAGATCGGAGTATGTCCGGGTCTCTGAGTCTCCAGTGCCCTCAAACTGGCCATGTCCCCCGAACCCCATTTGCGGTGGCCAGTAAGGCATGTTATTAGGGGTAGACTGCAGTGGATAATGGTCTGGGGTCTGGGGGTTGTCCGGTGAAGACAGAGGGGTTGGAGGCAGCTGTGGATGGTGATAACCATTTGGCTGATGATACTGGCCTGGAGGGTACAGAGGCAAGGAAGGGGAAGGGAGTTGGGGCAAACGATAATTGGGGTGGTGGGTGCGGAGCTTCTGCTCCGCAAGGGTGACAAGCCGCTGCATACTCTGCAATTGAAGCTGCAGTAATGAGAGCAGCTTGTCGGTGCTTTTCCAGCGGTGAATCGCGTTCTCCTTCCGCGCCTTCTCCCTCAACTTGCTCTCATTCTCCCTCCACCTCTGTGCAACTCGATTCTCCGTTACAGCCTGTTGCATTACTTGCTGTACAAGATCCTCTTTGCTCCTTCGTGGCCGCTTCCTCAGTCGCCTGAGCCTCTCAGCTGTTGATAAGAGCGATGGCGAAGGGGTGAAGGACGACCCTTCTAAAATAAAAAGATACATTTCACAGTGGTTCCCTTGTAAAGAGCAGACATGCCTATCATTCCCCCGCATTCCCCGTTTGCCTGTCCCGCAGACAGCACAGATACAGCAACGGAGTCCCTGCCATGGTGAGTGGACTCCAGAGGCAAGGGAAATGATTTTTTCCCTGCCCTGAGAAGCTGTGGCAGGGGAGGGGGTGGGGAGTGCCGGTACGTTGCAGGAGCCACAGTGTGAGCAGCAGGCAGGGAGAAGGATTTCTTCCCTGCCCTGAAAAGCTGTGGCGGGGGGGGGGGGGTGGAGTGCCGGGAAGTGGCAGGAGCCCTACTCTGAACACTGTTCCAACATTCTCCGTAGGTGTTTGTCCTGGAAGATATCTCGTTGCTTCGAGTCACTGAGGAGCAAAGGGAAGGGATTTTATTAAGATGCGGCTTCCGCCCAGGGCCATATGCAGCGTGCCTATGTGCAGCAATGCTCCCCCCACCCATTGTGGCACAGTGGCAGGGACTAGTGACCGTGACTGGGACGGGGACCACGCTGGCTCTCCCGGGAAACCTGCGCAGGCGCATTGCAAGTGCTCTTTTTGAGACCTTTGAAGAGATTACTGATGATGACTACCGCGAGGTGATAGACTACATCAATGCTCTATTCCACATGTAGGCAAGCATGCAAGCATCCCCTTCCACCCCAAGCTGCCTGCCTTCCCCATAGAAAAGCAGCTTTACCTCCGCAATCCGCTGCTGAGCTGGCCCCTGCAACCACCGGACGCTGTGGCTGGCTGCCCTCCTGGGTTGAGAAGAGCTCCTGGCTGCATGCGTCCAGGGACTCCTCCGTGCCTTGGATCGCTGCTGCCTCGTCCTCATCCTCCTCCTCTTCTTCATCCTCCTGCTCTTCGTCCTCCTCTTCACCCCCCCCTTCACTGGTGGGCTGGGAAGTGTCCGTGGTGGTCGATGGAGTGACCGTGGGATCACCACCAAGTATCGCGTGCAGCTCCTTATAAAATCTGCAAGTCACCGGGGCTGCCCCGGAGCAGCCATTTGCCTCGCGGGCTTTGCGATACGCATTCCTAAGCTCCTTTACCTTAACACGGCACTGCAGAGTGTCCCGCTCATGGCCTCTTTCTGCCAAGGCCCGTGATATCTGCCCATAGGTGTCAAAATTCCTGCGGCTAGACCGCAGCTGAGACTGAACAGCCTCTTCCCCCCAGCAGCTGATGAGGTCCAGCACCTCACTATTGCTCCATGCTGGGGATCACCTATTGCGAGGAGGCATCGCACGTGGAGTCATGATGATCAATCTGAATGATCACCTGCAACGATTCCCTGAGACCACGCCACGCAATCAATCAGATCAATGAGAATGATCACTTGCAAGGGTTCCCTGAGAGCACGCCACGCTTGGCTGGAGCAAACAGGAAGGGGATTTTCAAATTTCCCTGGAACTTTAAAGGGCGGGTCTGACGTGTGGTCACCTGAGGACAGGACAAAAGAGTTTGCAAGTGATGACCAGAGTGGCTCGAACGGGAATTATGGGACAGGCTGGAGGCCAATTAATACGCAGTGGGTGTCCACATTCTTCCTGTAGCGCTACAGCAGGTGCGCTACAGCCCTTATTCCCCATGAGGAGGTGGATTTATAATAGCGCTATAACTCCGCGGTTATAGCGCTATTAGTGCCTTGCCAGTGTGGACGGAGAGTAGGTTATAGCGCTCGTAGGGGCTTTATAGCGCTATAAAGTGCCAGTGTAACCATGGCCTCAGATATAAAAGATATAAAATCCTTTCTAATGCCTAAAATCTTTGGAAACAATTTTTTTGAAGTTGTTAGTGACATTTCATAAACATGTCTATTGTCATGGAGATCACACAAAGTAAATTAGTGTTCCCTTTT
The DNA here is from genome assembly GCA_007922305.1 of Dermatemys mawii. Classification (NCBI taxonomy): domain Eukaryota; kingdom Metazoa; phylum Chordata; order Testudines; family Dermatemydidae; genus Dermatemys; species Dermatemys mawii. Next base: position 97,948 of record ML677390.1, read on the forward strand.
TCTAAAAGCAATTAACATTGTTATGAACACATTAAACCTCTGTGACTGATTAATTTAAAATAATGTCTTTGTTTTGGGGGGAGGTTAGGTTGGGGGGGGGGTCCTGACTCCTAGGGGGGCAGTTAGGGTAGGGGGTTCTTAGGAGGGGGCAGTCAGGAGACAAGGAGCAGGGGGCTTAGATGGGGGTGGGGTCCTGGGGAGGGTGGTTGGGGGGTCCAAGGAGGGGGCGTTCAGGGGACAAGAAGCAGGGGGGTTGGATGGGCTGGAGGTTCTGAGGGGGGCAGTCGGGGGCAGGAAGTGGGAGGGAGCAGATGGGGGCAGGGCCAGACTGTTTGGGGAAGCAAGCCCCTGCCGGTGCCACCTGTAGAGTGTCCTCTGTTTTTAATGTTGAAATATGGTAACCCTAGAGTTAAGGGAAATCTAAACACGTTAAGGGAAGAATTACTAAGCTGTTACTTAGCACACACTGTTAGAGGGCTTTCCCTTCTCCCTCCCACTTCCCTGGTTCTTGTCACGCAACAGCAAGCAGCAGAACACCAGAAGTCCAAACTGCAGACTATGTGATGTTTATGGGGTTAATTTCCAAGTAAGCATATTCCAAAACACTTCACGCCAATTACACTTATCTGTTATCTCCGATAGAGTCAGTTCCCCAGTGTTCCATTTCCAGCTCTGATGTTGCAGAACATTTACCCTGTGTCTCCCTTCCCAGTTCTGACACCACAGAGCCTTGCCCATGTCCCTGTTCCCTGTTCCCTATTCCCATGCCCTCTCCTTAGCAAGCATGATTCCAATTTCCCTTCCACTTCCTATCTGATTAAGGTATAGCTGAAAATATTACTATATAAACTGGGGTCAATCATTTAGTGAAATTTAACTCACTAATCCTAATATATTGTAAGATAATTCTCTCACCAATTATATCCCACTACCCTAATTAACTTACACCTAGCAAAATTAATTATATAGCACACTGAAACAATTAGAGAACCAGACAGATTAAAACAGAAAAGAGAGGGCCACAAAGCTAAAACAATACAGAATTGAGGGTTTCACAACCACAATTACTGACAAGTGATTTCTTGCCAGACAGGATGCTATCAAACTAAGTTTTCTATAACCATCTTAAGATCTGTTTCTTTATCTGGTGGTGGTGGGCACTATGAGGACAGGACTGTCTTCCTAACAGCCTAATATCAACTTATTTCAATGTGATTGGTTTGGGATGTGAGTATGCGAGTATGAGTATGCTTCCCAGCTTATGGCTGCCCCTGCTGCTTAGCCAAAAGCTTTAGCCTAAGAACAAGGCCTCAGACTATCCTAGTGAGAGAAGGCCCGTACACAGGCGGGCTGTGATTTTGATTCTTTGTTTTTATACCCCTGTAACTACTAAGTGATAAAAATGCACCCAAGTTCTTAAAGTATAGGCCCTTACAGGCCAGTCTGAATATCTATATCCGAACACTCTCCATCCTACAGTGCTGTACAAAGCAGGTCAGTAACATTAACCTCATTCTACAGATGGGAAAATGGAGACGCAGAGAGAGGCAGTAACTTGCCTAAGATTAGCAGGTCTTGCTGAGTCATAGTCCAGTGCACTATCAGCCCAACCACACTCTTGGCCTCTAGGCAGCTTACCAGTTTTAACTCTGGCCTGCAGCAAATCCATATAATGATAGTAGACCCAGATTGAAGGCATTTTAGTGTCTGTGCTCCCATAGAAGATAATGATTTTTAATGTAGATTTTGTCCAGGAGTTTCCTTAGCTTTGAAAAATTATTTAAAAATTGCACACACAGACTTTAAAGGAGAACCCAAAATGAGAATACTGGAACAATGCAGCATTAGTAAGAGATGATAATATTCAGCATTGATATTAAACCATTTTTCTGTAGTTGAACTTCTAAGGGCAGATATCCTGAGGCACCACACCAAGTCAGAGAAGTCAGAGCGCACTAGCTAATTGCGCAGGGAGTACAGCTGCTTTGTATTACCAGAGTAGGGCAAAGCAGCTGAAATGCACTGCTGAATGTGCCCCCTAACTTGCAGGTTTAGAGAGCTGTGTCAGTGTGATGGCATTCTGTGCAGGGGAAATGGGAGAGCCCTGCCCTAGAGTTTCTGTGCTGTAAGGCTCCCTGTGCTCTTGCCTTTCCCGCAGCGGTGCTCAAGCTAGCATTCATGGAACACTTGAAGAGCATGGGTCCGGTTTCTTTCAGACCACTGGGTCATTGCAGCGAAAAGGATTGTTACATGCAATTTAGCTGTAGAGGCAGAGAGGTGACTGATAAAATTACCTCTAACAGCACAATAGCTCCACTTGTAAGACTTGCCTTTGTCTAATCATAAGGATGTTGTATATAATTATTATTAACTTAATCTGATCACAACTAGATTTCTAAGATGCAGCCTGTACACAAGATTTCAATCAATTTTTCAGTATGGAAAGTTTAACATGTCTGGATTATTTCATCATTAATGACATTCTGGACAAAGAAAATACCAACAAAATGGTACATTTCTTAAAGGACCCAGTTTATATTAATTTTAAATCATAAACTAAAGGAAGGGTTTTCTTGTGAATTCCCAGAACATTCCTTCATGCCCAGAAAGTTGGTGCTGTAATTCTGGGGAGGGTACATGCTATTTTTCATACAGAACTAAAAGGTTGGATCCCTTCTTTAGGTACAGAACAAAGCTCCACCTGAACTATGGAGTCAGGACTAGTGCCTCCCAGCACCCAGTGAACCTGGCTTTAGTCACTTACCTTGCTGTTTGCACATCTGTAGCTGAATAGCACAGTGTGGTTCCCACTCCCTTCTTAGGGCACCAGGTCCCTATCCTGTTCACTTCCTATTGTGTCCCTATCACAGGTGAATATTGACCACTGCACCAAAGCTGTGACCATGAAGAACTTGGTGGAGCCATCAGTGAGCAGCTTCAATGAGGCTCAGAAGCGAATCTTTGCCCTGATGGAGAAGGACTCCCTGCCCAGATTTGTGCGGTCAGAGTTTTATCAAGAGTTAATCAAGTAGCAATATAGCAAGCCTGTGCAATGCATTCCCTGGTAGGCACTCAGTGTGAGCCATGCTAGTGCCTCTTTCTAAATCCCACCTTTAGTCTGTAGCTACTTTGCTTTAAAGATACCAAACTGAGAAAGCACTCAACTGCATTGCTAATCTCCTTCCACATTGTTTTGGACTCTCTCCTACGTGCCAAGTGTCTCCTCTTCTACAGTCTCTTTCCCTGCTCCCTGTTATGAAAAAACGCTAGTGATTTTACGCGTTGGTCTTAGACTGCATTATTGAGAGTCACCTCGGCAGCCAATTGATAGCAAGCTTGTCCAGAGTAGCTCCATGGAGACGCAAAGGAGGCTTGCAGGAGCCTTGGCACTCATCTGTTACGCAAGGCTGTGGCCTGTAGAGCTTATAGGTCCTAGATCTTGTCCACATTACAGAGTTTTGTCAACAAAAGTTATGCCGACATACACGAACCACTTTAATTAAACTGCTGTTGCATGACCAGACTATGCTTCTTGCATTGGCAGAGAGCATCCACACTACCAGCTATCCCACTGTGCAACTTGCTGCAGGGTATCTTGGGATGGATTTACAATTCCTTGTGGGGCAGGTACAGTGTTGCATGATGCAAATTTCTCGTTTCATGGGCATCCTACTAGATTGCAAGCTGCTTTTCAATTAAAGTGTGCGGCAGTGGTGGTGGGAGAGAGTCTTTGTCAGTGTGTGTGTTGGGAGCGGGGGGCAAGAGACAGAGTATGTGTTGGGGGAGTGTATGAGAGAGTGTGGGTGGGTCACAGCTTTGGTGTGTGTGTTGGGGGAGAGTGAGTGTGTCACCGTGCTGTCTTTGAGAGTCCCAACAACTGGTCGTGGGGGGTGAGAATGCCTCCCCCACAAAAGCCTCCTCCTCCCTCCCTGGCTCTGCAGAGCAGTCTCTCCCCCATCTCTCCTGCTCTGTCTGCTCTTGTGTTCCTAGTTCCAGGGAGAGCAGGACTCCATGTTAACGGTCTTGTGATTCCCTCCGTGTTCTCCCATAGCCTCCGCAGCCCACAGACCAATGATCCACCACTCTCCTGTACTCCAGGAAGGGCAGCTTGTTGCTCTCCATGCTGAGGAATGTCAAAGCTTCCGAGAGCTTTGAAAGGGGAGGGGTGCATGCCTGCAGGGCAGCAGAGTTCAAAACAGGGAGCAGAGCAGTCACAGCGGGCATTGTGGGATACTGGGGAAGGCCAGTTACATCGACATAACGGGACAGCAGTGTCACTTTGTTGGTTTAACTTTGCCGCAAAATGCTCTCTGCCTCTCGTTGAAGTGGTTTTATTTTGTTGGTAAAACAGGAGAGTATTGCCACAAAAAGTAGCATTGTAGTGTGCACACCTCCACTATTTTGTTGATAAAAGCTGCCTTTTGCAGACAAAACTTCATACTGTAGACAAGGCCCTACTGTCCAATGCTCTAGCTCAGGCCTGCACAACTCAGAAAGCAGCAAGAGCCATATTACCACAAAAAAAACAGCTGCGGGCCGAAAAGCCCCACCCTCACCCCGCTCTCATCTACTTCCCCCCACCCCGCCGCGTGGCGGGCCCCACCTTTACTTACCCCCCCCCCCCGTGGGGCGCACAGTGAGCCCGTGCGGGCCGCATGTGGCCCCCAGGCCACATGTTGTGCAGGCCTGCTCTAGCTGGATCTGAACAGACTTGATTCAGATAAACTCAGATGAGAATCAGAGAAGTATCCATACTTCAATGTTTATCCAAAACAACCACATGACTGAGCTGCTAGACCCTATATTCTCACCCATCCCTACTCGCATGTCAGGTTACACTGATCTGATACCCTCACTGTGACCAGCTGGATGAATTGAACATGTGAAATACTAATGGCATGGAAAGGGTGTTAAAATACTCCTGTCTCCTCCTGTGATGGCCCAAGACCTTGAAGTGACAGTGCGCTAAGCGCTAGCACTCAGTGCTAATGTGACAGTCTTTGAGGGAGGAGGTGTTTGACAGCAATCCCCACTGAGTGAAAGCCACCTCAGTTCTTCTGAAGCATTTGCTCTCTGAGGGCCCTGACACTGAGTCTGAGACCAGCTAGTGATAGAATTGGCTCTAATTGCACTTTGTGTCCACACACGGCATGGTGGCTGCATGGTTAGTAATCATAGCCATGGCAGTGCCTTGCCCCGAGCCACTACAGAGATTGCCATGTGGCTGTCTTTCTGGATCCTGGAACACACAATGTAGATTTTTCATGCCCCCAGCAAACTGTGTCCACATGACTGGTTTGGCCTGCTCTCTCCTCCCTGCTTTCCACGCAGGAGCACAGCTCACTTGCTGCTCGTTAAGCATATTTGCTGGACATAGACGCACTATTGGGTTTTCCCAGCATGCATCGATCCAGTCACAGCCAGGCGCAGGTGGAAGGCGCAGGCACACATGGGTGTCAAAGATTGCTTTTGAAAACAGCTGGTTTTCAAAAAGGTCAGATGAGAATCACAAACTGGTAAGAATGATGGTTCTATTCATGCCGTACCCAGGTAGAGGGTGTAACTGGAGCTCCCAGACTGCGCTTTTCAGCTAGTAACACACTTCCCATTGCCAGTGTGCTAGGGGAGGCTATTGTGAGTGATAGGCCTTTCAACACACCACCTCAACGCTCCTTTTGAGCTGGAGATAGGGAGAAGAATAAAACAAACATCATTCATCCAAAACACTGGGACTGCTGCCTAGCAACCCAGAGCTCTGCCTGCAATAGATTTAGTGAGCTTGTCATTTCCAGAGCCATATCCAACCCCACAATGCCTGTGCACAGTCTTAATCAATGCTCCCCGGGTGTTTTGAGGTGTGTTTGACTCATCAGTATGGGTGTCCTGCTGGTGAAGGCCTGTCCCAGTTATTCTCTCAAGAGCAGCATGCCAAAATGAGAGTTCTGCACCAACTCAAAAGAGAAAGTTCATTAGAGGAGGTAAAACTTGTTGAAAGAACATGACTAATAGAAACAGTTTGTGTCAGTTGCTGAGAACAGCCCTGAAGAAAAAGAGCATCAATGGAAATATGATAATTAAATTCTGCCTTCTTGAACAGATGGCAAATGGTGCTGAGCTTTGTGCAGTCCATTTCCCTTTGTCCAGGCTCCTCATTCTGATTAGGTGGGATTTACATATTTGTATTGCTGACACAATTGGCCAGCTTGTGTCCAAGCAGGATGGCAGGGCCGATGGGGCTTCAGGAGGGTGACAGACTTGTTTCATTTTGAAAAAATATTACAGCTCAGAGACATTAGTCTTTGCCCTTGATTCCAGCCCAGCTCAGCAGCCACCAGAAGTTGTGACCATCTGCAGACCTTGGGGGGTAGGGAGGCTATGTGAAATAAAGCTGGGGTCTCAATCCAGTTCAAGCTAAGTGTCCATCAGAAGCGTGATTGGCAGTAACTGTTGGTGAAAAGGCCAGGGGCTGACTGGATCTTGACATGAATGTCTTTTCTCCTCCAGGGGACTTTCCTAGGTTCCGGTTGGCAGGTGCCAATGTAGGAAGCCTGCAATGCCACTGCTAACTACAGTAATAATACAATAGTAATACACTGTAATAAGACTGCCTTATACAGGCTAAATACAGGACCTCAGTCTCCACAGCTGATGATCCAGATTTTTTAAAATCAGTTACAAAACTCTCAGCAGTCTGTTAAAATGGGCCACCCACGCTCAGAATCCAGACGTGGCAATCCAGAGCATGGGAGACTGCATGCAACATGCAATAAAATAAACAATGGGTCTGCAAACCTTTTATATACTTATTAACACTATCAAAAAAACACCATCCCCAAATATTTACACCTTGTTTCCATAGTGACAGAATAAAAATACATGGCTAGCTGGGCTGAACATTCCAGGAAACAAACTCTGTGGTAATGCATTTTATATTCTTTCACTCAAGCAAATGGCCTGGGAAAGTTAGAGGCCTCATGACAGGGCCATTGTCTGGTATTCTCATTCTCTTCCCCTGTGTGAAGATGTAAGCCCTCTGTCAGTCAGCCTGCAATGTGGTACAGTGACAATACACAATGGGCCCAACTCATTGCAAAGGGACCTCACACATCTTTCACCTTCCCTTTGAGAAAGTAAAAGGTTAGAGCAGAAAATATCCCACAACAGCAGCCTTTTTCTGTCTGGCTTTGAAGGGAAATAGGTTAGGAACAGAACAGGGGCTAAGACCAAAACTGGTTCAGCAGTTACAATATAGGATAACCATACCATGGCTGGGCCACATTCGCTTCTGGTGTAATTCTACTGATTGTAGTGAAGGCATCTCAGAGAATTAGTTTGGTTCAGTATGTCTCTGCATAACACAGTGCCCCCAAAATTACAGGCTCAAATGGGCTCCCAGAGGAAAGACTCACACATGTTATTTCCTTGTTTAAGATAGTGCTGGAAAGACTTAAATGCCTCACAGATACATCAGGAATTCAAATGTGTAATCGCAAGTTAACGAAACAAATCTTCTCTTAATTAGCAATATATTTAATCCCCTTCTGTCTCTTTCTCCAGTGAGACCTGCCCTATGGACTGCCACCAGGTATCTGCACGTTTCCAGTTTTCTAGTTAAAAAGTCATTATCTGGTTTGGCTGGTCCTTTGGGTGTTTGCTTAAAGTGCACAGTTCTCTCTCTCTCTCTCTGTACGCACACACTTGCTCACACACATACTGTGACAAAGCTCCAAGTCTGTACTTGTGGGTTCTGCGCTTCCTGGCAGATTTAGGGGCCTCAGAAACTCATCTAGGCCCCAGAGTGACCTCCCTTTCTCAGTATAATTGGCAAGAGTCACCACCTAGTGAGTTGCCTTCATCACAGGCCAGTATGGAAGATGGAAAAAGGAGGGAGCCCGGGCCCGCCCTCTACTCCGGACTCCAGCCCAGGGACCCTAATAGTATCAGCTAAGATGGCTGACCTTTTAGGCACAAAACACAATACAATTCCCTGGGCTACTTCCCCACAGCAGTCCCTGCTTCTTCAAACTCCACTTCACCCTTACCTCAGGGCCTCCTTCCTTCAGTATATGTTGTCCTACACTCTGTCTCACCAACAGCATAACTTCCTTCCACAGCTCCTGACACCGACACCCACACCCACCTGACTAACTGGGAGGTTTTTATCTGGTTTCAGCCAGTCCCTGATTGGCTTCAGGTGTCCCAATTAGGCTAGCTGTTTCTACTCCTTTCTAGAAGGTTCTTAATTGGCCCCAGGTGTCTTGATTGGCCTGGAGTAGCCTTTGTTTGGCTATCCAGGGAACAAGGACCTGCACATCCTGAGACTAATATACCTGCCTTCCAGCACTCTCCTATATCCTTCTGGTCTGACTCCGTCACAATACATACAGATATTCCATCAGTTTCTGGTAAGTATCCAAATTTGTTCATGCAAATTTTACCTGCTCAGCTGCTAAACAGGTACTTCAGGCCTAACTATCCAATCTGATCACAGAAACACACATGGGCAGTCATTCCGGACCCAAAATGCAAGGCCATCTTTTGAAAATGTGAGCCTAAAAGCCTACTCTTGTAGCTATCTGATTTGGATTCCAGCATGTGTAATCTTTGTTCCCTGAATCCTGCTGCAGGGTAATTTACACAGGAGAACAAGTTGGGGTGGGTTGGGTATTTATGGTGAAGTCAGGACTGTGCCTTGCATTCTTTAAAAGGAAAGGGGGATGCCATAGATATCAAATGTGTCATAGGAACCACAGTCATCAGATGTACATTGACCATTTCTCCTGACAGTTGGAGAAGTGCTGTGGGTTATTTTGGTAACCATTGGTATGTCTTAACCTGTGCTTTTCTACCAGATATTCAAACTTCTCAGATCTTCCCCAGTCAACCAGCTCTCTCCCATCATACTGCTCCTTAGAAAATTCCTCTTTGTCTCATAAAAACACAGTCCATTCATGCCCATAAAAAAAAAGCTATTGTCTGTATTAGGACAGCACAGCAATGTGCTGGGTGGCCCTGTGCTGAGATGTGGTTTGTATCCTAAAAACTACTTTGGTTTGTCATATGCTATTAGAACAACCTCTGGTGGCACCTGGGCAGCAAGATGCCTTCAGCCTGGGTTTGAGCTCTTTTGAAAGTGTAGTCTGTCAGAAGCCCTACCTGGCCTTCACTTCTGCTCAGAAAGGATACACCTCCTCTTCTAGATACTTAATTTTGAACTAGGTCCAATTTAGCCTAGTTCTCCATTAGCTTCAGAAGAGTCTGTACAATGTGACCTCAGAAGCATTTGGGATTTCTAAAAGCTGTGTTTGTGTAAATGGTTCACTTTGTTTATTCACTCTGGCATACAGACAGCCTAAAAGGTGACAAATGACACCATCTGATGAGGAAGCGGATAATTCTGAAACCCAAGCAACATCTGCTATGGGACCGATATCATCTATAATGTGTCTGTTATCAAGTATTTTATATATTCTCTGTTACTCTTACTTTTATTATGTTACTTATATCAGCATGATATATACAGCATTATATATCTATATTCTTATATAGACATTATATATATATATATATATTCATCATGTTAACTTCACTTGAGTCCTTAGTGAGTCAGTGAATGAAAACATACAGTTTAAATGCATGTTAGCTAACAACAAGATTGTTCACTTTTCTCTTGCCGATTGCCTTTAACAGCCAAGAGTCCTGAGTAGAAGTAGTGTGGTTTCAGGTATTTTATTGAGCTAAAACTCACCATTTCATTGGTATGTTCCTATCTCTTTCTTTGCCTTGTGTTGATAGATTACTCCTTTAGTTGAGCAGCAGCTAGTATCTTTAGAAAAGAAGCAAATGGATGTGTGCTATGCTGGGGAAAGGCCAGTGGCCAGGGACCCTCTTCTGGCAAGGCAACCCTAGGCTGCATTTCTAGGTCTCTGGTTTCAGTGAATTGCTTTCATGTGAATTCAGTGATTCCAGAATCCTGGCAAAGCAATCATTGAGTGGAAAGCCCTTTCCTTGGCATGTCATGCTGCCACAATTGCCTCCTGGACATTAAGTTGAGGTCACTTGCTATCTGTCTCTGGTAGGCCCTTGGATTTGAACCTTCCCTCTTAATGAGACCCATTCTCATTGTGCACCATTTAAAGCCTGTATCTATTCCATCATGCCTGTGCTGTTAACTGAACTGAGTGGGCTGTGGAAATATCCTGTGCATCTAATACAGAAGCTAGAGAATCTTCAGGACCATAATCTCTTTTAATCTGTCCTTTGTGCACGGAAGAGGTAAACATCATGTAATGCCAAACCAAATCACATCGCACTACAAGAGGTGAACATCTGTATGGGTCAACTCCCATGACAGAGCCTGTCTTGTAGGGTACTGAGTGGCTCTCCCAAGAGGCTCTTATCTATCCACACCCATGGCCTCAGGCCTCAGTACAGAATGGTACAGAGTGTGTGTCCCCCCAGAGGCATTGCCACGTCAGGGCAGTGCAGGCTAGGTCAACTCAGTCTGTTCTGTAACATGCATGTAACCTTCAATATAACCAGAATATAAAAATATTATCACTGACATGGCTCTGTGGATTGTTTATTTACTTCATCTCTTCATGATCAAGGTCAAGTATCAGGCTTAGCTTCAGGAATGCATTTCCAGGACTTGGGTTATATTAGAAAGGTAAATGAAAGCAGGAACAGAGCAGAGCAAAGTGAAGCCTCTGCTAGAACAGAGAGAGAGCTTGCCTGGGGATTGAAAAAAATCAATCAGCAGCCACTGGAGAGTGGCCTGCCCCAGGTTCCTGGTGTGAGTCCCTTCAGCCCCAGCAGACTTCAACTGGTAATCATAGACCACCACTTGGTAACCAAAGACTTGCACCAAGCCTTCCCATTGTGATGGATTTGGTCACAGAGACCCTCTTGGGACTGTCACCTGACCTGCTGGAATTACCTCTGCGCCTGTTTTCCCTGATGGCTTGAGACTCCAGAACCCTGCCTTGTTGAGCCAGACATGCTAGCCTGCTGCAACACAGACCCAGATCTGAACCATGCCCCCAAAGCTGCAGGCTTTAATTGAAAAACCACTTGGCAGGGTACCTATCTCCAGCACCCAGACCCTGAGTTTCCAGTGGGATCCAAACCCCAAATAAATCTGTTTTACTCTGTATGAAGCTTATACAGGGTAAACTTATGAATTGTCTGCCCTCTATAACACTGATAGAGAAATATGCTCAGCTGTTTACTTCACCAGGTATTAATCACTTACTCTGGGTTTACTGATAAACAAAAGTGATTTTATTAAGTATAAAAAGTAGGATTTAAGTGGTTTCAAATAATATGAGACAGAACAAAGTAAGTTACCAAGCAAAATAAAACAAAACTAAACACACAAGGCTAAGCCTAATAAATTAAGAAACAGAATACAGGTAAATCTCACCCTGAGAGATGTTCCAATAAGCTTCTTTCACAGCCTAGACTGCTTCTTAGGCTGGGTCCAATCCTTTCCCCTGGTACAGTCCTTGTTAGTTCCAGCTCAGGAGGTAACTAGGGAATTTCTCATGATTAGCTGCCCACTTTGTTCTGTTGGCACAAGATGGGAATCTTTCTCTTTCTGGATCTCCACTCCTCCTTCTAAATGGAAAAGCACCAGGTTTAAGATGGATTCCAGTTCAGGTGACATGATCACATATCACTGTAAGGCCTCTTTCTTCATTACCTAGTAGCTGGAAGACATGTACATAGGAAAGCTTGCAGGTAAACAAAGCACTCTTAATAGCTTCCACTTAACATGTTTACATCAGTAATACAAGTTTATATCTTATTCTCCTAACTAGACATAGAAATAATATATGCAAAGAAATAGGATGAGCACACTCAGTAGATCATAAGCTTTGTAATGATACCTTACGAGGTAATCCTTCATCCTTTTGCATGAAGCATATTCCAGTTATATCATATTCGCACTTATAAACATATTTCCATAAAACATATGGAGTGCAACATGCACCCATACTGTGCATTTGGCTGCCCCTGCCTGTAGTATGACCTCCCCCTGCATCACTCCTCTGTCAGAGCAGCACCACTCCTTTCCCCTGCCCCAAATCAGGTCAAAGCAAAAATAAAAATTTGTTTTTTGATTTTCCTGAATGGCCAGAAAACTCATTATTAGCCCAGCTCCTTTGACACAAATCACCACACATGGAGTAAGGAGGTTGTTCAGGTGAAAGGATAGAATTAGCACTTTCACAGGGTTTTTAACAAGTAATGAGGAGAAAATCTCCCAAGTCCCTTTCCACAGCAATTCAGAGTTTGCTGACACCTCTTGTATGCATGCCACCTGGCGGGGAGGGTATGTGTGTGCTGAAACCAAAGGAAAGACCCAGCTGAGGAGTGAAGGAGAGGCATGCATGGCAGCTCTGCCAGTTGCAGTATATCATGGGGATCAGTCTCTAGTCTGCTGTGAATATGGAATGTTTCAGCAGAGGGCAGCATGACAAAGAACACAGCTGAGACAGATTCTCTTCAGTGCCCTGGGACCCTGATAGTACAACAGCCATTCAAGAGCCAAGACAGGACATGGCAGCTCCAAGCAATAATGCCGAGATAGAAGGGGGCAGTCCACATACAAGAGGGACATTGTCCCTGCTACTAAGTGCTCTAGCCTACAGAGGATCCACTGCTGCCAGGAAGGAGCCCGGTTGCAGGACATGAGGAGGCTATTCCTTAAAGCCAGAGACAGCAAATGCTATATCAGCTCCAGGAGACCTCCCAGGGCATGCTGACAGCTAGGGACAGAGCCAGAGCAATAATATATGGACACAAAGCATCCGTGTAAGGGTGCCCATGGTAGACCAAGTAGAATAGATCCTGCATCCAAAGGTGCTGTGCCAGCTTTTTGGCTTGCCCTGGGCAAAGCTGGGTGCTGGTGTGCTTGAATCTTGCCCACTTGTCCTTGTGGGGAGTTGGTTTTGAAGTGTCTGGAGGAGAGCAGGCTCCCAGATGAGATGCCTGATCAGGGATTGGTTGTGGCAAATAGTAAATGTAATTATTGGGAAACACAGTACTTATATTACATTTACATTTGTCTATTGGCAGGTCGATAACACTTTCATCCTCCCAAAACACTTTTCCCCCAAGAATTAACACATACACATTGCCCATTATACAGTACTTTGGTTTTATTATTCAATTCATATACACCACATACACCTTTCTACTGAAATGTTTTTTTATTACAGGGCTCTGGAGCAACAGGCAAGGACAAGCACTCCCATTTTTAAGGAGTCCACTTGGTACAACCTCTGGTGTGCAATAGAGTCCCTCCCTCCCCAGCCCACTGGCTCAAGGTTATCTTTAGGTCTGCAGTATTTATAATCCCCTGCTTCAAAATCATTTTCTCCTAATATGGTGCCTGCTATCTGAGGATGTTTTCCTGCAATATTCTTTTTTAATACAGAACAGTTCTAGCCACAAGACAAACAACACAAAACATAGAACACAAAACACAATTTCTATTGTGACAGTAGATTCATGGTATTTTGAGTTGCTTTTCAGCTGGTATTAGCATTTCCTGATTTCTGAAAGATAAAATAATATTTTCTACCCCTTTTGGGGTGGCAAATTATTGTTTAAAATATCCCTGATTGCAGGCAAAACAGAGGAATTGCTCCCATATTTTCCTGCGTTTGTTTTATGGGCAAGCTAGGTTTCGGTGGCTTCTACCTTTATCAGTTAGGTAATTTGCATTAACACAGGTGCTTTTGGGCTTGCTTTTGGATCTAAAGTCATCAGTAACTCAGAGACTCTTACTTAAAATGGACACAGTTAACTGTTACCAGAGTTCTGATTACCTTTTACTTTTAACTCCTGCCTTTAAACCACACAGTGATCTGAAAAAGAAAACACAACCTATTGTGGCTCCCTTTGGAGCCCTAATAAGATTTTAATTAAGTAGCATGGTATGTTTACATTCCTTTTACTCCTTCTACAATATACACTGCACAACTTCTTTTCCTTAACATCACTTCCACACATTCGAGTGGGTTGCAACTGCCATCCAATGGCCCAATGCACAGTGGGCCACTATCCTAGCCCCTTACCTAATGGGCCCAGCTCAAGCCGCTTATTGCAACCTCGACCTGCAGGAGGCGCAGGACTATTCTAAGGTCAAGGCAGCCATCTTGGACCAAATGGGCATGAACCCCGAGACTTTCTTCAGCAGCTCTGCAGAGAACAGTATGCACCAGGGGCTAGACCACAAGCCGTGGCACAGTGAACCTGCGACCTCTTTTGGAGGTGGCTAGAACCAGAACGCTGGATGAGCGTTCAAGTAGCTGAGACTGTGGTCCTAGAGCAGTTCCTCTAGACCCTTCCTGACGGGGGAAGGAGTGGGTGCAGTGACACCGCCCGAAGACCCTCACCAAAGCGACCTCCCTAATGGAGGATTACCTGGCGGCGGATGGAGAGCGGAAGGGCGGCTCCAAAGGCAGGAAATCAGGTGAATGGAACCTGACCCTGGCTGGGGGGGTGCGCAAGGTGGAGTGGGGGAGCCCCCGTTTGTATGTCCAGCCCTCAGGGACCCCACCTACCTGCAGTACAAGGGACCCACTAGGAATGAACCTCATGCGGAGCCAAGATAATTCATCGGGAAGGCAGAGCATCCCCCAAAACACCCCAGATAAGGAAAGTGGGACTGGTGTTACGAATGTGGACAGATAGGGCATTTCCGGAGGGAGTGCCCATACATGGATTGTAATTATGGGCAGGTTTGGGGGTGCCAGTCAACATGCCCAGAAGTAGGAGCCGGGTAAGATCATTGTACTGGTGAGAGTGGATGGGACGCCTCCCATAGCCTTGGTGGACTCTGGATGTAGCCAGACAGTCAACTGGTTGGGGCTGGTAAAACTCACTGGCCCCAAAGGGGCCCCCATACGCCTGCAGTGTATTCAGGGGATGTGAATCCCTACCCCACCGCCTGGATGCAGCTTGAGACTGCTCAAAAGGGAGGGCGGTGCTTAGTTGGGGTGGCCCCATGGTTGGCTTACACAGTGATTCTGGGACGCGACTGGCCGGGCTTTGCTGAACGGAGTACCCGACTTGTGAGGAAAAGGGGTGGGGGCTGTGCAGGCCGAAAGGCCTGGATTACTAGGCCAAGCCATGCTAGACAACCCTCTGGAGAGGCCCTCGGAGAATCCCAAGATAGACGAAGGAGGCTGAGCCCTTTCTGAGACCCTGATGAGGGAGGGCTGGGGATTGCTGGATATCAATGCTGATTTCCTAGAAGAACAAAGGGGGACACCACCCTCAGCCAGGCCTGGGAGCAAGCGACAGGTTCCCTTGGGGAGGAAGACCCACTCGGTCACCGGCAGCAAGGCCTCCCCCTTGAGATCCATAATGACCTACTCTATCGTCCAGGAATGCCAAATGAAAGAAGAACTGCGCCAACTGTTGGTCCCACAGCAGTTCCAGTGGAACTTGCTCCATTTGGCTCACTCAGTACCTTGGGGTGGGCATCTGGGGAGGGAGAAAACGCTACAATGGGTGGCCCGGAAGTTCTTCTGGCCAGGCATTCCGCAGGAGGTGCGGGATTACTGTGCCTCTTGCCCCGAGTGCCAGAAGACCAGCCCAAAAGAGGAACCAAAAGCACCCTTGTGCCCCTGCCAATGATTGGGATGCTTTTCAAGTGGATTGGCCTGGACTTGGTGGAGCTCCAATTGGCAGGGGGAGTGTGGCCCAATAGCCAGAATCCATATAGCTCACCCCATGTGTTAGGGCAGTGTGGCCCAACAGCCAGAGTCCATATAACTCCCCCCTCGCAGGCAGGGTAGAGCGGCCTAGTGGCCAGAGTCCATGTAACTCTCCCCTAGTATCAGGGCAGTGTGGCCCAATGGCCAGAGTCCTGATACTTCACCCCTAGTATCAGGACAGTGTGGCCTGATATCCAGAGTCCTTATACCTCACCCCTAGTACCTCACCCCTAGTCTCAGGGCAGTGTGGCCCAATGGTCATTGCGGAGTGTAGATGTGTTTTTTATAACTTCAGCTTGGAGAATCTGTTGAGCAACAAAAGCATTTGGAAAGAGAGTGGTCATCTTATTTATGCACATATATTCCAGAACAGCCTTTGGTGTTGATCCTGCTTAAATGTATCTTGAAAGGGCTTTCAGTACATCACCTAAATCACTCGCGTCAATATCGCGCATGTCATCATGTGCCAACACTGTCTCTAGTGCCCTGCATTGCTGGTGTAGGTCTTCTTCCACCATCTAGCAGCCGCGACAGCCTCTCTGTGCACTGAGAGGCTGGGGCCGGCCTATTGGCATTGTAATAACAGCTTGTTGGAAGATGTGGGCTTTGTGGCGTCCTTCTGGGAGTTCTGGCTTGCCTGGCGAGGGCAGAGGCGTGCCTTTCCCTCGGAATGGCAGTGGTGGGATGTGGGGGAGGTGCACGCCCAGTTCTTGTGCCGCGACTATACCTGTGTGCCAGCAGACAGAGGGATGTGGCGATAGAGCAGTTGGAAGAGGGCTTCTTGGAGCTGGAGAGGCATCTGGCTGCCAGCCCCGAAGATCCATCCGTATGCGGAGCATGCCAGGAGGCGCGCCGGGCCCTCGAGGACCATCAGGTCCAGAGTGCCTTTGTTCGATCCAGAATCCGCCTCCTTCAGGAGATGGATTGTGGCTCCCGCTTCTTCTACGCCCTAAAGAAAAGTGGGGGGCAAGAAGTACGTCACCTACTTTCTGATGGAGGACGGCAGCCTCCTCACGGATCTGGCCGGGATGTGCAGGAGGGCCAGGGCCTTCTACGCAGGCCTTTTCTCCCTGGATCCGATCAATCCTAACACATGCAGAGTGGTCTGGGATGGATTCCCAATGGTCAGCATGGGCGACTGGCTAGAGCTGCCTCTAACTCTGGCTGAGTTCTTGGAAGCTGTCTGCCGCATGCCCACCAATAAATCTCCAGGCATAGACAGGCTGACCATGGAGTTCTATCGTGTGTTCTGGGACGTCCTCAGCCTGGACCTAGTCACCGTCTGAGCCGAGTCCTTGGAGAGAAGGGTCCTCCCTCTCTCGTGCAGTTGAGCTGTGCTTGCCTTATTACCGAAGAAGGGGGACCTCTGTGATTTACGCAATTGGCATCCTGTCTTGCTCCTCAGCACGGACTACAAAGTCATAGCGAAGGCCATCTCGCTACAGCGGGGATCTGTGCTGGAGGATGTGGTCCACCCCGACCAGACCTACACCGCCCTGGGCCGTACCATCTTTGATAATCTGTATCAGGTTTGGGTAGAGGGCTGGTCTGTGGTTCCCCCTCCTGTCCCTGGATCAGGAGAAGGCATTTGACCAGATGGATCATAGGCACTGGGCAAGAGTTAGGCTTCGGACCCCAATTGGTGGGCTTTCTCCAGGTGCTGTATGCCTCCGGGGAGTGTCTGGTCAGGCTCAACTGGACCCTGACCGAGCAGGTCAGCTTCAGGCAGAGTACGGTAGGGGTGCCCCCTCTCGAGCCAGCTGTATATTCTGGCGATCAAGCCCTTCCTCTGTCAGAGGCTGACGGGGTTGATGCTGCGAGAGTCAGAGCTGTAGCTGGTCCTGTGGGAGTACGTCGATGACTTGCTCCTCGTTGTCCAGGACCCAGACAACTTGGTGCGGGTGCAGGCTTGCCAGGCCATCTACTCGGCAGCCTCCTCTGCCCGAGTCAACTGGGTCAAGAGCTCTGGCCTGGTGGTTGGGGACAGGTGGCAGGCGAATTCCCTCCGACCTGCGCTTCAGGCCATCTGGTGGAGTGCGGGTCCGCTGCTCCATCTTGGCATTTACCTTTCTGCCACGCATCCGTCTCTTTCGGAAAACTGGTAAGGTTTTGAGGGCAAGGTAGTAGAGTGGCTCTGGAGATGCATAGGACTACTCTGGTGCCTCTCCCTCCGAGGCAGGGCACTAATGCTCAGTCAGCTAGTCCTGTCTATGCTCTGGCACCGGCTCAACACCCTGGACCCAGCCCCAGATTTTCTGGCCAATCTGTGGAAATGAGATCTAGAGTTCTTCTGGACAGGACTGCACTGGGTCTCTGCAGGGGTTCTACACCTGCCCCTGGAGGAGGAAAGATAGGGCCTGAAGTGCCTGTGCAGGTAGTCTGACATGGAGCGTACTGGTGCACGCCGTCCTGCGCCACTTCCAAGGGCTCCAAAATGACCGGCAGCTCTTTTATCTCCATCCAAGAGGTCTTCCGCGAGACCTCTCCAGGCTGCCGGTCTTCTACCAGGACCTCCTCTGGACCTGGAAACTGTTCTCGGTGATCTCCTTGTGGAGCCCCTGCTACACAACCCCCAGCTTGATGTGCAGGTGGCAGTGTTCCCCTCAGTGCACCAGAGGTTGGTCCTGGCAGAAGTCACGAGGGTCGGAGACCTCCTGGACTATGACTGGGGAGACTGGCTGGACCCTCTGACACTCGCTCAGCATATGGGGTTCTCCAGGCCTTGTACTCCCCAGTGCATACTTCAGGAGGTTAGGGCCACTTTATCACCCACTGCTTCACTTTTCCTTGAGTGGGTCCTGTGAGAGGGGATGCCCTGCCCATCCTCCACCCCAGACCCTCCGAACCTTTTCATTGGGTCTCTGCCCCATGGACATTCCCAGCTACCCCACTCCTTTACCGTGAGCTGGCTGCATGACTTGCTATCTGGAAACGAACTGGCTGCACCCAAGAAACACCTGTACTAGCTCATGTTCCACATCCTCACCCTCACATCCTGCCCTGATACAAAGTGGCGGGACCTCTTGCCACCTCTGGAGGGTGAGGTCCCCAGCCCATACTCCAGCTGAGGTCCACTGGGGACATCAGCTGGCGGCTCCTTCATGGAGCTGTGAGCATGGGTGAGTACTCGGTACAGTTCACTCCCCTCCCAGAAACCTGCCCTTTTTGTGGTGTGAGGGAGAGCATGGTGCACATATACCTGGAGTACACCAGGTTGCAGCCCCTATTCTGGCTCCTCTTAGATATATTTAGATAGGGAGTGCACTTGTTCATCTATGCACTCCCTATCTGTGGCCCCACAGTCGCGGGACCTCCTTGTCAACCCCCACCTAACCCTGGCGTAAATGGCCATCTACAAAACCAGGGAGAGGAGGTTGGCAGATGGAGTTTCCTGCGACTGTGGGGCCTACTTATGCTCCTCAGTCCGTTCACATATCTGGGCAGCATCTGCTGGCTCCCTTGACACCTTCGAGGCACAGTGGGTGCTGTCTGGGGTTCTCTGCTCAGTGTCCCCGTCAGGTTCCCTTGATTTAGCCCTGTGATCTCACTCCCGTTCCTGTTATCTCCTTAGTTGTCCCCCAGAATTGTTTGGTTTCCTGAACCTGTGGATCCTCTCCCTTTGCCCGACCACCTCCTGGATACCAACAGGACTACACTCCTATAGGCCTCTGGCCTGGAGGGAGTTGGGATGCTGCTTCGAGGCCTGGGCCCTTGCTGCTGCTCCTGCTCCAGCTACACCCTGGCTGAGCCAGAACACCCCCGTCCTTCTCTGCTACTTGGTTGCTGGCTGGTGGACAACACCCACCCCCCCGGATGCTGCTGCTCCTGCAGACCACCTTGGAGGGAGACCTCCAAAACCGTAATTTTTGAACAGTGCTCTTGTGATGGGGGTCTTGACTGTGTTTGAGGGGACATATGGGGTGTGGCATAGAGACCCTTGGTCCATCTGTGCCCCCCTTGCTCTCTTCACCCCCACCCCCACTAGCAGTTTATCCTCTGCCTCAAGATCCTGTTTCTGGGACTCAGTTGCTTGCTTGGCTTGCCACTAGGGTGACCAGACATCAAGTGCGAAAAATCAGGACTGGGTGGGGGAGTAATAGGAGCCTATATAAGGAAAAGACCCAAAAATTCGCATTGTCCCTATAAAATTGGGACATCTGGTCACCCTACTTGCCACGCCCTTTTGCCACCAGTTGGGCCTGGAGCAGCAGCCAGCCAGCAAATAGTGACTTTTTGCAAGCACACATGTGCTGCCCCCACTTTGGCCTGATGCCCCCCCTTCCCTGCAGCAGTTTCAACCTCTCTCCTTTCAGCCCTTTGCCCCCACTCCCCACCCCATTCACATTAGCCCCTCAGCAGCTTGAGTTTGTTTGCTGGCTGTGCCCTTTTCCCTCTGCAGTTTTTGTTTGCCCCACCCCCAGCCTCTGAAGCTAGCCCTGATTGGCCCTTTGCTCTGTGCGCTCATGCCTCCTCCTATTGCCCCCACCCCTGTTTCAGTTTGAACCCCTGCCCCACTGTACCCCTCACAATGCTATTATAACCTCCCCCCTCAGTGCAGCTAGCGGAGCCGGAATCCCTCTCTGAGCTGATGACTGGACCTGCCCCCACACCCTCCCCAGTCTTTCCCTTCATAGGCCATCTCTATCCAGGCGCCCTGTCTGGTGCCCTCCTCCCCTGTCTGCAACCTAGTGGGGAGGAGTGGTTGACTGTTTTTCTCCTTTTCCTTCCTTTTTCTGGTGTTTCCCTTCCATCCCTGCTCATTAGGGTGGGGGGACAAGGTGGGTGGGATTTCCTTTGGCAACTCCCACTGCCTCTCCTCCACATACCCCCTCGCCCCCCGTCATCCCCTCTGGCTCCCACCTCAACCGCCACTGCCAAACCACCTGTTACTGCCAGTGCTGGGGCATTGGCAATGGTGGGAAATGGGGCGACCTCCACTGCTGCCACGTCCCTCGCCCTGATTCTGGGGGAACCCCCCCAGCCGCAGGAAAGGCCAGGGCAGAAGGAAGGGTAAGGGCCCCGCCAGAAAGACTAAGCCCTCCATGGCAGGGGCTGCCCACGCTGCCGCAGCCCCACCACCGGCTGTGGCGTCCCTCCCAGCTGCTCCTCCACCAGCTCTGCTGGTGCCCCTCTCCCAGCCCCCAGGCAGCGACCCCTCCCCCATCTGTTGCTACATCATCTGTCCTAGCTGCTGCCTCTGTTACCATCTCTAGCAGCCAGGGCCCCTTTCCCACCTTGACCAGGATGCATGGTGTCCATTGCCTCCTGGTGTATCACCTTGTCGCATGTGGAGACCTACGTGTGGGCATTGATGGGGGTGGTGGGGCCCATGGACATCGTGGCAGCTTCCAAAATGTACAGAAAGGTCATAATCTTCTTGGCCTCAGAGGTCGCCGCCCAGGAGACAGCAGAGAAGGGCCTGGAGTGGGGGTGTATTCATCCCCCTGGAGTTGCTGGAGGACCTAGGCATCAGCGTGGTCCTGACCTCTGTCCCTCCTTTCCTACCTAAGGCTGCCTGTAGGGGGTCGCCGCTGGGGCTCGGCCCTCTGCGGGGCGGTTGGGCACCAGACCGCCCCGCTACACGCCCTCAGACGGGTTGGGGAATAGCAGTTTGCTAGGCCCAGGCCCTGAGGCAGGGCGGGGCCACAAACACGGGGAATAGTCAGGGGCTCAGACCCTCAAACAGGGGCTGAGCAGC